>CM071569.1:6347763-6669134 GCA_036426205.1 Ascaphus truei
TTATCACAAGAACCCATTTTTTTTATATTTGCATTTTTTAGTTAAGTCCCAGTGACACTCAGTGTCATTTTTACCCACATTAATTGGCAATATCTTTTTTATTGCTTTTTTTTATTTTTATTTTTATATGTTATGCACACTTCTTTTTTGCTTTTGTGTTTTTATCTAATAGTCACTTTCAATTTTTCCTGCCAGAATACATTTAGTTATTTTCACACCACTGTTTATTGGGCATATTTGCCTGGTGCAAATCATTGCCACATCTATCAGGGCTGCAGCAATTTAGGTGTAGTGTGTGAAGGGCGCTGTCTATATTTTCTGTCACTTTAATATATATATATATATATATATATATACACATATTTTTATGTTCAGTTAACACCATTAACCCAAAGACAAACTTGTATTATATTTTACCTTGAATAAGTGAATTGTGTTATTTTTTATGGTCCGACCAAGCAAACACACTCTGAAATACATCTATATTACAAACTAAATAAATGAGTTAGGCGATCAATAGGCTTAATGGCTTATGGGAGTTGCTTGCAGCCCTTTCCTATCCCTGGTGATGATACCCTCATGATTCTAAGGGAGGGAGAAGGGATTTTGGGAAAAGAGAAGTGCTGTTTACACAATCTCTTAAAGAAATAAGTCACTACTTTCTGCCTGTCATAAAACACTGAAAAAACATTATTCAAAGCTTTTTACACTCTGCCCACTTCCCTATTAGGGCATCCCTGACAGACACTCAAAATATCATTCCGTACCTACTACCACCTTTGCTTGCGAAGAACCCCCACAGCTACATTTGTGAGTTACTATGCAAAACGCGTTCGCATACACATTTTGGGGCGTATTTAGCAAGGGAGAGTCCAACTTTAGTTGAGTACCTTACAAAACACTCATCAATGCATCTGAAATACAGGGAAATTCAGCTTATTGACATATTTAAATTAGTTTAAGTATTAAATTACAGTACTTCTCAGGTATCTCAGGTGTGTTCACAAATATCTTGGCACTCGTGGTATAGATCAGGGGTGTTCAACTGCAGTCCTCAGGAACCCCCAACAGGTCAGGTTTTAAGGATATCCCTGCTTCAGCACAAGTGGCTTAATCAGTGGCTCAGCCTTCGACCTTGTTGGGGGTTTTGAGGACTGGAGTTCAGCATTCCTGGTGTATTTCTAAGTTAATCTACTAAAATAGGAATCTCTATGGCTAAAAAAAAAATGTTTTGGGAGGTGCTGTACGACAATAATCAGTTCTCTACTTACTAGGACACCTCTCTCCTTCCCAACCCCGTATGTCAGGTCTGCTGGAGAATACGGATGTGGGCTTTTATAAGGGAAATGCATTTAGTGTTATTTTAACAAATCGCTACCTTTGATCAAAGGCAATTATTCTTTGTCGGTGTATCTCCTCCACCACATCCGGACCATTTAATCTTGTGTTTGTCCTATTCTCACTGCTTTCAGTTAAATACTATTTGTCACTGTTATATGCAACACCATCATGACCTATGTAATTAAAACAGAAATTCTATCCTAATGTCACCCACACAATAACTCAACTGAAAAGTTTTTATGTTATGTATTTATAGTTTTTTGTGCCACTGTGGAGAGAAGAGAGACAATTGTGTGTGACCACAGTGTTTGTCTCACCGTGTTAGCACATTGCAATGTCTGTGAGCAGGGTTACTGGCTGAGCACTTCTTTAAACCATGCTGTGCTAAGAAGCTGTGTGATACTACAGGCATAAGCTTGCAGGGACCCTCGTTAAAATGGACAAGAAGCAAAAAGTAACACACTGTGAGTGCTCATTTGCATGTTATTACCCAGAATCCCTGGCTCCAGTTGAAGCACTATATGCTAAGAGATTAATGGGGAAAGGTAGCGGTACAGGCCTGTCTGAGACATATGAATGTGCTCACAAGTGGTATTTGTATTTGCAGCACATTGAAAAGCAAACACATTGTTAATACTCACTGTTAATGTTGGGGTTGCCCTCTTACTTGTGTATTGAATTTGCATGCTGCAGAATGTGTACTGTATGATTTACTTTGTTAGCACATCCCATACATGCACACAGCTGGATTTCACAGTTGCCACTGTCCAGCTTTTACGCATAAGGTAATGTAGCCCCCCTTTTAAAGACTACTATTGCAGTTAAGGAGTTAACGGCCTTAGTGGGCTAACGGCGTGGGCTCAATCAGGTTACTCCCACCCATTATCCTAAATGAGCTGCGGGGACTTCAGTCTGGATTTCGTTGCCTCCGGTCAGGCTGCACTCGGGACAGCTGCCCTGCTTGACCCTCCCCCCTAGTTCCTCCTCTGGTAGGAAGTCTAAGTACCTCCCCTGCGTAAGAGGGAGAGTGACCAAGGGATGAAGTCCAGAAGGATATTGTTTGCCACGAGTTTCTCTCCAGTAACCAGTATGTTAGTGAATGTGACGCATTATTGACGGATGTCCAATAAAGCACCTTTTTTGTTTATAATAGTTATTGGCGCCCATCCTTGTTATATCTAATCATCACGACCAGCCTGCACTTACCCTGAAAAGGCTTGAGAGTAGGGGTGCCAGGTGGCTTCTCCAAAAATACTGGACACAATGGTGAAAGGTGTGACGCACTCGAGACACACACATACACACCTCTTCGCTCCATGCTGTTCCTCCTCTCCTTGGCCCCACCCCCAGGTTCTTGACACCTCCTCCTGATTGGCTGCATTACTTAGCAGCAGCCAATCAGGATGGAGGAAGCTGACCAGCTCCCAAGCAAGAGCCCTGCTCAGGAAAATCCCACAGCCCCCCCAAGCCGGTCAGGTAACTATGTCCAGACACATACATGTCCAGCATTACTGCAATTTTTTTACTGGACAGAGTGTCCAAATACAGGGCAGTCTGGTTCAATACTGGACATCTGGCAACCCTACCTGAGAGACTGAGCACTGACAATGTATATAGTAGAACTCATGTGACTTTCATCAGAGCCGTGTAAGGAAGGTTACAATAGCAGGCAGCAAGACAGCCATCTCACTAATTATAATGCGATAGCTATCTTGCAATGTAGCACCTAGAAAATCAGGAACACGCGTTTCTCGCTTTCCCTAGCCTATTCCATTTTTCTCTATGGAGATATACAGATCATTTATTTGGAAATACGATCTTGTCATTCGTTGTTATTTGACTAATTAAATAATTGCACATTTCATAAAAACTAAATGTAACCAGTGCCACCAACAGGGGGGACAGCTGGGACTCATGTCCTGGACCCGGTGAGTAAAAGGGCCCATGGCCCCTGCCAGCAAAGCTTGCAGAGGGGGCCTCCTGGAAGGCGTTGCAGAGGGGGCCTGCTGGAGATTGTCTTTGGAGGTGCCTGCCTGAGGAAGCATGCTGTAGGCCAGTGTAAGGGGGGCTCCCCTAATAGGCACCTCTATGGGCACCCTACAGCAGGCAGCTATCTTCCTTTCTCTCTCTCCTTCTCTTTGCTCCCTTCTTCTCTCCTCCCCCTATCCATTCTCCCTCTCTCTCTCCTCCCCATCCTCTGTACCTGCTATGTAAGCGCTTTATCAAGATATATGCAAGTGAAACAGTATAGTACCTTTTAAATAGCCATGCTGGTAGCCATCAAGCTGGCAAGAGACCATTTTGATTGGCCACTTACAAGGCCACGCCCACAAAGTGGTTGGACCACCAGAGGTTCTTCTGCAATGTGGCCCACAAAGTAACAAACATGAATAAAGCCAAGAACAACCTAACTAACAAAAGTAAAGGAACACGAAGACAAAAAAAAACGTTACACATATAAACAAATCCTATGCAAATGGCAACTAGTTAACACCTAAGCCAATACATACCATATGAATCTCCACTGCCTCCTAGAAGAATTGGTAAAGAGTACTACATACAGTACTGTAATACCCAGAAAAAAGGGGATGTCCTCCAGCGCATAGACTCAAGTGAAGAATTCAGACATGGAAGAAAGATTTAGTTGTAGTATCAATTCTATGGGTAGGGCTGTGCTCCCAGATTTCCAAGGGATGATGATTGGAATTCAGTTACAGTATGTAGCTGATTTATGGATAAGACTATGCCACCAGATTATTCAGGTGTTGATAATAGCTTGATGTAAACCGAAGAGAAATATCATGGCATAATAAAATGTAATACCTGAATAGTGCCACCGTACTTCCAGTGATGTGTAGATTCTCCCACACTCAATTGCCAGCTGATGGTTCCTGCGGGTGCCCGTGGACGGATGTAGGAACATTCTATCCCTTATTGGCTGTGCACAGGCCAAGGGGCAGACAGGTGACTGCGGTATCCTATCATAATAACATCTGGAGGAGACGAGCGCAGCAGGCATTGAGAGGTGATGGGGATCTAGTGACGGTGACCCTGCGAATCTGAATTGAGATTGGACCGGGAGAGGGGAGGACTGAGATCACCGTCAGATGCTGGAAAGCTATTCAAAACACTGATTTACAAGTGCTGTTTGTGTGTGCATTATTTCTGTGTTATTTGCTACAGTACATAACTGAATTCCAATCCTCACCCCTTGGAAATCTGGGAGCACAGCCCTACCCATAGAATTGATACTACAACTAAATCTTTCTTCCATATCTGAGTTCTTTTTTTATATCGTATATATCAGCCCCTGAAGTAGGTAATATTAACTTCAGATTGCTTAACTGGGACTTTTGACTTTCAGTTAGTTAAGCTCCAATAGGAACTTGTAGTAGGTTTCAGTACCTAGGGCCCAACTGTGTCTTCAACTCTATGGGATGGAGAAGCAGTGTGTCAGCAGCTTTCCATAGCTCTAATAAATCAATGTTGTAAATGTGCTTGCCTCGGCTGGTATTACCCTGGGCAATCTCATAATTTACCTTCTTAACTTCCTAACCACGTAAAGAAGCCCCTGCCAGATTGCTAAAGGTTTACTTACAGACGTGGGCAGAAGCGTCACCTTATACCCAGGTTTGTAGGCCCAGCAACCCCTGATGGTGGCGTTCTGTGGCACGTTGTTCAGAATTGGATTACTGTTCAACAATTTAGATTCACTCCTCAAGCTGCAGGACATCTTGAAGCACATTTTTTAGATGTTGAAATGTGCTCTTCTCACAACTCCCTCACTAGGTTACTAACCCCCTTGGGTTAGCGTACATACAAGGGTTTAAAGGAAGAGTGGAGCACTGCAGCTCCTGGTGAACTGAGAAAAGCAGGTATGGAAGTAACGTACCCCATTGTCTTTTCTATGTACTGTAATAACACATTGGTTCTTTAAACTGATCTAACCATGCTAGAAGCATACAATATATATGGCTTATTCTGTAACTAACCCGGAGACACTTTTTTTTTTATATTTATCTTCTTTATATATTTATTTCTCTTACCTTTAGATGCAAAGCCCGTGAGTGGTTTGACTGGTTTTGCATCTAATCCCATGCTGAGCTTAAAAGCTGTGTGAACAGCAGAGACGGTGGGGATTCACCAGGGGGAGTATATAGCCATGCATAATAATGGTATATTACTTTCTCTCTGTTGGCAGTAAGTCCTGGTAAGTACAGGTATGCCAGTAGTAGTTATGGAGGTTTTCCCTCACACCATGGTGAGGTGCCCTATGTATGGAGGGGAGTGGCTGTATGGGGTTGGTTATTAGAGTACCCGGGCCAATGTGAGATTGGGGGGGGGGGGAAACCCGTTACATATATATACAGATGAAGCCAAGTTTACCTTTCCTAGAGCAGCAGCTCAATATTAGTTTACCGGTTGCAACCCATAACTCTGCCCCCATAGGAAAAAAATGTATGTGTATCATATAGTTCTATGCAATATTCTCCAGTGTTACAGGAAATATATAAGGTTAAACGGATTCAAAGCGTCTCCTCTTCTCAGTGTCACGGGTCGCTCCAAATCCCTGCAGGTACCTCTCAGTTGGGAGATATCTGAGGGGGGAAGGTAGGACCAGGGATACTGTGTGTCAGTGGTTCTCAACTCCAGTCCTCAAGACCCCCCAACAGTTCAGGATAAAGATATCCCAGCTTCAGCGTAGGTGGCTCAATCAGTGGCTCAGTCTTCTACAGATCTTGCCTTACCTTTGGAGCGGGTTATTATGCAGCGGTGAAGTAAACCCACACAGGTGGTGATTGCGGATGTGGGGCCGAGTTCCGGTGAGGTCTGACTTCCGGTGGAGCCTATCGTGTTAGCCCTGGGTGGGCTCCTGCCACCACATAAGACCCTGCACCAAATGTAGGGCCTGCGGAGGGGGTGTGGAGAGAGGAGGGCCTTCAAATGCCAGAATGCTGTTCTGGCTGCTATAATAAGTGCCAGAACAGCATGCCGGTGCATGGAGGATGGGCCTCCAAAAGGTGGTGGGCCCTGGTGCCGCCAAACTAGTGGCACATATGGTAATACCGCCACTGCATTGCATACCTTTTACTTCTAACCAATAATACCGTACATTCAGGTTTGAGTTCACATTTTATAAAGCTTATCAATAATAATTCTCCAGGCTTTATTTACAAACATTTCCAGCGTAATCTTCCAAAATTATTTTAAAATACTTGCAGAACCTGAGGCAGAAAAGAACCCCTTGGCCCCACCTAAGCAGCCCTTTCTTAAGGTGTTAAGGACATGTCGTTTTCACCTGTTAAACATATCATTGGGATTAGTACAATCATTGGGATTAGTACAACTGTAATACACACTGTTATGAGCGCTAGAACTGTGAGCTATATTACTGTACTGTACCTTAATCATTTAAACAAGGAATCCCATCTATCATCAAAATGAATGAGTGATATGATGTGTTTAATTCCTTTGCTACCAGAAGGTGCAGTGGAGAACCCTCTTGTAGTAAAGGTGTTAGCGGTTAAATATAAAGTATTTGCACCATTAAAATAAAAATTATATATATATTGTATATAGTTTAAATGGTGTGTTCCACTGACGTGTAAATTGTCAATCTTCTTCCTCTTCTTTCCCTCATTCTTTTCAAAAGTAATTATGATGCAATTTTTAGCCAAACAGCTAGTAGTGGAAAACATCAATTATCTGATAAGCATTTCTTTCTATCCTTTAAATATGGCAAATGTGTTACAGCAGCGTTTCCCAAATGGTGGGTCGCGACCCGGCACCGGGCCACGGCACCAAAATTGCCGGGTCGCAGCGAGGCTGGCCGCGCGGTGTCTCCCGTCCCCCCTGCTCAATTAAAAAAAAATGGTGGCGATTCCCCCCGCGGTCCCGCGCGCTTGCGCAGGGCCCGCTCCCTTCCTCCCCCCCGCTCCCAACGTGGGCGGATGAGGCGTACCATCGCCTCTGGGCCCGCACTTACGTGGGACGAGGTGTGGAAGTACCAGGAGGGTGGATGTAGGACGGAGATGTAATGAGGCGGAGGATAGACCGCAGAGAATATAGAAAACAAACAAGTAGATGAGGGGGGCACGGATGTATAAGAAACACGGTCGTGTACAGCAGGGGGTGTGGAGAGAGAACCGGAATTCCTCTTCTGTGCCCCACTTTACTTGGGACGGATGGGGAATACCCGCTCCTCTTGGGCCCGCACGTTACGTGGGACGGATGGGGAAGTACCAGCTCTCCTCGCGCCCCACTTTACGTGTGGACGGAGGGGGAAAGTACCACTCCTCTGCGGCCCGCCACGTTAACGTGGGACGGAGGGAAGTAACCAGCGCCTCCTGCGCCCGCACGTTACGTGGGACGAAAGGAGTACCAGCTCCTCTGCGGCCCGCACGTTTACGTGGACTGAGAAGGAAGTACCACGCCTCTGCGGCCCGCACGTTACGTGGGACGGGGGGAAGTACCGCTCCTCTGCGGCCCGCACGGTTACGTGGGACGGGGGGAAGTACCAGCTCCTGGCCGCCCGCACGTTACTGGGACGGAGGGGAAGTACCAGCGCCTCTGCGGCCCGCACGTTACGTGGACGGAGGGGGAAGACCACTCCTCTGCGCGGCCCGCACGTTACGTGTGACGGAGGGGGAGTACCGCTGCTTCCTCTCTCGGCCCCACGTTTACTTGGGACGGAGGGGAAGTACCAGCTCTCTGCGGCCCGCCCGTTACGTGGGACGAGGGGGGAAGTACCGACCGCCTCTGCGGCCCACCCGTTACGTGGGACGGGAGGGGAAGTACAAAGCCCTCTGCGGCCCCACTTTACGTGGGACGGAGGGGAAGTCCAGTTACCAGCTGTCCTCTGCGCGGCCCCACGTTAACGTGGGCGGAGGGGGAAGTACCAGCGCCTCTGCGGCCCGCACGTTACGTGGCACGGAGGGGAAGTAACCAGCTCCTCTGCGCCCTCACTTTACGTGGGAACGGAGGGGAAGTACCGAGCGCTCTGTCGGCCGCACGTTACGTGGGACGGAGGGGAAGACCAGCTCCTCTGCGGCCGCACGTTACTTGGCGGGAGGGGGAATTACACTCCTCTGCGGCCCGCACTTACGTGGACGGAGGGGGAAGTACCAGCTCCTCTGCTGGCGGCCCGCACGTTACGTGGGACGAGGGGAAGTACCAGCTCCTCGGCGGCCCGCACGTTACTTGGTGACGGAGGGGGGAAGTACCAGCTCCTCTGCGGCCCGCACGTTACGTGGGACGGAAAAGTACCAGCTCCTCTCGGCCCGCACGTAGTGGGACGAGGGGGAAGTACCGAGCTCCGTGCGGCCGCACGTTACGTGGGACGGGGGAAGTACCAGCGCCTCTGCGGCCGCACTTACGGGGACGGAGGAGGAAGACAAGCTCCACTGCGGCCCGCTCCCCCGCCCAGCTTCCGAGTCACCTCCAGTGGCACCCCTCCCGAGCCCACCTCCCGTCCGGCAGCAGGGGATATCGGGGGCAGCAGGGAAGCGTCCGCGGCAAGGTAAGTCACCCCACCCAGTCACTTGCCTCCCACCCAATTGCCCCTGGCCCCCTCCCCCCCACCCACCCATGTGCCCCTGGCCCCCTCCCTCCCACCCACCCACCCACCCAAGTGCCCCTGGCCCCCTCCAAAGTGCCCCTGGCCCCCTCCCTCCCACCCACCCCACCAAGTCCCTGCCCCCCCCCCCCCCCCACCCACCCTGTGCCCCTGGCCCCCTCCCTCCCTCCCAACCACACCCCCCCCGTGCCCCTGGCCCCCTCCAAATGCCTCGCTGCCCCCTCCCTCACCACCCACTCCCCGGCACTCCTGCCCCTCCCTCCCTCCCACCCACCCCCCAAGTGCCCCTGTCCCCCTCCACGTCCCCTGGCCCCCTCCCTCCGCACCCACCCAAGTGCCCCCTTCCCACCTCACCCCCCCCCCCATGCCCTGGCCCCTTGCCCCCTCCCTCCCACCCACCCCACCCACCCAATGGCCCTGGCCCCCTCCAAGTGCCCCTGGCCCCCTCCCTCCACCACCCAAGTGGCCCCCTGGCCCCCTCCCACCCACCCAGTGCCCTGGCCCCCTCCCACCACCAGTGCCTGGCCCCTCCCTCCCCCCCCAGTGCCCTGGCCCCCTCCCTCCCACCCACCAAGTGCCCCTGGCCCCCTCCCTCCCACCCACCCAAGTGCCCTGGCCCCCTCCAAACCCCCACCCACCAAGTGCCCCTGGCCCCCTCCAAGTGCCCTGGCCCCCTCCCTCCCTCCCACCCACCCACCCATTGCCCCTGGCCCCCTCCCACCCAAGTGCCCCTGGCCCCCTCCCACCCACCCAAGTGCCCCTGGCCCCCTCCCACCCACCCAAGTGCCCCTGGCCCATCCCTCCCACCCACGTGCCCCCCCTCCCGCCCCTCAAGTGTCCATGGCCCCCTCCCACCCACCCAAGTGCCCCTGGCCCCTCCCCCCACGAAGTTGCCCCGGCCCCCTCCCTCCCACCCAAGTGCCCCTGGCCCCCTCCCTCCCCCCCAAGTGCCCCTGCCGCCCCTCTCCAGTCACTCACATCCGTCGTTGCCTGTAATTCACTTTTTGTGTCTGTGTGCGTATAGGGAAGAGCGAGTGTGTGTATCTGTATCAGTGTGTGTATCAGTGTGCGTATAGGGGAGAGGAGGTGTGGTGTGTGTATCAGTGTGTGTGTGTGTGTGTGTGTGGTGGTTGTGAGCGTGTCTCTGTGTGCTGGTGTGTGTCAGTGGCTGCGTGTGTGTGTCAGTGGGCTGCGTGTGTGTATCAGAGGCTTTGTGTATGTATCAGTGTGTGTGTCAGTTGGCTGTTGTGTGTCAGTGGCTGTGTGTGTGTCTGTGTGTGTATCAGTGCTGTGTGTGTGTGTGTGTGTGTGTGTAGTGTGTGTGTGTGTGTGTGTGTGTGGTGTTGTGTGTGTGTGTGTGTGTGGTGTTCAGGTGGCTGGTTTTGTGGTGTGTTGGTGTCTCATTGGCTGTGTGTGTGTGTCTGTGCAGGCCCTATAGGCCAGTATAGGCGATAAAATTTGTAGTGGGTCACGAAGGAGAAGTTAAAAAATAACCGGGTCACGGAAAAAAAAGTTTGGGAAACCCTGTGTTACAGTCATTTGTTCCGTTTTACTTGAGTGTGATTACACCTTTCTAAGGGAGACAGTCTGAAAATGTATTTCCAACTATCTACTGTATATATCTACCAATCTGTATATCTACTGTATCTATCTAATTACTGTATCTACCTACACTACTGTATCATGTATCTATCTACTGTATCTATATCTATACAGTATCTATCTACATCTTTATGTACTGTATCTATATCTATACAGTATCTATGTACATCTATATGTACTGAATCTATATCTATCTACAGTATGTCTCTATCTACTGTATCTACTGTATCTATCATATCCATATCTATCTACTGTATCTATATCTATACAGTAACTATCTACATCTATATGTACTCTATCTATAAAGTATCTATGTACATCTATATGTAATGAATCTATATCTATCTACAGTATGTCTATATCTACTGTATCTTCTGTATCTACCTAATGTATCATGTATCTACCTACTGTATCTATATCTATACAGTATCTATCTACATCTATATGTACTGTATCTATATCTATACAGTATCCATCTACATCTATATGTACTGCATCTATATCTATACAGTATCTATCTACATCTATATGTACTGCATCTATATCTATACAGTATCTATCTACAGTACAGCTATATCTACTGCATCAATATCTATACAGTATCTGTCTACATCTATATGTACAGTACTGTATCATGTATCTATCTTCTGTATCATGTATCTATCTACTGCAACTATATGTATACAGTATCTATCTACATCTATGTGTACTGTATCTATATCTATCTACAGTATGTCTCTATCTACTATATCTATCTACTGTAGCTATATCTATCATATCCATATCTATCTATTGTATATGAAACCTAGCCCGCCCCCCCCCCCCTGTTGGCATGGCGACCCGTGACGTCACTAGTAGGTACTGTATATATAGTGAAGCTAGAAGATTCTAGATTGAGGTCCCTGGGAGAGTCACAGAGGAGGGATCTGACTGTATATATTGGAAGTCATGTTTATTGGTAGAGCTACATGTTTAAGGATGTCTGGTTACCTTTATTATTTTATAGTTAGAGAACGTGCCCCGTCTACTCATCGCGCCTAGAAATAGTCCGAGCTTAATCGTCTGCCCTGAGAGGAGGATGCATGGTACTCTGGGGGTAATCCTTTTAAATAAAGGGTCCCGGAGCACAGCGGGATTGGCCCATACCGACCAGTTCTAAATGGGAGCCCCTTCTGATGCCTTGGGATAAGGAGGGTACTCCTCAGGGTGACGGGATATGTATTCCTGATGATGGAAGTATCTCTACCATGGGTCCTGGTGGGAAGGGAGACAAATCCAAATGCAGGGAGAGCGAATACCATGCAGATCGGTGCTAAGGTTACCAAGTCCGGATCCTCCCTAAATATCATGGCAAGAGCTGTCTGGGGAAGAATATCAAGTGCAACTATAATTTACCTCTTCGTATTGCTGAAAGGAAGATGTATTTTTATGTGGAGGCAATGAATATAGCTCTCGTTTGTACCAATAAAGTTCCCAGCCAGTCCAGATGCCAGCACCCTGAGAAGGTAATTAGAGAACCTGAACACTTCACTGTAGCACTCTTTTTGAGTGAGGTAAAGAGGGGTTACATATCCCTATCTATCTGCGGTCTCTATCTACTGTATCTATATCTACCTACAGTATGTCTATATTATCTACTTTATCTACTGTAGTGCCGACGACTATTGTAAAACAAATCTGGGGCAATCACCAACAAGACCCAGGTACATGCTGGGTACATCTTGGGTACATGCTGCAACATTTTCGTGACATTTCTGCAGACAGACTAATGGCCCATCAGATTAACAGCGGGGGTCCCTGGCAGTCCCATTCAAACTGCCAGGAACCCCTGCTGTGTTAATCTGAAGGGCCATTCGTCTCTGCAGAAATGTCACTGAAATGTTGCAGCATGTACCCAGCATGTACCTGGATCTTGTTGATGATAGCCCCAGATTTTCCAAGGCAAGTTTAAGGCAAGTTTTAGAATACTCGTCGGTGCACCTGTATCTACTGTATTATCTATATATATATATATATATCTACTGTGTGTCAATCTATTCTGTATTTACTCTATATATATATATATATATATCTATTCTATCTATCTACAGTCTATCTATCTTTCTATCTATATCTATCTCTACTGTATCTCTATATCTATCTTTGCATGATATGCAAGACCAGCATTTTAACTGAAAGTCTTTATAAACATGAGAGGCTGACCCTTTGTATGGATGCTCAATAAAAGGCATTTTAGCCTACGAAGAGTCAAGAATTCACTAAGTGCAGTACAGCGACAGAATCGCACAAGCTGTGTACATGCCATTAGTACCATGGTTTGCATGCTAACCATCTCTCCCAGTTTATGAAGAACATTTGTCACCTTGTGACAACATTCTTTCTCTTCTTATTGCCTCCTTCTGGGAACCCCTGCACAACAGACAATGAGAAAATCAAACATTTGCAGTCAGAATATGTTGCTCCTGCTGCAAATTAATTAGAAGAAGTAAGGTCACACACAGACTCTAACCGGAGAGTGTGGTGCCAGATTCTAATTACACGTGAAAGGTTAATGAATTTGTTCTGGAGAGACATGTTAGCCTTCCCTTTTATTTGTGTCGTCCTATCATCATACAGAACGAATGCTGACATAGAAATCCATATCAGGGTGTGATGAGTGGCGCTTCTCCTCCTGCGGCGTATTGTCATTTTGTAGTTATGCAAAAAGCAATCATACAAGAAGTTACCAGCTACGAGAATTTAGTTAGTAAGGACTTGTTGAAGAATTGAATTGAAAAGGGATCATTATAGTTGTATACCCTGAAGGCGAGGCTCAGTGTGTAAAGGTACTGACTCTACCAGGGATAGCCAACGCCAGTTCACAAGAGCTACCAACGGGTCAGCTTTTCAGGATATCCCTGCTTCAGCACAGGTGGCTCAATCAGTGGCTCGGCCAAAGACTGATTGAGCTGCCTGTGCTGAAGCAGGGATATCCTGAAAACCTGACCTGTTGGTGGCCGTGGAGAACTGGCATTGGCTACCCCTGCTCTAAACACAATGACGCTGGCTTTGAAGCAGGGGAGTCAGGTTGGAATTCTGGTGTCGGCTCCTTGTGACTTTGGGCATGTCACTTTATCGCCCTTTGCCTCAGGCACGAAAATGAGATAACAGAAGTACAATTCCTGCGCTCCTCGCAAATTGGCTTGCAATTTACTAGTGAACTTTGTACATTTAGAACCTAAGTCTGTGTAACAAAGGAGACATTTGGTCGCCTCTTTTGATCAAAACATGATTCAAGCCTGCCAACCTCGTCAAGGTAACCTACATATAGCAGGTACCTACACTAAATATATATATATCCAATTTCTTACGGTCCTATTGACTAAACTTGGTGAAATATGTGAAAGTGCCCTGAAAGGGTTAAACGAATGAAGCAAATTACTTTTTGTGATACAATGCAATTAAAAACTGGCAAGATCCAGAAGTAAAATGCCCTTATTATGAAGGCAAACTGTGGGTGCACAAATCCCCTAGTGAAATATAATAATGCAATCTCATAATAATAATCTCATTTCTGTCAGCCATAGACTTACTGTACCACCTCTTCAGTAGAGAGTGAAGTGTATTTATACCTTGTTGCTAATTGCAGAATTGCTAACGAGTTCAGACCTGGAAGGAGGGACCATGAACCTCCAAAGAACTGTTTAAATGAATCGAACCAGCTGAGCTAAAACCTACCCCTGTAACAGCATGTATCAGTATCAATACCTTCGGGGAGTATGCAGCTAGGAATAAAAATCGGCCTAACATTTATGGAAAATAAATACATATTACCTGCGCTGCTCGCTTTAGGAGTATGCAGCTGGTAAAAAGATGTACATTTATGGAAAACAGAAGTACAATTCCAGCGCTCCTCCCAAATTGGCTTGCAATTTACTAGTGAATTTTTCTTTAACCAAAATTAAGATAGGAAGCCTTATTGGGAAGGGACTCATTATGCTTGAAAAAAATCTACAGTATGTACAGCCCTGTCTAAACTGTCAGTGCTCTGCAAACAAACATATATTATTGTAACTCTCCTTGCCTGGACCGTAAGGAGTTTACATCAGCTTACTATGTACATGGCTTTGCTCAGTCCCTCATACCTTGCCAGGGTGCTGGATCTGTGGAGGCTGGGCGTAGATATGCAGATGGAATAATGAAGGGCTGCCAGGAACTTTTATAGCAAAACCAAGAGCTTTATTCACAGGTGTTGGAACTGTAATTCTCTTCACATCTAGACATTCCTTACTATATACACTTTAACTGGTGAAGAGCCATATTCATAGTCTTTCCCTAGGTAATCCTTACGCTCTCATGCTAGGGAGGTTCTTAGCTTTATTTCTGTTACTGTCATTTTAAGCGGCCATCGTCTGTGTAGCGGCCGTAACTCTTTATCTCAATAGTTCCACATCTTAGACGACCCGTACCATCATTAACTGTGGGATCACTATCCCAGTTGAAGGTACTTTGTTGTCACGGGAGAGCAGGTTATTTACACCTTTTTACCAGGATCATTCATCAAGGTAAAGAAATAAATTGTACTTTATTCTGCATAAATTCGCTTACACACAATGATACACAAAATACAGACAAAAAGACACACTTACTTTGGGACTGGGGTTGAAAACTAGACTTTCCTAGGTGCAGGGAACTCTATGGGAGAGTTTTACACTAACCGGGACTTAGCCCGGAAATTCCTGGAACCCAAATCGGCATAAAATTCCATACGCCACCGCTACGCTCTCTTCTGAGAACATGGTCCCTCCTGACCGCAGTTACTCCAAATTTCCTGGAACTCAAATCAGCATGAAATCCGAGCTGCGTCCGCTACGTTTGATTTTGAGAACTTGGCCTTAAAAGCCGGCAGGCAGGCTTTTCTGGCTTGAAATTGAAGCCGGTTGCTCTGCTATTCACGCAGAAGCCTCTTACTACTGGAGGACTACAATCTGATTGGCTCACAGATTCTTATAGTATTCTGAGTTTCATTCACAAAACTCATAAGCCAATCAATGCGTGGGAAAATTCACCAAGCAAACAATCAGTTACAAGCCGGCTAGAAAAGCCGGGTCAGCGGGAAATCTTAAATAGCCAAGGGACATGCGCAACCTCTCTCCCTGGCTATCTCAATGCCACCTGCTGAGGACAGGCTCCACCAGGTCTGGCATTGCAAGTGGCAGGCCGGACGACTGCCATTGATCTCCGGACCTGGTACTCCGCCTTTTCCCGCTGACCAAATGCTATTCTCACCTCTGGCATCCTCTGACTGCTTTGAACTCCGAAGACTTACCGGCGCCTATGGGTAAGCTCGAGCAGCCTGTTTGGACATCAGTTCCAAATGTAAAGAACACATTATATTTAATAAAGTATATTTTACTACATTCAGGTATAGGTTTAATAAACTTCTGAGTCTCTAGGTACAGGGGACAGAAGAAGAAAGCTGTAGTTTTATTCCAATCTGCCTTATTCCTCACACACTTTCCCTTAGACTCTGGACTCTCAGAGTCCCCCCTCAACCATATATACGGTTGAAGCACCCACAAACCCTACACTGGTTCTGGGTTACCTTGGTACTAGCTGGGGTACCCCCCTTAACCAAGGGATTCCCTCAGCTACAGGGATACCTAGTCATCCCTGTGCCTCATTCTCCTTTCTGGGCCATGCTGAAGTAGGGTACCCTAGTGGTGAGTCGTGCTTGTGTTTTCAGGGGGGGATATTGCCGGGACAATGTGCCTACATGTATCCGAGAATCAGGCATGATTCCCGGGTACATTTATAGGGGAACCGACAACTCCGGACCCCAAACTCCTAGGCACATCCTGTTAAAGGATCCTCCACAAAAAAAAACTTGAAACTCATACCCTAGCAATCCCTGCTTGCTTGCATTCCCAGAAAGGGAAAAACACAAAAAATTATTTTAGTGCATACAATACATTGGAATGGTACAATGCTACTGGACCCAAGAGCTAACTCTCTTGGACCCTTATACATGGATCAGGGGTAACCAAAACGGGCTTAACCTTTATTTGAGAGCCTGGTTACCCCCTACCGTCACATTCGTGCTTCTCTTAAGCACTCTGTTTCAGAGAAAATAGTGCTCCTGTCAGCAGGGCTGGTTCGGTTAGATCCAAGGACATAACTTGGATAACCTCAATAGGACATAGGCTTCCTCTGTAGGAACCTGTAAGCTTCTGTACTTCCATGGATATGTTCACTAGCTGGATAGGACACTTTCCCTAACTACAAAAAAACAAACAGGAACAGGACAGGACATTATCACTATACATTCACTATGCATAGGAACATATTTTCAGCACATTAACAGTGAGGCTCCTCCAAATGTCACTTCCAGGAACCTACTGTAAGTTCTAGAACCTTTAGTCTCAGAATATATACCCTGATGGTGACATCATTGGTCACCATGTATACAGTGGGAGTGGATTCTTTCCTGCTAAGGCCGCATTTATAGTCCTGGCTATGGCTATGGAGACGCGACATCATCCGTCACCGTTGTAGCAGCAATTTTTGCTTATAGTGTTAGAGCCAAGAGATGGTGACTGGGGGGCGTGGCCGTGAGCGGTTTGCCCTCATTGGCTGAACCGCTCACGTGCCTGCTGACGTCACACTGCGGTTGCTGATTTTCATTGACTTCCAGCGATCGCGACCAAGCCGTCGCTCCGTTGCACCATCGCATTGCGCACGCGACAGATTTAATACACTTGTTTTGATGCAACGTTGCGTCGCAGGGACTATAAGAATGGCCTAAGTCACTCTATACCATGTAATGGGGAGGGGCGTTACTCTGTGTGAGCCCACACAGTAAACCGCTTAAGGCCCTTAACTGACATATAAGTCCCGAGGGGGGGTCTACATTAGTATTATTATTTATTGATAACGCGCCAACATATTCCGTAGCGCAGTACAATAGGGTGGAAAGAAAACAATAAAATATTAAACATGAATAAATATTGATACAGTAGGTACAGTAACTAGGGCCCTGCCCCATGAAGTTTACAATCTATTAGAAAGGCTAAGTGGAAAAATAAGGTACAGAGTGATATAAAAAGGTTGGTGTGTTTCGGATACTGCTTGATAATTGAAAGAGTTGGCATTGGGGAAGGAGTACGTGGGATTGTGCAGAGGTAGAGCTGTGAGAGCAGGATGGTGTGTGAAGTTGGAGATGCTTCAATATACATCTGAAATATTTTATCGAAGACTAATAACAGAGCAGCTGTTACATCGGTGAACAGAAGCAGATGGCTGACACCCATTGCTGCGACTTGGGTGTTGCTACTAAGAGCTGAAATGAAAACAGTTGAGCAGCAGACACACACAGCAGAGATGCAGGGGGTGGGTGCTGACAATATCCAGGTCTTTAAAGTTATGTTTTTCTTTTTCTCATGATGCTAACCTTGTCTACTCTAGCTTAGTGGACAGGAGCTGTTAAGGCAGAGCATATTGGGGAGACTCTTAGGGGCCCCTTTTGCTGTGACTCTGGTGTTGTTTCTAAGAGTGTCCAAGATAAGTTTTTATATATGTATACAAAGGACTTTTATTCTGGGGGTACGCAGGGATACACTGCATCCCCCCCCCCCTTTTCCAACCTAAACGGGACCGATACCGTGGCGGATAACTGAAAACGACGGACAATAAGGAAAGTACTGTAGGAGTGTGCTGTAACACCAGAAGTCAGATACAAGTCAACTTCCGGTGATACAGCGTGCTCCTCCCCGGGCCGTTTTCCAATGCCGCTTTGCTCCTGCTCCGCATACAGGGTCTGAAGGTCTTCTCCTACCTGCTTCCACCGCCGCCCGCTGTCTTAACTCCATTCCTCCGATGACATGGTCCTCTTCTCCGGCAGCCAGCTGTCTTCGTCCGGAGCCGTTCCTGTTGTTTGCAATCCTCTTCTTCTGCCACCAGTAAGCAAGAATGGTGGGGGATGGGGGGATGGTGGATAAAACAGAGTGTCGGTTAACAAAAGTCGGATAAGCGAGACTCTACTGTATTTTTGTATGAGTATTTATCTTCAAAATAAAGTTTCTTTTTGTGTGCAAAGACCACAATTGCTGAGTTCTGCTATGCTGGGGTAATCTATAGAAAAGAGAACGGACATTTAACAGATAGCGATTATACAATTGTAACTACCCATACAATTAACCCTCTAGGGCCCCTAAGTAAAGTAGTATTCCCACAGAGGCGCTACAGATATATATATATATATAGTGGACAAAATGGCTGCACACACTAGGTAAAGTCCCTCAACAGAGGTGTAGGTTGTGCACGGCAAATACTAGAGCACAAGGGGTAGAAGGTAAAGGTATTTATTCAGACAATAATACAGACATATCCCAATGCTTCGGTCCCCAGGGGACCTTCTTGTTCTACCCTGTGTGCTGTGCTAGTATGTGGATCACTTCTGTGATCTCTGTTCTCTCTACTCTTCTCAACTTCCGCAAAGGTCGCTCAAATGAACGATATCTCCCCTCAAACTGACCCTATATACCATCTGTCATGAACAGCACACCTTTGAGCATGTGACATATATGCAACCAGGGTTAATACACACAGCTAAATCACTATCTGTCGTTACCGCCTTTGTGCGGTGCAAGAGGTATTATATCACTGCCTTCCCCAGTGTCACAAGTGTCAGCTCTGCCTCTCAACATGTAGGATTTACTCTATCAAACACCTTCTCATGTAAGCAGTGAATGATTGTGCAGCTAGACTTCAGGTCCTTAACACATATCCAACATTGATTAGCACATACAGTAGGTCAATTGAAAGTCGCCATATTTAAAATGTTGAGCATCAAATGGATACGGATTTATTGTCTCGTTCACTGCCAAATACTAAATTGGGTCATGCAATCAGTGTTTACTCTTTTATTACCTGAGTGTGAAGGTGATAGAGTGAATAAATGTGACATATCTTAAAAAATGCAAAATGTACAGAAGCAAACATTGTGACTTGAGAATAAAACTTGATAGTATACAACAAACGACAGAAAAGCCCAATGCTACATCCAATGTGACAAAATATATAGTAAATAGTATAGAGTTAAATACTTCAATAATAATATTCTCATTAATAAGGGTCATTTAGTTAAACTCTTTGGCCAAAGCGTCATAAGCCTGCAAACCGCTTCAAGGCATAACCACATTTTGCAGGTCCTAACACTAAACGGTTGAAACTTCCCTTTTACCTCTATTGGAGGGAGAATGACTGCAATGAGTCTGTACATACAGCAAAATGAAAAAAGAAGTTTCAACAGTTTAGTGTTAGGACCTGCAAAATTTGGTTATGCCTTGACGCGGCTTGCAGGCTTATAACGCTTTGGCCAAAGAGTTTAACTACAGTAAATGATCCTTATTCATGAGAATATTATTATTTAAATATTTAACTCTATACTATTTATACTATTTACTATATATTTTGTCACATTGGATGTAGCATTAAGCTTTTCTGTCTTTTGTTGTATACATTTGGCCATGCTCAGTAGCACTCCTTTTGAGATATATATATATATATATATATAGATATATATATATGTCCTGTTGAGCTCTTCACAAACAGTAGGTTTTATTGATACAAACAGAAAGAAAATCTGTGGAAATTACAGATACAAAAATTGCGCTGGGAAACCCATCTTCTAACTGCTCCAAAAGCCAAAGTAGGCACAAGGCCCCCTCACATATCTCTATTGTCTTGCTTTCAAGGGGATGTCATACTGCCCAAATGAAATACATGTCACCAAAGCTGTCTTGCAATCATACAATATTTATATTTTCATCTACAGTTGCCACCTCACCTGGAGACGACCTTTAGTTTAATTGTTAAAATCAGGCTGGTTAACACAGACGGACACACATTCTGCAGATGTCCATGAAGCAACCCCATACACTGTAACAAATTCCAAGATACAGCTGGGTGTTCAGCAACTCTTTCAGTTCCAACACTGGACACCCTATGGGTTGGGCAACTCCAGTCCCACCAACAGGTCAAGTGTTAAGGATATCCCTGATTAAGCACAGGTGGTTCAATCAAAATGTCTGAGCCACTGATTGAGCCACCTGTGCTGAAGCAGGGATATCCTTAAATCTTGACCTGTTGGTGGGCTGGAGTTGCCTGCCCCATACAGTATAATGAAAACAAGTGAATATTCAGGTAATGATGTATCACTATCAGCGCATTAAATTGATTCACACTACACTGCACAATGCCCCTCTGTCTTGTTGGTCCATATCAAACACAGTTTGCAATAAGTAATAACAAATAAAAATGATACATTTTTCACAGGTAACATAAATAAATGTCCTAGAATATCATTGTTTTGTGATACATCTGATGCAATTTTTGCTCCAGAATTGCACCAGTTGTGCCTTCATACAGTATACAGTAGTGCTGACGAGTATTCTAAAACAAATCTGGGGCAATCACCAACAAGACCCAGGTACATGCTGGGTACATGCTGGGTACATGCTGGGTACATGCTGCAACATTTCAGTGACATTTCTGCAGACAGACTAATGGCCCATCGGATTAACAGCGGGGGTCCTTGGCAGTCCCATTCAAACTGCTGTGTTTATCCGATGGTCATTAGTCTCTGCAGAAATGTCACTGAAATGTTGCAGCATGTACCCAGCATGTACCTGGGTCTTTTTGGTGATAGCCCCAGATTTTCCAAGGCAAGTTTTAGAATACTCGTCGGCGCACCTGTAAGAACCTCGTGCCAGGTTTTGTACTCAAATTGAGTGGAACAGAACATCCTAATCCCCCTCCTATGGGAAGGAACAGATTTGAGGATTAAGCCCTTAGGTTGTACAATGCATTTTTGGCCCCTCTTGACCTTAAGGGGTTAATGATTTCATAGAGTAATTTCCCCTAAATCTATGTTAGGTCTTTAGATCATCCATTCCTTAAGTGAATAATGCATGTATTAAACTATTTATTTTGTTATACAATAGACTGGGGATAGATTATGCTGTTGCTCTCTAAAGTAATTGTGAGGGGAGGAAAGTTCATTGATCCAAAATGTTGTCTATGGATAATTAAATGTATTATGAATTGCATGGACTGTATCATTGTGACCACTAGTTGTTTGTCTGTGGTATGAGCCCAACCTTTCAATCACTTAATACACAGTTGCCGTGACAACAGCTTACATTTGCCAATCCTATTATTTAAAATAACTGATAGCAAACCAAAACCATATTGGAGGGGTCCTCAAATCTTCCCTTATCACTGACCACTTACTAATAATAATAATTGTTTTTACCACTTTACTTTTATTAATTGGGACCACCACACAGATGTAGACAGTATGAAAATGCATTTAGAAATTAGAACACAGTTTTAATGCAACTCAGTAACATTTTTACAATGCGGGACACACTTTAATGGCAAACCACACGCAGTAAAAGTACATGGCAGAAAGCATTTGGGCTTCTGCCACCTGAATTGCAGAGTGGGAAACGGAAAGAATTACTTTTTTAATAGGGTATGTGGCTCGGTCCCCCCCCTTTTACCCCCTCATCCCCTTACCTTCCGCTGCGGCTGCGACCGGCAGCAGAGGATGGGGAGAGTGCGTGGAGGGCTGCAGAGGCATCAAGTCGCGAGTGAGTGCGCATATACAGTGCAGTTGTGCATGCGCAATAGATCTACAAGCGCGGCAGCCATTACAAGAAGGCGCACGCAGGCAGCCATTAGGGGAATAGGTTCCGTGGGGACTTCAATCCCCAGCAGTCCCTTGGGCTGCTAGACACATGGGCTGCAACCGCCAATCACGTGGCCGGATTCCCCTGCTACCAGAGTGATACTTTTGGCCCATCTGGGACCACTCCAGTCAGAGCTGGTACAGAGAGAGGTGAGGGTGTAGGTGTAGGGTGTCAGTAGGCCCCTGCACTAGGTCAGAGAACCCTGTTAGGCCCCAGCTAGGCCCCAACTTCCACATAGCTTGTGGCTGCTATAGGGACAGGCCCCTCAGACAGGCCCGCTTAGCATCCTTAGTGTCAGGGACACAGCAGAACACCGCACAGCCGTTGCAGCCTGTGGTATGGGACCAGACCACCCCGCAAGGCTAGAGACTCTCATCAAGATGGGACCCTCCAGCTGGATACCATCCCACGTGGAGGCAGACGCCTTCGCTGATGGCGACGGAGTGGGACCGGACGGTTCAACTTCAGTCGGTGACACCAGGTGCTGTAGCACCTAGCAGGTATCCCCTATCTACAAGTGCACCAACTCTAACACTTATTGTGGGCAGCGCTTTCACACACACATTTGGTGGGTTGGCTCCTGTGGACACCGGGTGGTTAGGTGCCCAGAGCACCTCAGTACTTTGGGGTAAACCCCACCAGGGTGTGGACACGATGGTTGGGGGCACCGTGCGGGGGTTGGCCCTGTGAGGCCTATGTTCTGTTATTGTTATTGCCTTGTCAGTAAACCTGTTATACCATAACCAGTGTGTATTTATTATACTGTCCTGTGACGGGGTTATCCAACATTGATAGGATCCCTCATGGGTGGAGGCGCTGTCACCAGACGATTCAGGTACACCCCACGCTCCCAGCAGCGGAGGTTCAGGCCTCCTTTGAGCTGCAGGTAACGCACCACATACACTCAGTAGCCACCACATCTCCCATAGGGTGGGGGAAACAGTGCCAGCGGTAATATGCATGATGGATAAAGCCACAGCCCACACTTCTGATGTGCATTGCGAAGGTACAGGGCTAACAACAGGGTGTGGGGGAGAGTGGAGTGGTAACAAGTGTCAAGGGCCCGACGGCAGAAGGGGGCCTGGCTGGCTGATCTGGGAGGATGGGAATGTCCCTTCTTCTACATGGCCCAAACGGTACCCTCCCATGATGGCCAAAGTTCTGATGCTCATCAGGAGGTATCTGCCCCCTCTTCCCCACTTAGGCTCCCAGCAATTCTCCTTTCCCACACTCAACAACCAGGGGCCAAGGTTAAGACTTCAGTCCAAGGTCCCTGGGCAAGCTGTCGGCAGGCCTGCAATAGAGTATTGCTGATGTACTAAGGTGCACAGAGACAGTTAGTACTGCAAGCTACGTCAGTACTAAGGCTTCGTCCATGGTAAGGCAGACCGCGCAGGCGCGTCCGAACACTGAGCAAACAGACTGCCTTAAGTCAGTGTTCACAACTATATGGCGTGCGGGCGTGTGCGCGCGGAAGCGGGGGGCGCGCGTTGCGCAAGAAATCAGTTGAAACTGATTTCTTGGCGCGACAGGCCGGTCACGTGAACGGTTCGCCCAATGAGGGCGAACCAGCTCCGTGACATCACTGGCATGCCCCTAGACATGCCCACGGATGGCTCGTGTACCATGGCCCGGGAAAGCACCCGCTTTCCCTCAGCCTCCGCACGGCTCAAATTACTATGGACGCAACCTTAGAGTACTTGCAGCAGCAGATATTTTGTAACATAATGTATAGAAGACTGTCACAGTGTAACAGGGACTTATCCCTGTTTAAATAAAGCAGCTTGAGAGCTCTGTGTATCCAGCAGAGAGATAGTTGATTGCAGCCACTCAATTAACTAGTCTCCTCCTGGACTAATGAGTAGTGTTGGACCGGGTCCTACTTTAAAAAAAAAACGGGTAACGGGTACCCGGCCAAAATCAAATTATCTACCCGGCCGGGTGCCCGGTTGGCACTTACCATGGGGTTGAGAAAGACGGCGGCAACATCTAGGCAGGTCAGCAGAGGTCCTGTGGCGGTGGCATCATCAGCAGTGTCTTCAGCCCGCGGGGGAGCTGCAGGACTCCATAGCAGTGTGAGCTGGGGAACCACGTGACCGGAGTAGGAGCAGAAGCGTTCCTATCGGACAGCCGGCTGTCCAATAGGAACGCTTCTGCTCCGGTCACATGTTTCCCCAGCTCATACTGCTATGGATTCCTGCAGCTCCCGCGCGGGCTGGACAGAAATTGCTGATGCTGCCACCGCCACAGGACCTCTGCTGACCTGCCTAGATGTCGCCGCAGGCTTCCTCACGGGTCTTCCTCGCCTTCCATCGCTGACAGCAGGTAGGTAATGATGTATTTTTCAGCTACTCTGACATAACCCGGCGCCGGGCCCACTTCTCAGTTGCCGGGTCCGGGTAATTTCCGGGTAGCTGAAAATTCACAGGGTAACGCCGGGTACCGGGTAATTCTGGGTACTTATGAGAGATCTGTAAAAAGCCTCATGTGAGACATAGGAGAGGGATTTCCTTAGCTCACAATTGGACTGACACAGGAAAGCAGAGAAGCCTGCACACAGACAATATCTTCAGCATAAAGGCTGTGCTGAGATCAAGACACCCAGACACCTATATTTCCTGAACACAGAGGATCCAGGAACTTGCCAGAGACTGACTTGGAGGGCCACCTGCTTAAGGTACTTCCTGAGACTTTGGGTTTATAGGCTGGTAATGGGAATATCCCTCCAGTCCTGCAGATAGGGTCTGGGGAAGTAAGTTATCCCTTACAAAGGGATAGGGGTTTGTTATTTTGTTGTTTTTGTATGTTTTGCCTGGATAAAGGAACAAGCTCAATAAAGCCAAAATATAACTTCATCCAAGTCGGTCTCCATTATACAGTATGTACCTCTGCACACATCTCTTACACACAGGCTTAACTTCAACATTCATCTTCCAGCACTAATAGGGAAGCTCTATGCCTGTAGGAAAGAGATGCACTAGATTAATTATGAGGGGGTGTAACCCTCCCTGCCCGGCTTCTAGGGAGATTACATCAGTGTACTGCTGGGCTTTACTAAGTATGGGTAAGGTTAAGGCCCCGCTGCCTCAGTCAGCGCGCCCGCACTGCAGACAGGCGGCGCACTGAAAGGCAATTGACCGCTACCTGCGGTCTGTAGGGAGCGGGAGCTGAAGCAGGAGGGGGCGTGGTTTGAACGGACGGTCCGTCCATTCGCCAGAGGATATCAAATCCCTGCTAATTCTCGGCTCACAAACTAACTTTGTAAAACTATTTAAAAACACGTAATGGTGGCAGATTTTGATAAAAAGGCATCAATCACCCTGGTGCAAACCCTTAAATATGTCACTGGCATTAATTCCCTCTGGTCCTTGAGAGGACTTCCCTTGTAAATAAAAACCCATTTCTGCCATTATAGGAGAAGGAGCGGCTCAGTAATTAAAGATACTGGCTGGCACTGAGTTTGCAGCAGGGGAACCTGGTTCAATTCCCAGTGTCGGCTCCTTGTGACATTAGGCAAGTCACTTTATCTCCCTGTGCCTCAGGCATAGATTGTAAGCTCTACGGGATAAAAATGAGTGTGTCTGCAAAATGTCTCCGTAAAACTAGCAGCGCTATACAAGAACAAACAATTATTATTATTATTATTATGGTGTCCTGCAGTGCGTTGCAAATCCCTAGGACAATATGGACAATATAGATGAGAATAGTATCTTGCATTTGTAATTTAAGAGGATTCCCTGAAACAGAAAATTAATATATTGCATTGTATAGTGATGTTGAGTATCTATATTAATTTGCAGTTGTATCTACTTAGATAATTGAACTAGGCATGACATACAGTAGAAATACTCTCAGGGTCTCCTGCAGTTAGTTATTTTGTGTATTGCTTAACTCCAGGAAATGTACCAGTATTTGTAAAAATGTTTTACCAAGAAGTTATACATTGAGAGTTACCTCTCATTTTCAGGTATGTCCTGGGCACAGTTATGATGACAATACATTGGCTTCATTAAATGGACAGGGTTATACATTATATTTAAAGACATTTCATTAATAGTTCAAGTTAATATATGTTATGGGGGTATGTGACAGCTACAGATGGAAATGGATTTGTTATACATAGTCATAACAAGGAGCAGCGTAGAAGAGATATGCCTACTGGTACATGGGGGGGGGGGGGGGGGGGAGGGGCTGGAGGGCTTTAAGTGCCAGTATTTATGGATAGACAGGGTCTCCAAAAAACATTTCTCAGATATTATTCCTTAACCATTTTCCTGCCAGAGGAGCCAGCAATGTATTGCAGAGAAAGGGTTACGATGTTTAGAGACTTTGAAATGTACAGTTACAGTATACTTCATTTTTCTTTATAATCCATTGTTAATTATAGGAGCACTAAACATTGAAGGCCATAATTACTAAGTCATGCTAAACTTTAAGGCCTTATAATCCATTTGTTTGAAAGTGCCATAAGGTGCCTTATTGCTTAATAAATATGGCTTCATGTTCTGGATTATATTTTATTACCCTTCTGGTTTTGTCCTTCTCTTGCCCTTTATCTTCAACAATTCACACAATTCCCATCATGAGATCAGTTTATATCCAATTACTGTCCAACACCTCTGTCCCTACTTAATTGAGAGATGGTGCTTCCGAGTAGCATTGGAGAGAGTGGTGTGCACCAGGACAGCTGTTTAGCTGACTCTAGTACACTGCCCCCGCTGTCTCCCTTGGGTAACATTGATGGCTTTGAAAGGTCATGCCCTGTAATAACAACCACTGACCCCTACTACAGATCCTGAAACATTTGTAAATCCACCATTGCCGGAGGGGGAACACAATGCAAACACAACCAAAGCAATTGCATTGCAACATCTATTGAATCAATAGGCGTTAAAATAATGTATCTAGTCCATTCAATTACTGAGTATGTTTGTACCGGTATGGTGTATGAATAATATTATGTTATTTTTTTTAATGAATGTTTTGCTTTCAGCTCTTCCCTCACCCCCCTCTTTTCCCCACTTTGTTTATCTGCTGCACAATTATTTACTTATTTTTTTCAATATTTTTCCCAATCCCCGAAGGACCCACACCCAATGCTCTAATTTTGCCCACGTTTTGCAGCTGTGAAACTTTGATTAATAGATTCAACTGTGCCACTCTCCCTGGACATGCTGGGACATGCACTCTCTCCCACCCCCTTTTCTTCCTCTCTCTCACCCCCCTTCTCATCCTCTCTCTCTGACCCTCCCATCCTCATCATCTCACCCCTACCTCTTCATCTCTCTCACTTCACCTCATCTTCTCTCTCATCCCACTCATCATCCCTCCTCATCCTTTCTCTCACCACCCTCCTCATCCTCTGTCACCCCCCTCCACATCCTCATTCTCATCCCTCCTCCCCATCCTCTCTCACACATCCCCTCCTCATCCTCTCTGTCACCCCCCTCCTCATCCTCACTGTCATCTCTCTTCCCCATCCTCTCTCAAACATCCTTTCCTCATCCTCTCTGTCACCCCCTCCTCATCCTCACTCACCCCTCCTCATCCATTCTCTCCCCCTCCTCATCCTCTCTCACCCTCCCACCCTCATCCTCTCTCACACCCACCTCCTCTCATCCTTTTTCTCTAACCGCCCTCTCTCACTCCCCTTCTCACTCCCCTTCCCTCATCCTCTCACCCCTCTCATCCACTCCTCATCCTCACTTGCACCACCACCCCTCCTCATCCTCTCTCACCCCCTTCATCATCCTCTCTCTTAACCCCCTCCTCATCCTCTCTCTCACCACCCCTTCTCATCCTCTATCCCACCACCCTCCTCATCCTCTCTCTCACCCCCCTCCTCATCCTCACTTGCACCACCCCTCCTCATCCTCACTTGCACCACCCCTCTTCATCTTCTCTCTCACCCCCTCCTCATCCTCACTCACCACCACTCCTCATCCTCTATCTCACTGCCCATCCTCATCCTCTACTCCCCTCCTCTTCTCTCACCCCCTCCCTTCACCCACCTCCTCATCCTCAATTTCACTACCCATCCTCATCCTCTCACCCCCCTCCTCCTCTTCTCTCACCCGTCCCCTCACCCACCTCCTCACCCTCCCTCTCACTCCACTTCTTAACCTATTTCACTGCCCCTCCTCATCCTCTCTCTTACCCCCTCCTCATCCCCATCCTGTCTCACCCCCCTCCTCATTCTCTGCCTCATCCCATCTAATCCTCTCTCATATGCTCTCTCACCCCCCTCCTCATCCTCACTCTCACCCTTCCTCCTTACCCTCTCTCATGTGTATCAGCTAGTTAATCTGTATGCCTGTATGTGTCAGCGTGTTTATGTGTTTGTCAGTGTGTTAATGTGTGTGTATAGTCAGTATGTGTATCAGTGTGGTAATGTGTATTGTCAGTATGTGTATGTGTGTGTGTGTGTGTGTGTGTGTGTGTGTGTGTGTGTAGAATGTTAATAAATATTTTATTTTTACCAATGTGTTTTTTTTAAATAAATAATAAATTACACATACATACACACACATACACACACATACACATAAATACACCACATAAACACACAAACACACAGTACCTTCACAGCTCACAGCACTCACACAAAGCATGCGGCACGCGCGTTCGCACTGGCACACGCGCGCGCACAGCCGCACAGGCTATATAACAACATTAAGCCTACAGCCAACATCAAGACATGACCAGTATGCGGGTCCTAACTCTACCTGGCATAATTCTCACATACCTCTCTTTTCTGCTGGAGGGAGAAAGACCGTACTGGGTCTGTGATACACAGGGACATGATAAAAACTGCTAATTGGAAAGTGGGGCAGGGAGAGCTTTAAACCATGGGGAGCAGGGGCACACCTCCAAGCAACAACAGCTGCAATAACCCAGCAAGCTCCGGTACCCCAAAACTCACCCTCACATCATATATAAGCATATATATTAGTGTCAAAAAGCAGTTCTACAGAGCGTGGCAAAATATACAAACAAAAACAGAAAATCAGCGCAACATACAAAGTGACACAACATATAGTACAATACCTCAGTGCTTATCTGCTCATGAGTAAGGGTCATTTAGTTAAACCCTTTGGCCAAAGCGTTATAAGCCTGCAGCCACTTCACAGCATTACCAAACTGCAGGTCCTAACACTACCTGGTAAAATTCTCATGCACCTCTCTTTTCTATTATAATGCCTCGTTTGCATATCACTTGCATCTCATTATCGTTAATGTCTGTTATAGTTACCACTATACCCTTTACAGGAGAATACATAACTTAACCTGACGTTAAGCCAAGTTAAAGTCAAGGTAAGTGTAACGCTGTATGCCCAGAGGACAATACCAAAATGTTAGGTGGCTTATCGGAGCTTAGCGTATCTAGGCCTTAGTATGAAGTATTTCTGAAAGAGAAATGGATTGTACCTTAGTGTGGAGTAAATATATCTTTAGTGGATGATATCAATTTCCAGAAAGAGCTACTTGCAGAGTATTGTGCTCCCTATGAATCTACTTCTGATTCAGTACATTTATACAAATAAGCATGTATCTGTGTAAACAATGACTTGTGCTTGCACCATACAGTATGTAAAAAAGCATTATTTACATATGACATATTGAGTCTTGAAACTTGGCGGTTTTTTAATTCAAATAAAATATGAAAAGGTACAGAGACTCAGAAATACATAATCTGTGCATTTTATAACTCCATCCTAATGCCTAAAGTGTAGGATAATTATTGCATTATTATACTTTATGTGAATAATAATGTAAAGGATAGAAACAATGTGGACCTCATTCTCTCAGAAAAAAAAAAAAAAAATGCAATGAGCATTACTGAACCAATCAACTTAGAGCACAGGCCTGAACAACTCCAGTCCTCAAGGGCCGCAAACAGGCCATATTTCAGGATATCCCTACTTCAGCACAGCTGGCTCAATTAGTGGCGCAGTAATGACTGAGCCACTAATTGAGCCAGCTGTGCTGAAGTAGGGATATCCTGAAAACCTGGCCTGTTTGCGACCCTCGAGGACTGGAGTTGTGCAGGCCTGGCTTAGAGGATGAGACTCTAAGAGATCTCTGCAAGTTGGACAAGGCGTCTTTGCTTTGAAAATAAACCATTTCTAACCTTGAACAGACACTGGGTGAGTTAGTGGATGGATGTAAAGGTAATTGGCATAGTATTTTTCTGTCCTATTTTTTGACACACACAGCCTGCAGAGTCCCACACACACCGTCTGTAAGGAATGATTGTCCCTAAACATACCACATTCTGGGATCCATAGTGTAGGTACAAAATATGTTTTGCGGATCCTCTGTATTAAATAACTACAATTTTTGTAGCAATCACTATTCATACAAACTCATGATGTGAACAAAGAAAATGTTGCATTTGGTTACTATATGGTGGTATCCCAAGATGAGGAAAGAGTCAGAAGACCTATTAATTATAGACTTTAATATTGGCTGGAGATCCGGAAGAAGGATGGTCTTTAAAACATAAAAGAAAAGGCATTGTTTACTTGGATATTGCAAGGCTCTCAATGAGTTCTGCTGACTAAGAAATGGAAATTGTGGATTTCTTCAACGTGAAGTGGGTGTGTAGGACAAAGCAGTAAAGCAAGGTACACTACCGGTGTAGCTGAGAATAGAAAGTGATCCTGATAATGTTACCAAGGGAGGATCCAGTAATCCCATGGGAAAGGAAAACAGCTCTATAGCATTAACTATATTCTTACTGCCTCCTCTGCTCTCCGTACTGTATGAGACAACAAACACATCACATTTTCCCAATAAACTTCAACCCTTGCCCACAAATTTTGTTAGGCAAAGGTTGCAGACCCTCATTTTCTGCCACATGTGTCGATTTTTAAAATTGCCTACTGCTACATTAACTCTGACCTTGGTCACCCTGTTATTGGGACCGTGACAGCTGTCATAAATCTCTCCGGTAGGGGAACCACAAACCTCCAGACCTTGCTTCCCAACTTTTCCTTTATCTTACTGCTGGCAATCATAGATGAATACCTTCTACCGTCAACAGCCCATAAATATTGCACACATTTTCAATACTAAGAGCTGCTAAAAGTTTATTGCACTTATAAAATAAGTAGAAGGAAATGCTTTCCGATTCATATTTATGTATCTCTGAGGAGATGCCTGGGTGATTTATATATTCCATTTTAGAATGCATTCTCTGTATCTCTAGGTCTCTCTACACCGGTATTTCCCTTCAGTGCTGTCTACTGGTGTATTCTCTTTATTTTGCTGCATGTGGCATATATATGTAGATTTGCTGACAATGCAGGCTTGCGCTTTACATCTGGTTACAGTACATTAGAATAATACCAGGGTAGTAGGGAGCCAATTCAGGTTATAAAGCACATCAGAAATTCTTCTCCCAGTCATCTAATGCATGAGATTTTACAGGAGAATGAAGTTCATCTATAAACTGGTCACAATAAAGACATTGTAAGAAAACCCGACAACTGCCTTGGATTATACATAGTATAATAAATATTAAATGGCAGAATTAGGAAAAACTTGTGTAACGGGTATTCCACCCCACCCAATCTCATATGTAGTGTGGTGAGTAGAACATGTAGTGTTACCGGTGTGGTGCGTATACCTGCAGGCTCACAGGAGGTCTGAGCCTCCGCTAATGAGAGCCTGGGGTGAATCCTCTGGAACGGATCTTCGTTTACAGCGCCTCCACCTATGTAGGATTCTAGGGAAGTGTAGAATGACCCTACATAGGAACCCAATAAGAAACTACACACACAGTGATTATATATAACTAAGGGCTTTACTACGAACATAGAGAATATCATAATCCATTACATAACATCATAACCTGTGTTCCTCTCACGAGGAGACACTACCCGTGGTGACGTCTCGCAGGACGATTCCCCGACACCAGGTGATCCCACCCAGTGTCCCAAGAACCCCACCCAATGTCCCGTACTCCTACAGAGATAGTCACTGGGTGACTGCGCAGTCACTAAAACCTCTAGGCCTGTTGGTGCACATATAATATTGATACCTTCCGAGCACTCCGATGCTCGGGCCTGCAACACTCTTCTCAAAGGGTCAGACGTCCGTCTGATCCTTTCCAGGTACTCTGCCGGTGGACCCCAACGAGGATCCCACCGCTCCACGGGAACTGCAACCGATCACGGCAACACCAACCGCATGGGAACAGCAACCGCCGCTATCAGCTTTCTGCCTAACTACTTCTAGAGTGACAGCAACCCTAACCTAGGGCCTGTCCCTGAGGAACCGCAACCTGGTATGGCTTGGGGAAAACTCCTAGGGCCTGTGGAACTTTAACCTGCCCCCCTTCCCCTAGCTACCCAGTCTCAACTGTAACTGCTAATCCTAACAGCCTAACGCACCTGCAGCCAACACTCAGCTCACACTGTCAGCCTGCAGGGATCCACACACACTTCACACACTGCACGCACTGCGCCCAGCACATGCAGCGACACACACACAGACAGCTGCAATCACACACAGCCACCTGGATCCCGTAGCAATCCACTACTAGCACACTGTGCCTATTTGCCAGTGCCCACAGCCCTCTCCGCTGTGGCACTGCCAAACCTGCACCTTACACACACTAAGGGCGACCTCCCTATCTAGGGCCGTCCCTTATCAGTTACCCACTAACCTGGTGGGGAGTTGGGGCCTACCTGGAGGGTGTGGGTACCTATCAGGATGCAGGAGCTGCACTCACTCCCTGCATCCTTCCTTCCCCTTCAGCTCCTCTGCTCCAACTGACGTGACTCATGCAAAGCCCGGGAAAATGTATCTCTTTCCTCCAGGGCAGTCCTGCAGCCCTATTGGCTCCTATCAAGCACCTGGTGCCTGCCTCGCTATGCCTCATGGGAATTGTAGTCCCGAGGCCCCTACAATAACATTGAGGCCGCATGCGTGCCTTCCCTCTGCCTACACAAACCTGTAATGGCCGCCGCAACCTCTCACTAACTTCCCCTACTCTCGCGCGACTCTCCTGCGCCTTCCCTGCCCTCACGCAACTGTTCCCTGGCGCTAGGGTTCTCCCTGCGCATGCGCGAGCTAACTGGACCTCTCCTGCCCTCGCGCGATCACTGCGCATGCGCGAGTCTCTCCGTAATGGCGGCGCCCTATCCGCCTGGCTCCGGGAGCGCCGGGAGCCCTGAGATGCGCGTGCGGCCTTGGCAACCGGCCGCACACGTCCCCGGCAACCCCCGAGCCGGGACCTGGCCGCCCTCTCCCCTGACACTGCCGAACGGAGCCGCCATTGGACGTGGCGGCCCCCGCGATCGGCAGTCAGGTGAGGGGGGTGCGGTAGCGCTGGGGAGACCTGGCTACACTTGTAATTATACAAGATTTAACATAACAGCCAAATGGGCTACTCATTATTTTAAATGCTCTGATAGCATGGACAGAGATGATACTTATATACTTTTGTCTAGTTATCTGGGATTTAGAGCTGAATACTTTCAAGACCAATCATTTCACTTTCTTAACCCTACTTCTGTGAGAGGGTCCTGCAAAACATTTCAAAGCAGCAAATGGGCTAAATGCTTAAAGAGGGGACATATGTGTCTTACATCAAGTTCTTCCTTCACCCAGCTTGATACTTGTAAGACCAGCAGGTGCTAGTCTCTCATTTCCGGTTTGGGTTAAATGTGCTGTATGTTTATTTATGTGTGACATAAAGAGAAGAAGAGACAGGTTCTCTGATAGGAAGGAAATACACAGAAACAAATACATGTAGCCCCTTCTTTGGGGACTACAATTTCAGTAAAGGGGTTAACGGCATTAATGGGTTAACAGCGTTGGCTCACTCAGGTTACTCTCACCCATCATGTGATGTAGGATGGCTGTGCAGAAGGGATTGCTACTCCCTTGTATATCTTGTGACCTGTGATGTCACTATAGGGGGTATAGGGGGTATATATAGGTCCACACTATGTTCTAGAAGCAAGTTCTTCAGAGTTCTGACTGGAGTCCTCACTGTGACTCTTGTATATAGGTTTCTGTGTATAGCCAAGTGTATTAAAATGTGTTCTGTCAACATTTGTTGTTTTCAGTTAGGAATGGGCCCATTAAGTAAGCACCATAAGTAAAGGTCCTCGATTGTTCTCACTATTGAAAAGGATGAAGCATGCTTTTGGTAAGATGTTCTAAGCATAGTAACTGCAGAGTATGTTTGCAGCGGCCCAACCAGAAGGTTCCTTGTACATTCCAGATTAAATAGGTATGGAGCGTCCTTGTCTGGCTCTTAAGGAGTCTCCATCAGATAGACTGTTTACATGGCTGTGTTCAGGGTCTCAAACCTTTTCAGGGTGCTAGATCCATGTAGGCTAGACATAGATATGCAGATGGAATACGGATGGGCGCAAGAAACTTCTATAATAGAAACAACAAGCTTTATTCACATCTGTTGATAATGCATCACATACAAGGGCAGGCTTCACATAGACATTGAATACAAAAAAAGAAGCGCAAACTGACTGCTTCACCAAATAGTGTGTAACCCTGCTTCCCCCCCGTCCTCCCCTCCCCCCCAGACTCTACGGTGGTGTCTAGGGTGCATGAGGGCAGATTACATGCGGTGTGGTGGTGCATACCTCTGAGGAACAGGAGGGCCTGAGCTTCCCGCGATGTTATTGGGGAGCCAGGACCGGGCTTCTGGGGTGGTAGCCTCCATGATCTCTTAGTGGTGCAGCGCCTCCATCTTCTATACTCCCAGGAATATGGGACAGGACCTGTATAGAAGAACCCCTTCGGTCCCAGGGTAATAGCTTCCAACTCACACACAGTCTTTGGTACAAAGGATAGTCTCTTTATTGGCAGATGAGCAACTCCCAAATGTACTGGCGCCCAGCAGCCGCAACAACAAAAGCAAAGCCTTGCTAATTACTCCGCTCTCCTCCCACACAGATATTTCCTCCTCTCCTTCCCTCCAAGTCTCTCCTCCGACAGGATGGTCTGGGCTGGGGCTTCAATACCCTGCGGCCCACCTCCGAGGTTATCCTCGTGGTGGGGATTGGATTCTCCCCATCACCCCAGGCAGGGGGTGAGGGGCATTGGTCCACCAGGTCTATAATGCTATCAGCTCTACTCAAAGTGGCTGAGTCTCTCCACTCCTCTCTCTGCTCCTGCACGGCTGCGCAGGTGAGACCGCGGTCTCCTCCAACTCCTTGGACCGATCCGCAGGACTCACTACTCAGACAGACCCACGGCAGACTCGTCACTACAGGAGTTGGCTGCTAAATATAGAGCTAGCCCCACCTCTCGTGATGTCAGCAGAACCTCCCCTCTTGTTCACGCCTGCAGCAGAGTCCAGGCCTGCATCTACCACTCAGGGCAGGGCTATGAAGGGGGAAAACCGATGATGATTACTGGTGCCTGATCTTAACAGGACTTACCACAGTAGAAGGGAGATAGGTATAGCCTGTGCTGTTTACAGGGGGCTACAAGTGTAACCAAAACAAAAAGTGCTCCTCAGTGCTGCTAAAATAATAGGTCCCTAGGAACCTGTGACAGAATGTACATAAAAATTAAAGCGCAATTGAGTGAGTATTGTTTGATATACAAACAATATAAACCAATATGTGATTTATATTGTTGCAGTGACCTTACACCTGCTATACAGACCAAAGTTTCTGAATGCCTCTCTGGAATATCATCCTGGATGGCCATCCGCCGACTGAAACTTAACATGGCAAAAACAGAGCTCCTTATACTTCCTCCCAAACCTGGCCCTACTACCTCCTTCCACATTGCTATTGGAAATACGATCATTCACCCAGTAGCCCAAGCACGCTGCCTAGGGGTTACACTTGATTCCTCACTCTCATTCTCCTCTCATATTCAAAACGTTTCTAAAACTTGTCGCTTTTTCCTCCGCAATATCACAAAGATATGCCCTTTCCTCTGTTACTCAACTGCTAAAACTCTGACTCAGGCCCTCATTCTCTCACATCTCGATTACTGCAACCTCCTGCTGTCTGGCCTTCCTGCCTCTCACCTGTCTCCCCTACAATCTATCCTAAACACTGCTGCCAGAATCACTCTACTCTTTCGTAAATCTGTCTCCGCATCTCCCCTCCTGAAATCCCTCTCCTGGCTTCCGATCAAATCCCATATCTCACTCTCAATTCTCCTCCTCACTTTTAAAGCTTTACATTCTTCTGCCCCTCCTTACATCTCAGCCCTAATTTCTCGCTATGCACCATTCCGACTCTTGCGTTCTTCTCAAGGATGCCTTCTTTCTACCCCCTTTGTATCTAAAGCTCTCTCCCGCCTTAAACCTTTCTCACTTTCTGCCCCACACCTCTTTAATGCCCTTCCCCTCAATACCCGACTAGCACCTTCTCTATCCACCTTTAAGACCCACCTTAAGATACATCTTCTTAAAGAAGCATATGAATAGCACTGGATTATCATGGACACATGATACATAAAGCTTGGCCCCCTGCAGACGCACTTACTAGAATTCCCTCCTACTGTCTCTGTACGTTCTCCCTACCTACCAATTAGATTGTATGCTCCTCGGAGCAGGGACTCCTCTTCCTTAATGTTACTTTTAAGTCTGAAGCACTTATTCCCATGATCTGTTATTTATATTATTTGTTATTTATATGTGTAGCCCTTTTTGTGAACCGGCCTGACCCACCCAATCTCACATTGGATATATATATATATATATATATATATATATATATATTATTATACATTACAGTATATATTATTAAATAATATTCTTATAAATGTGCATTATTCATGTTTATCCATGTTTTACAAATGTTTTCTAAATGTTTATCCAATTTCAATCTGCCAGGGTCGCAGTCAAAAGCTACAGCACAGATTGAATATCGTAATACAATAAGATGGTTTTTGCAGGCTTGTGGAGAAAAAAAATTAGAATAAAAAAAAAATATTTTTTTTTTTTTGGTCACTCACTCAAGCAAGCAAGCAAGCAGTGGTGAGCGAAGTAACAGGCGCATGCGTAGTAATCACCTGCTGTCAAGCAGGAATGTGATTGAAACCAGACACACATTCAAAGGAATGGTGTGGGAGAGATGTACTGCATTGTAGAGAAGATAAGAAGTTGAAATACCCTGCAGTGCAGTTAATTATCCTGAGCGAGGGGAGAGCGCTGTATATGCCGAAATGTGACACTGTTACAGTACTGTACACACCTATGCGTTTCAACAATTTTCAAATGAGACATACTGTACAGCAGCACAGCACTGCAAATGCATGTATACTTTAAATATGCAAATTTACAATTACTGCGTGCGCACACACAGACTGTGTACTGACGTAGGTTGAACCGTGAAGGTATTAGACTTCCAAGACAACAGCTCGCAAATGCCCCCCTGAGTTTTTACATGGCATTGCAGTATTGCAGACAGCGAGAATAAAATGCTAATATCACGAGCGCTAAAATAACGCAATTCACTCCGGGCAAAAAAAAACAAAAAGATGCACCTAACCGGGATAATCTGAGAGCCGCGGATCTTGCCGACTTAGACTAAGGTCGGCCGCCACTGTAGATGTCTCTGCAAAATCCTTGGAGAAGATATAGCATAATTCGTTTTTATAACACAATACACAAACCTGGGAGAAGACATAAACTCACATTCTCCCAGTGGTAAGATGCATTAGGTGTATTAAGGGTACACCCATACCACTCTGGATCTCTCCTAGGTTTCAGCCTTTTAGGTTTAGAGCCTTTTCCCTCCACCTCGGTTGCCTCACTTGTCCGTTTAACCTGGTCGTAGGCGCTGGCACTTCCGCGTCTGCATGCACAGCAGCCCGGTGGCTCGATGGAGTCAAGACAATTCAGTTCCTGATTACGGAAACCTCAGAGGACAAAAAACCCTACGCGCTTTGCCGTTCCAATTTGCGGTTATCTGTAGGAAGAGGGTATTATATATGCATTAGGTGGATACATTCAGATAAGCATGTTACATCTTTTTGGCTGGTCTGTTTACATATTTTTTCAATTAGTCATAGTTTATTGATATTATCTATAGATAATGGTTTTTCATCATGCTCCATTATAGTATAATGTTTTCATCTGGCATATAACATGATTATACGTTTTTTAACATTGTTTTTATTCATTCACATTGTGTATTATTTTTCGTTTTTTTCGGATAGATTAAAGTTGTTTTTGTTCAATGTTATGTTAGCTGACCTTACCGGCCAATCAGAGTGGCACATTACCAATGCAACCTTGTTTTGGGATGCACCTAGAACATTCTAGTTTTTGCCCTCCGGTAAGTGTGCATTTCATCTGTATTTTATGTTTCACTGGGCGTATGCCTATTTCTGCGAATAAATCAGAGTTTATTTCATTATCTTATTTTGCTTAATAAATAATCCTGGTAAAAAGGTGTAAACTGCCTGGTCTCCCCTGTGCCTGGTCTCCCGTGACAGGCTATATTTACTGGTGGCAGAGGTGGGATCATTGAGCTTTATGTTTGAAGATCCTGCGGGGTTTTCTAACATAAAGAGCAACTCATAGATTGTGAGCTCTCAAAACAAGTAGTGACTTACACACGTTACACAAAGCAGGAAACGCACAGGTTGTCACTTAGTTTAGTGCCACCACGTGAAGATAAACAGAAGGTCAGGTCGCTATCGGACCTGGGACCGTCCACGAATTGTAACCCGGTGTGAAAGTTATGGACTACCGACCGCCGGTCAGGCAAAGACAATGCTGGAGGAGGATCTCAAGAGGCATTAAGCGAGTGTAGCTTCACCTGAGGCGTGCATAGCCTAACCTGTGGATACAGGGGCATCCACTTTGGCTGGGGGACAGTAGGTTTGTCCACCCCTTGAGGAGTTAGGCTTGATGCCTGCTGGCTGCTAATGCAGGAACAAGAGCCGTCCCTCAGTGGGGCCGGGCCTGCTGTGAAGGGTGGCCGCCGCGCTGCGCAGTGAGTTTTTCAGGCAGACATGAAAATTGAGATTAGAACTAGCGATGGAGCGCTAGGCCACGCCCTCAGGTGGTTCAGCCACGGAGGACAAACCTGTTGGGTGACATCATGGCCACGCCCCAGTCACGACCCCCTATCTTTTCCCCTGCAATCTCACTGCAGACCGGGGAACTCGGCTGCATGCGCCGCCAGCCTGGCAGGCGCGCGTGCAACGCAGGCAGTGGGGCCATAGCCTTAGAGGAGGAGGAGGAAGGTGGAGGAAATGAGGAATCGGATGGTGAGCATGATCCAGAGAGTGCAGCCATGCTCCACTTACACGCAGGTTGAGGGAGTGGTTGTTTTGCAGACACAGTAGATAAACAGCAGCCCCTTTGTGGCTTGGCAATTGTAGGTAGAGTGATAGTTGTGGTTGTAGGAACAGGTGTAGTTTGGATCTTGGCAAGAGTGGGAGAAAAAGCGGACTAATAGCACAATATGTAAAATAACTTTTAATACAATACGCACAAAGGAAATAATCCCCCTGAATGCACACTCACATTTCGATGTGTCATTCAGGTGTTAAATGGTCCCTGAATGTTAGTAATGTAAGAGTGTGTGTGTGTGTGTGTGTGTGTGTGTGTGTGTGTGTGTGTGTGTGTGTGTGTGTGTGTGTATAAATTTATAAAGTGCCCACAGTGTATACAGCGCTTTACAAAAGGTGTGTGTGGGAGTGTATACCAATGGTGTGGGTAGATGTAGAAATGTAAAAGGGTGTTGCATTACTATTAAGTGTGTAGATACTATGTGGTCCCTATTGGTATATAGGGATAGAATGACATTGTACATATGAATGTTTAAGAGACAGCTGTGTGTGTATCCATATAGCACAGTATGTATAGACATGGCCTTTAGCACTCATGGGAAGAAAGTTCTCTTGTGTTAGGGTAGTGACTCATGAAGCTGCAGTCTTAGTTTAAGCCACCGCTAAGTGTCCCGAACAGTTGCATAAATTTGTATTCATGCAAACATTTCTCTTTTGGTGTTCTAAGATTACCTTTGAGTATGGCCACCTTCAGATCGTTCATCTTAAGGCCGGAGTCAGAGAAATGTTCGCCTAAAATATTGAACACTTTAGTCACAAATTATTTGAAAAAGAGGGTGATGTATCAAAATACGAATATATGCATCTTGTTGATTTGTATACACACTTATTAATGCAGAAATAGATTACAGAGTTATCTACAGTATGGCCTTGAAATATAAATGAATGCATTGAGATTAGAATTTAAAAAAAAAACAATTGAAAGAATCCCATTTTCTAAACAGGATATTTCCTCTGCTGCCTCCACACAGCTAAGAGCATCCAGGGCCAGCTAAGATGGAGTTACAAAAAAAATCTAATTTACATGAAAGCAGCCTCAGAAAATGCACAGCAAATAGCAAAAGGAGATGGAACTGCAGATATCGCCCCTGTTCCGTGCTGTGGAGAGACAATGGAGGGAAAGGTTACAGGCAAGATGGTCGAAAGATTTATCTCTTTGCAGGAATGAGACGAGGGGAAGAATAAAATTGCATTTGTGTGGAGGACTAACAACAACAACAACAAAAAGTCTGACTTCCTCTGAATTCAGATGGAAAACGGTTGATTGTTGCCATAACAAAGTGTATTGAATTGGCCTCTGCATGCAAAATTCCTCAACTGGAGTATAAGAAGTATGAATGCCTCCACAGGAACTTTTCCGGGTATAGAAGGATCTTTAGATTATCAATTTGTGACTAAAATCCTCCTTTCTAACCTTTTATTGACTAAGAGGGAAACACACAGACAGAGGAGGCATATAAATCTGATCCCTTTGTAATGTATTGCACTGCAGATCCCCCCTACCCCCCACCCCGGCATTGAATGGGTTAATAAGCCTTCTTTGTACAGAAAGCTACCATTACTGTATAATACACCATATCACTGTGTACATCCAAAGGGAGCACTTGCCACTGTTTTCCTTAGCTCAATGTACTGGTTACTAGATACAGGAGAGGGAGAGGCTCAGTGAGTAGAAGATACTGACTGGCACTGAGAGTTTGGAGCAGGGGAACCTGGTTCAATTCCTAGTGTCGAGTCCTTGTGACCTTGGGCAAGTCCCTTTATCTCCCTGTGCCTCAGGCACCAAAAACATAGATTGTAAGCTTCACGGGGCAGGGACTTGTACCTGCAAAACTGTCTCTGTAAAGTGGTACGTAAATCTAGCAGCGCTATATAAGAACATGCTATTATTATTATACAGTATATCGTAGGACAATCTGGTTTAAGACTTTCTTAAGGCAAAAAATCTGCGAAATGCTCGGAATTCTGTTTATTTGTAGTTGTGACGTTGCTGTCATTGTTCCCACTGTTTGTCACTGTAGTGGGGTTCTCAATTGCGTGCAGGATACAGTAGGTGTGGTTGATAAAATATTTTGCAATTCTTTTGGTGTGAGGTAATTAAAATGAAGGTATGGTCAGAGAACAGTGTGTTAATGAGTTTAGTACTTTGGGATTAGGTGATACCTTTCTTATTTGGACTAACAAGTGGTATTATGAGACAGGCTTTCGAGAGTTTCTTCCTCAGGCCAACAATATTGATTTATTGATTACACTTCTTTAACCCAGGCTGGGCTGAAAAGCTGTGGGGGGCATAAGCTCATAGGGCGTCCACGTTAAAATGGATTTGAAGCAAAAGGGTGACACTGTGTGTGCATTTGCATGTCACTTCCCAGAATCCCTTGCTGCAGTGGAAACATTGTATGCTAGGACTGGGAGAGAGACTGGGAGTTAGCCACAGCTCTATCACATTATCTCATATTTTTAATAAAGCATCAGAGCTGGGAGCTGTACGGGTCTTTTAATCAAAACTATGCATACATACATTTTCATGTCGATAGAACATGTTGCTGATGGTAGCGGATCTCAAACGCAGTATCTATTGGGGATTTAATGAAAGCCACAGTGAGTGGCAAGCAGAATGTTAATGCAAACACGAGTACAGCTTCTATTCTGGAGCAGCACACGCAGCATTGGGCTGTTGTAAGAAAGTAAAATGGATTAATATCAAGCCAGGTGTTACAGAACTATATACAAAAGAGAAAGACACCAGTGAACGTAGGAAACATTTTTTTTTTTTTTTTGGTTAAGATATTACCCAGAAATAAAAAAAAATCAGCATTATTGATTGAAAAGCTTTTTTTTTTGGCCTGGTGTACAAGTGGCTGTGTTTCGGAATTCTAATGGGCTGATTATTTGAAATCAGTACGGGAGAACATGGACGCGGTTAGATGTTAGAGTGGGAAATAATTGTTGTTGGGTAGAATTGCAGGCACTTTCCATCCCCCTCCCCCCCCCACTCCCGTTTCTAAATCCTTGCGCTCAGTTTCACTTCCTTTGACCAGGCACTATGGGGGCACTTTTATCAAGTGCCGGTATGGGTTATGGCAGGAGTGCCCGACTGCAAATCTCAAGCCTCCCCCCCTCCCCCCATCAACAGATCAGGTTTTCAGGATATTGACTGAGCCTCTGATTGAGCCACCTATGCTGAAGCTGGGATATCCTGAAAACCTGAGCCGTTGCGGGGGCGTGAGGGCTGGAGCTGAGCACCCCTGGGTTATGGCCCCCATTCCAGCATTAGCTCCCCTAGACTCCAATGGGTGCGATAACCCTTGCCGGCACCTGATAAAAGTGTCCCAATGTATTTTAAACAAGTGTGGGGGAGGTGTTTTCATGGGAACATCGGATGTGGATTCAGCATTTAGGTTTTTACTGATTATACTTAAATTGTTTCCCCCTGTTGGGTTTTCCCTTTGATGGTAGATGTTATTGTGTACCATTTCATGCTCTAATTGTAGCGGTGTTTGCCTCCTTTGCTAAGCGGGCTGCAGGTTCGGAGTCAGCGCGTAGTAAGCCTGTGTTCGGGTTGTTCATTGTTTGTATGACTTTTTGTTTGTTGGTCCTTTAGCTACAGATGTTTGCAATTAATTGTTAAAAACCTTTCCAGGGCTCTCAGGAGGCAATTTCTTTTCTTTAAATTAATATTGATTCTCTAAGATAAAATTACATTTCCCTAAGAAAAAGGTCACTAAATGATTGTCATTGTTGGAGGAAGTGATTTGAGTCACACAAGTGCTTGTGAAATCTGTAGTGAGCCATTTGGGAGAAAGAGCAGCTCAGTGAGTAAAGACACTGATCGGCACTGAGTGTGAAGCAGGCGAGCTTGGTTCAATTCCCAGTGTCGGCTCCTTGTGACCATGGGCAAGTCACTTAATCTCCCTGTGCCTAAGGCACCAAAAACATAGATTGTAAACTCTATGGGACAGGGACCTCCTGACGAAGCACATTGTGCAAAACGCGTAGAGGTCACGACAGGTCATCCTGCGCGTGTTTCCTGACAAGCTGAGACAGAGCCTGCGAGAGGCACAAGCGGTGCCGAGATCCGGATCTCTATACGGACACTGTGAACCCGCTTTTCTGCCTCAGTGTAAGTGTCCGTCTCCCTTTGCCAGTTGTTTGCTAATCTATGGCGGTTTCATTTTAAATCGTTAGATGGATTTTTGTTTTATTGATCATATGTATTTTTACTGTGTTTTTTATGTTGTACTGTTTAGGGTTTAGTTCTTTCAGAGGTCACATTACATGGTCACTGTGTCTAAACTGTATAGCATTTTTAGCTGAGGTGGGGTTGGATCCCATCAGTATATGTGTATTTTAATAAATTACCATTAACTAATCCCTGGTGCGCATTTGGGCATTTTTTTACCTTGTTTTTCAATGTGCCCTCCCCCCTCCTGTAGGGGGGACCACCCTGAAGTAGGAGCCCTTGGGGAGACGCTCCATGCGCGTGCAGCAAAGGGATCATCCATACTTTACAGCTACATCACGAGCGCTGAATATCCTTCTTTTTCCGCGGGGCAGGGACTGTGCGTGTAAAATGTCTCTGTAAAGCACTATGTAAAAACTAGCAGCGCTATACAAGAGCATGCTATTAGTATTTGGCATTTGCTATGCGAGTTCTGCCTATGGGTTAATTTTTTTTCTAGGAAATGAGGATTAGCAACAGCAAGTGTTGTGTCCACTCATCAACACAGTATGTGAGGAGTAAGTCTAGGTTCCCAGTGGCTGCTGCTGCTGCGTGCGCTAAGGCGCGCTCGCCACACACAAGAGCATAACCCTCTATGGGGCAGGCCCCAGTCGCCGTGGGTGCACAAGGCGCGATGCGCGACCGCCTTGGACAAAAGACACATTTTTAGTTTTTTTTGGCGTGGCGGCCGAGCATTGGCCACGTCACAGCGGCGGTTCAGTCAACGAGGGCGAACCAGCCCCGTGACATCATGGCCACGCCCCCGCCACGCCCCCACCCCTTCTTCCCCCCATTGGATCTCCTGCTCTGCTCCTGAAAGCACAGCCGCAGACCAGAGGTCGAGGCGAAAATGGGTGCACGCGCCACCAGCCGCTCCAGCACGCGCCGCCAGCCGCTCCAGCACGCGTGCAGCCGTGACCACTAGGGCCGCAGCCTACGGAAGAGGCGAGGGAAGATGCAGAAGTTCGGACATCCTTTTTAACGGATTACTATGACAAGGCGGTTGGTGCAGTCACAATCTAGTGCTGAGATACATCTTTAGAGATAAGACTGGTGCTGTAGGTTTTGGGGCCTTTTTAGAAGGAAAGTGTGTGCTGAATGTTGGGCAGGATCTTGGGAAGAAAATGGTTTGAAGACTAATTTGACTTGACTATTGTAATTGTTCACAATTATTGTGGCAGTGGCGCTTGGGGGTCAGTGACTGAATAATAAACGCATTACATTCTGGTCAGATAATTCAATTGTTGTGCTTGCAATTAACAAGCTTTCAGTGAAATCTCTCCCAGTTATTAGATTAGTTCATTATTTCGTTTTAAAACATTTAAGGCAGATTTTTTTTTGTTTTGGCAACACACTTACCTGGAACTAATAAGTGTAATGTAGATCCTTTGTCTCGAATTCAGTCCAACAATTACTGCAAATTGGCTCCGAATGCAGAGAAGAGGAATAGAGGGGTAGTGGATCTCGTCAAGTATTTGTTAAAACCATCTACTGTACTTACTCTAGGCTGCATACTGTATAAAGCTTGGACACATTTTTGTGAGCATTTTACAGATAATTTAGATATAGCATTACTAAAAGGAGTTTTAGTGTCATTTATTTGAGAACAATGTCAGTCTGGTTGTTTGAGATCATTAGCTAGTATTGTAGGGGAGGGGGGGGGCTTTTGGGAATACAGAACAGTACATGATATTACAAAATATTTTGTTATAAACCATATAATAAGAAGTTGTATGAGTTTAACTAAGAGGGGGGATATGAGATGTTGGTTTACATTTGTTTATTAGTGATTCTAAGGGCTGGGACCCGCTGCGCCCAGCGGCGCGGGCGGCCGCGTGAGCGCTACTCGCCATTGCCTTGTAGCCTCACGATCCGGTCCCAGTCCCTCCTTACTGCCAACTGACTACGTACTGTGATGCGTCAGCCAGCAGGGGATACAAGAGAATTGTGTTCCCGTGCGGCGACGCGTCACGTGGTCTCGCAGTGAGCCAATGAGGAGGGGAGCTGGAGGGAAGTCTGTGTGTCTCTGCAGCCGTGAAGCGCCCCCCCCCCCTCCTCTCTTGTGCCCGTTTTGCAGGCTGACCCTGGGGATTTCTGGGAGTGTGAGGGCTACGGGCTCCAAGAGTGTGAGGGCTATGGGGCTCCAAGAGTGTGAGGGCTACGGTGCTCCGATAGTGTGAGGGCTATGGTCACTGACGGAAGCGGTGTCAGGGAAATAATAAATATATATAATATCTGCTGCTTTTGCTGGGTGTTTGCAAATAGCTTGCGTTTTGGCCCGCCCCTGTCATGGCCCCGCCCCCCTGCCACATTTTGAACACTCCCCGCCTCCCCTCCCTCCGGTGCCCGTTTCACTGGGAAGGTTGCGGCCAGCTCCTGCTGAGTTCATCTTCTTCCCGGGGAGGAGAGGCAGAGGCAGCAGCAGCAGCATATTTGGCGGTTGGGGGGGGGGGGGAATGGCAGAGAAGCAACACGGCAGAGGCGTTTCCATGTGTGCCTGTGTGTAATGGCCCCGCCCCCCACATCATGACACCCCGCCCACCCGACCCGTTTTGGTCACGCCCCCCGCTCCTAAAAAGTTTCCTACAGACCGCATATCGCGGTCTGTGTTTGTCAGCGCCCCGCCTGTCTGCAGTGCGGGCGCGCTGACTGACTGAGCGGGGCCTTAGCCTAACACTGATCAGTTGGGTATAAGCTACAGAATGTAACTATTCCTTTTGAGCTGTTATGTGCAGTAAAATATCAGAGGAATTATATCTGAGTGCCGGGTCGAATGTTGAATGGAGTTTTTTTTAATGCACAAAGATTGTACTTGTTTTTTTAAATGTCAATTTATTAGTGTTTTCAAGCAAGGTTATGTTCACTTGGGTTTAAATCCTAATGGCTTTGGTACTGTAGCCCTTCATTTAGGATTGGTGCAGCCACCGCTATCCAGGTGTCCGAGTGCAACATAATGCTCAGGATTCCCCCGATTAATGCCAAAATATTGGGCCACATCACAGTAATCTTGGGCCATTCCCACCAAATATTCTTGAGGGAGCCCACCTGTCCGCAGGCCCTAAAACAGTCTAGGGGGATCCCTGCATACTTCTCGTGGAGCCTCAGATGTGTAATATATGTAACAGCTTAAAGGGGTTTTACTTTATGGTAACACATCAAACTAGTGGCTGCAAACTCACAAATGCCTAGCCAATCCTCCATATCTAGTGAGTTCCTAGGTTCTTCTTCAAGAACAGCATGAAATTACTTTTGGTTGCTCTGACACGGCCTTAACCGGTCTAAAAAGGGCTTCAATAGAAAGCCTGTATCGGTCTGAGGAATCCAGCAGGGAGCTGGTTAATTGCAGATACAGACAATTAACCAGTCCCCACCTGGCTCATCAGACTGGTAGAAAAACCTTCTTCTTGAACTGCAGGGGAAATCTCTTGAACTCAGAGGGACTGTGTTGCCCGCAAGAGACTCACATGAACAGTTGTCTTGAGCACAGAAGGACTGGGCTGCCTGCAAGAAACCCTGAAACCAGACCCTCTACATCCAGGCTGCAGCAGACCCTGGAACCCACCAGAGGGTGGAACCCAACGGACACAACCTAGAGACTGACATAAAAAGCCCCTGCTTATGGGCACCTCTTTGGACTTTGGGGTCATAGGTTGGCAAGAGGCCTATCCTCCCAGCCCTGCAGATAGGGACTGGGAAAGTGAGTTAGCCCTTGCAAAGGGATAGGATGTTTGTTTATTTGGTTGCTTCCTTAAAACTGTATTGTTTAAAGCTACGGGCTGAATAAAAGCCCTGGTTTATTTTCCCCAAATATGTCTCCCTGGTTGTACCTCTGCACATGTCTCCTACAGTCGCTCTATTTGGGTTGAGGATAATTGGTATTGTATTGATAATTGGTATACTGAGGATATTAAGCCACTGGAGCCAGCCCTGCCACGAGCACACCGTCAAAATATGTGGAGAATGGGGGCGGGGAGAGCACCAGGGTCCTGGAATGAAATGGGCCAGTTGCAGTTATCAAAACCATTCCCGTTCCAGCAAGCCGTGTCATTTTTTAAGATTTTCAAATGGGATTAGCTTACCCCAAGAGACCATGTCCTTCAATATTGTAATGTCTGTTGCCTACCAAGTCTTGAATGTACCCGTCTGTACCCCGGTGGGGGGGGGGGGGGGGGGGAGGGGGATTTTGGGTTCTGAAAAATATGAGCCATTCATGACTTTTGAGAAGTCAAATTATGTTTGATTTTTAAGTGGTCCCACAGGTAGACAGAATATCAAAGGGTCAGATGAGACCACCAATAGGCTCCTCCATTCTGCTTAGGTAGCTATAGCAGGGAGCCAAGATCCTGAGGAGAAGCCAAGTTGCTCTCAATATCAACCCAAACTCTCTTATTGCGGAGGGAAAGTACCATTTGGCTATACTGGGATGCGTAGGAATAAGATATCAGGTCTGTTAAGGCTACTCCACCCAGGTCCCAGAGCAGAGACAAAGACGCTCTTTTAAGCCTCTGTTTTTTATGATTCCTTAAAAATTGTATATAGCCAATTGTTGGGCTTTGACGTCCTCATACAAGATGGAAAAGGGGAGAACCTGAAAAGGTACATGATTCTCGGGAGAAAGATTATTTTAACTGAGCACACCCTAACCAGCCCGGAGATGCAATATTTGTCCCACAACTGCAGGTCCTTCCTAAGTGTTTTAATTCGTTTTTGGTAATTGGCCTGTTAGAGGGTGGAAAATGAGTTTGTCAAATTTATACCTAGGTATGGTATCATGTGTTTTTCCCATTGGAGTCCAAAGTTTAGAGATGTGAGTGCTGCTGTGGATGACCAATGCTAAGAGCCATAGGGGCCTATTCTAGTAGCACCGAATTGTGAGAAACCTCTTTTAAATTACTTTAGAAGCGAATTTGCATATTTTTCCCTCACGGCCTGAAATAAGGCTTTTGCGTGGTGTTGGTGAAGGATAAGGAGGAAGCGGAAGCTAGGGGTAGGGGAATACAGGTGTGAGTAATAGTGCTCAAAAGTATGCTGCGGCAACAGCATTTACCAGCATCTGGGTTAGTTCAATGCTAGAGTGAATGGCACTGAATGGCAGGGTTGTCAGCTCTAATCCTGTTGGGTCTGACACTGGTACCTCCATCACAATGGCCCTAAACTGATCCTCATCCTTCTCCGAGAGTGTTAAATAGATTGGGCAGAGAGATCATGGACTTTAAGATTGTAAGGAGAATATCTTCAGCAAACAAGGAATGGTTCCTTATCAGCCAAGCAAGTTACTCCATAACCAGGGCAAACTACAGGGGGGAGAGAGGGCAGCTCTGTCAAGTACTATCATATGTGACAATTGTGTCAGACAAAAGGCACATGCAACATACTTTGATGTGCGTCTTCTTAATTAAATGTTATTTTTAACCACATTATGGTGTGTATAATAGCAGCAAAGGGGTTGTAGCCATAGACCTACATGTTCAAATGCAGGCCTAGGACCTTATTTGAAGGTGCTTCCCTGTGCTAGTGTAGCCAGCTACCCCCAGGGCTACTAATTTCCCTGCCTAGCACATAAGTCCTGGTACAAGCACAGGCAGTGTTAGGGTTAATCTCTGCCCTTCTGCAGTAAACAACTCCCTAGTAGTGACAGGGGGGTTGGTTCAAGGACAAGGTACTGCCCATAATATGGGAGTCAAACTGGGGATCCTCCCCTTGTAACAAAAACGAGCTGCAGCCAAATTTAGTGTGCTCTGCCCTCTTCCCCTCCTGGGAGGAGGTGTGTTATTCTGTGATGGAACAGGGACCTGGTTCCAGGCCTTCCCTCCCTGCACCACCAGGGAGTGTGGGAGATTGGGATAGACCTTTGGGGCCTCAAGCCCTGGTGGTTGAGTCCAGGACACAGATTAGGACGTGTTGATATATGCTGTGTACTGATGTGAAAAATAAGGATCAAGTTGCTGTTTTTATATTCCTGCCTGAGGTTGCAGTCTGTCAGAGGGAGGGTGAGATGTTTTCTACAGGGGACTGCACCTATCTGCGATAGGCCCTGTGGCAATGGAGGCGCTGTACCATAGGAGAAGAGAGCTGCGGATCACCAAAAGCCTGGCCTGTTGATTCCCCAACTAACACCGGCGGAAGCTCAGGGCCTTCTTTATACCTGCAGGTGAGCACCACAACACCGTGTAACAGTGAAATCTCCCGTCGGGTGGGGGAACAAAATAAAATTTGTCCCATAAATTGTAGTTTATGTATTCTCCAGCATTTGAAGCAAAACTCCATAGCATATTGAATGAGAGGGAAGGGTAGAATTAAAAACACTTGCAAGATTACTTTAAAAAAATACTTCTTTAATACTTTTACTGTAATTGCTTGTTTTTTTCAAACATGAATTAAAGATATGTCATCACTGTTACTGTTAGCATCTTGATCCCACGGGGGACTAAACTTTTAAGTGACTTTGTTAATCTGCACTATATATATATAGATATATCTATATATATCTATATATATATATACAGCTGCAGTGACTTCACTAGTCGGAGCTTCAGTTTGGCTTCGGGTCCTCCACAGAGACAAAACTCCTCTAGTCCTTCCTCCTATGCGTTTCGCAACTGTAATGCGTTGCTTCTTCAAGGGAGTAATCACCCTGGGACCGGACTAACTAATCGCTGATTGGCTATAGTCAGCAAAGTGGTTCATACATCAAACAGCAACCTTACAGTACGTATAAGTACTGTTAGGGAGATGGACCAATGCGCTGTTTGGTGCAGGATCAAGGAAAACCCACACACAGCCCTAAATGATGTTGATTTTCCTGACGGATCTTAAACTTGCTTTGTTTTGTTAGTATGTTTAGAAGGGACAAAATATTGCCAATACATTATTTTTATATGTGAAAAATGAAATCAGGTGTTCATTTGTCTTCGCCATTTAAAACTGCTTTAATCACATCTCCAACATGCGTCGACCTCGATTGCTGCATATCTTAAGTCCCGGTGTACAGTATTTCCATTCACAGAACTTTTCCAGCAGCTAAGTCCTTTCTTTGTGCCAGCAATCACAGTTAAAGCCCATGGTTTGTCAGGGCGGGCTACTTCTACTTCCACAAAGAAACTGCTGCATGAACCATGAACAAAGAAAGCAGAAAGTATGGTACAATACCATCTACAGCAGCTTGTAAGTGAAAGCTTACTTAAAAGTCGTAAGATTATGGAAGCTTCTCTATACAGGCTGCTTCAGTGAGAACTTTAAAAATGTGTTAAGCCTAGCAAAGCTGTTATTTCCTTACAGATTCTCATGATGAACAGTAATAGCTTTACATCTGTAGAGAGGTACAGGACCTCATGGCAAGTTCCTTAACATCAATGTATCAATCAAGCTATTTGTCACGTCTGCTGCACTGTCAGATTGCTAATTGGACAGCGGTTTAAGGAACAGTTAAGGAGGAGTTACATGACCCATGTGTCTGGTCCCCTCCCTCTTTTCCTTTCTGTCAAAATTATCTGCGAAATCTCACAAAGTGACATCCAAAAAATATATTTTAAACAATGGAACAAGCATGCAAAGTCTCTCTATCTCATCTAATAAAAGAAGCTGTGAAGTGGTTTGACAAAAGCCCTTATTGATTATCGCTCTGATGTTGCAGCGCATCTCGCTGGGTATGCGCTAAATCTCACTTGGTGTAAAACCCCCTGACAATTTTCGGCAAATGGAACACACTTGTTACTAAGTGGGAGCTTGATACCTAACCCATGATTACCTGTGATCCAAGAATATAGAGCAAAATGCTTATGGTGCTTTAATTGAGCCATTTACTTAAATGAGCCGTCCTTTCTAGGACCCAAAGTGCACGGAGGGTAGTGACGTTAAATATAGGAAATGGACACTGCTTTAATTAAAATAATTTTATAAAATAAGACAAGCACGCCCCACACTCTCCTCGGCAATCAGTGGGGAAGAGAGCGAGGCCACTGTTTATGGGGGTGGGGAAGGGGGGTAAAAGGGAAATTTGCCGCCCTAGGCCCGTACCTATCGGGCCTAATGGGAAATCAGCCACTGATGGCAATGCATGGGCCTATCTGAACAAGCTCCTCACCCCTACCACATGCAGCACTTACCATCTGAGATCTGACTCCAAAAGACTGTTCAAGGTCCCAAGGTTCATCAATGTATCCGGCCGCTCCTCCTTCTCTTACCGTGCACCCCATAACTGGAAAAGTCTACCGGAGACTCTCACATCCACCACCAGTCTAAGTTCTTTCAAAAGTTATGCTGTCTCACATTTTAATCTGGCCTGTAACTGTTATATACGCCTGTAACATATATCATCTTTAACTGTGCATGAAATGTCTGGTATATAATGTACTGTGTAACCCTTTTCACTCATTGTAACTGTAACAGTGTGTCCCCCACCCGGTGGGAGATTTGGCCATTATTGAACATATGGTGTATGATACCTGCTTGTAACAGGAGGACTGGGTCATCTGCCGATGATAGTGGGGACACAGGACCAGGCTTCTGGGGTTCATACCCTACATATCTCTTTAGCAGTGCAGCGCCTCCATCTGCCGTAGGCTCCAGGAAACTGAATGTGATCTCCCACGGTAGAACTATTATCTCTCCCCCCAGTAAGGTCACGCACCAGGCAGCAGGTATATGCAAACAGGAACGGTTTATTACTCTTCTGTACAGTACAGGAACAATGGCAGGCCCCTGCCCGATGCAGTCTCACAGCTTTCACTGGATGATGGTCCCTGGACCGCCACTACAGGCCAAGGGCACCCGCAGCCGTCCTAGCTCTTCCCTGCCTCCCTAGCAGAGGCAGAGGTATGGTCTACACTCACTCTCCACCGGAGCGAAGAGGAATGGAGAAGGCGCAATCTCAGCCTTTCCACTGTGTGACCTGCCTAACTCAAGTGGGGGAAGTTACAACTACCAAATTTGGTGCGGTACTGCCCTTAAGCCAGAAGCAGGGCACCAGGTCCGGCTCATGATTGGTCATGCCCAGGCCTGATGTCGCCGCCACCCGCTGTCACTCAAGTGCAGCTCCTCGGAGGGGGAAAACCCCATATCAACTACTGGCAACCTGATTGTACCAGGGTTTACTGCCAGCCCAAGGGCAGAATGGTAGCCATCAGGTGACCTGGCCACATAACTATGTATTTGTAACCATGTATTTGTCATTATAACTCTCTGCCCAGGACATACTTGAAAACGAGAGGTAGCACTCAATGTATTACTTCCTGGTAACACATTTTATAAATAAATAAATTGGTGTTTGTATATAATAAACGTTTTTCTTGTATAGCGCTGACAGTGCATGTAGTGCAGTACATAGAATTGCTGAAGGCAACAGTCCTTGCCCATCGAGTTTACAATCAATTGTTTGCTGCCTAAGGCACAGGGAGATAAAGTGACTTGCTCAATGAGCGGACACCGGGATTGGAACCGGTTTGAAGCTCTGTATCGCTGTTGTCAGAGTCAGAAGCTTTTCTCACTGAGCCGCAATGTCTTGAGAAAGGTCTTGGACAGGAAATGTCCATCTAATAAATTCACATTATACTTTTATCCGAATCGATGGTTGAGTGCCGATTTCCCTACAAATATCATAAATAAATAAATAAAGATATGTACATGCACATACATACTAATTAGTGCTTAATTGACAAACATACACATTCACTAAATAGTACAATTTATTGATACAAGCAGCATACTAAAATAACTCGTTCTAATTAACATATTTTACATGTATTATATGTAATTATTCAGAATAATGAGGGCACACATTTTAGCACTCTGGGGCCTTGCAGAAATCTAGTTTCTCACAGAGTCAGAATGCATTTGGCTTGGGTGACATATTTGCAGGCCTACTGAGCTCCCTATACAGTCAATGTGCAAAAAGATGTTCTCCCTCTCTCGTGAACACCATCGCTGATACAATTAACTAGTTACAATGTGACAGCCTGATGATGTCATCAGCAGGGAGAACAAAGACTCAAAGGATGAGATCATCAATCCATTTCTATTCAGCCTTAATGGAGGGACTATAAGAGAGATTTTTAATTAGAAGAGTGTGGAGACATGAGCTGAAAGTCACAGAGCTCGCAGTTGCCTGTAACCCACTGCTCTCATTTTCATAATGTGGCTATGTGATAAATGTAGTGTGTGGGACTTTCCTTGTGAATTTAATCAGTGGCTTCCCCTGGGGATGAGCTCAGATAAGAGATGACAGAGCGCAGAAGCTCAGGAAATGTAATATCTGACTGCACTGCCATTTGTAATCGTTACTTCTTGGAGCTATATGGGGGTTAGATATTAAAGGTGCAGTCTCACTTACTTAACCCAAAAGCTCGCGTCATGTGCAAGAAAACGACAACATTTCAAAATGGATGATATCTGGGGAGAGAAGAGCAACAATCATTACTCATTCTAGTCCCTCTTCCCATTGCTATGGAAGATTTAAGCTCGGTTCATTTAAATAGATCTTAAATCTAGACAACAAAGGGAAGACGGCTCTGCAGCATATCAAGTACGGATCTTAAATCCCATGCAGTAAAATGTACGGTGTTCATTTGTTTTTGCACCAACGGCCTTGATTTTCACTTGTCACATACCGATCAGAAAGGGAGCAAGTACTTCTATTGTAAATTAATGCAGGAAATATTTTTGGGGGAGAAGTCGTTTAACATTGTGACTTTATTTACTGATTCATCAGTACCACTAAATGTGGGTCAGTGTCACAGATATAGGATGAACTAATCTCATAGACGCCCATGGAATAGGGCCGACTATACCATTTTTTTCGTCCCAAACCTCACTGGTTTCAGTCCATGGTGGTTGATATCTGTGTTTCATTTCTCACTAAATGACTCATATTTGTGAAGAAAGAATATAACATATTAATGTACAAGATGATTTGTCAAGTTGGATGTCGAATTTGGGATGTTTTTGTCTGTTGTTTTCTACATTGCTCATCACAGAAAGCTGTGTAACACCCCTAAGGCTGCGCTTATAGTGCCGGCAACAGCGACGCGACGTCGCGGCAAAACAAATGCATTGCCGCCGTCGCGTGCGCTTATAGTAAGCGCGACGCGACGGAGCGACTGATTGGTCGCGATCACTGGAAGTCATCTCTATTTCATTTTCCAGCGACCGTCGCCTGACCGTCGCGTCGCCGGTACTATAAGCGTAGCCTAAGGACACACATGAGTATATTGATGGACATGCCATCCAGCCAATAGCAGAGACACTGATAGAATGGAGATGACAGGACAGTGGGTGCATGACATCACAAAACAGGAGTGGCAAGAGTGATAGATTGGGAGCACGTGATGAGGAGAGAGCTGCAGTGTGCAAGAGAGAGGGAGTACCTGTCCCGAGGAGCCAGGCTTAGAGATACAGCGCGTAGCAGAACCATCCCAGTCTTACAGAGCAGTGCGTACCGGAGGTAGCTACAATGTTCCGGGGAGTAATTCATCGGTGAAGAGGGTGCCCACATAACCTGAGGGTCACAAAGCAGTGAGTTGGTCACGTGGAACAACATCCAGGGACCACCCCTACTATCCTGCAGTATCCTTTTCATTGTGCACCACTTACACCACTTTTTGCGAAGTAACGAGCCTGCGCCTATAATACCAACATATACTACACAAGCTCCAACGCTGTGTCGGCACCAACAGTGGCGCTTTAATTAGTATCTGGGCCACCGGGACTAAAGAGAAATTATGGGACAATTCCACAGTGAGGTACGCTTTATTTTCTCCTTACAAGTGTGATATGCGTTGTTCAGGGACCTCAGAGTATGAGAGCCCCTGTATGTAATCATTGTGTTCTGCATACATAAATTATGGTTACTCAAAAGATATGTGTTAATCTGTGTTATCTGACCCAAGCCTGGTTCTTGCTGGCTGATTATTCTCTGCCTATACATGGGAGGCGGACTGAGGACCCTTCCCTAGTACGTCCATACTAAGACACCTAGGGAAATAGAGGGGTTACATGCTATTCTTTTTTAAGTCTGAAATCACAATAATTGCCTGATAAAAGCAGTAGATGTATATTCATGCACAATCCCTGCAAGCGCTAACCCCAACACCCACAACACCATCACATATATTTTTGTGTCAAAAAGGAGCGCTACTGGGTGTGACCAAATGTATACAACAAAAGACAAAAATTCTCAATGTTACATCCAATGTGACAAAAAATATATAGTTAAATACTTAACTGTTTGTCTTCTCATAAGTAAGGGTCATTTAGTTAAAGTCCTTGGCTAAAGCGTTATAAGCCTGCAGCCATGTCACAGCATGACTACTCTGCAAGCCCTAACACTAACGGTGAAAAAACTGAGACACCGTTACTGTAAGTATGTAAATATATGTATTTTTTGACATATTGGATGTAGCATTAGGAATGGTTGTCTTTTGCTGAACATGTTATACAGTATATTCCCTTATATTTAGTATTGGAGAGCTTACTGTTGAGCTTTCTGGCCTAAATCGGCATCATCGTTATTGACAATTCTAAATAGCCAATATATAGAGTAGAGTAGAACGTGCTGCAGAACGTGTGCTTTCACTTTATTACAAATCTAATATACTGTGTGTTGCTAGGCACCTTTAAGATCCCAGACAAGATAATGTCAATAAATACATTCAGAACATATTGTCCCCCCTTGTACAGGGGAATGATAAGGGAGGCAGAGTGAATAGTGGAGAGAAAGGGGGGTTGGAAAGAACCGTGAAACTGAGAGCAATGAGAGTGGAGATGGAACAGACAGGAAGGGTGAAGGGGATGAGAGGGGAGGTGAATGTAAGGGGGGGGGAGATTTGAGGAGGTAAAGGGCTGGGGACTGGCTAAGGGTAAAATAGTGGGGGTGTTAGGTAAACCCCATTAGTGCCAGAAAAGCCCCTAAGGAAAAGTGTGTGGCGAATGCCCGCAATTGGGAGGGTGAGGTGTGTTGTGAGGTCCACTTCTTCTAAGGAAGGCCATGATTGTATTGTATTGTATGTCTTTATATATATTGCGCCATTAATGTACATAGCACTTCACAGTAGTAATACACGGGGTAATCAAATAAATAACAGATAATATAAATAACAGGTCATGGGAATAAGTGCTTCAGACATAAAAGTAACATTAAGGAAGAGGAGTCTCTGCTCCGAGGAGCTTACAATCTAATTGGTGGGGAGAACGTACGGAGACAGTAGGAGGGCATTCTGGTAAGTGCATCTGCAGGGGGCCAAGCTTAATGTATCATGTGTCTAGTATTAGCCACAGTGCTACTCATATGCTTCTTTAAGCAAGTGTGTCTTAAGGTGGGTCTTAAAGGTGGATAGAGACGGTGCTAGTTGGGTATTGAGGGAAAGGGCATTCCAGAGGCGTGGGGCAGTGAGCGAAAAAGGTTTATGGCGGGAGAGAGCTTTAGATACAAAGGGGGTACAAAGAAGACATCCTTGAGAAGAATGCAAGAGTTGGGATGGTGCATAACGAGAAATTAGGGATGAGATGTAAGGAGGGGCAGAAGAGTGTAAAGCTTTAAAAGTGAGGAGGAGAATTGAGTGTGAGATGTGAGTTTTGATCGGAAGCCAGTAGAGGGAATTCAGGAGGGGAGACGCGGAGACAGATTTAGGAAAGAGCAGAGCGATTCTGGCAGCAGCGTTAAGGATAGATTGTAAGGGAGACAGGTGAGAGGCAGGGAGGCCAGACAGCAGGAGGTTTCAGTAATCAAGACAGGAGAGAATGAGGGCCTAAGTCAGAGTTTTAGCAGTCAAGCAACAGAGGAAAGGGCGTATCTTTGTGATATTGCGGAGGAAAAAGCGACAGGTTTTAGAAACGTTTTGAATGTGAGAGAAGAATGTGAGAGAGGAGTCAAGTGTGACCCCTAAGCAGCGTGCTTGGGCTACTGGGTGAATGATCGTACTTCCAACAATAACGTGGAAGGAGGTAGTAGGGTCAGGTTTGGGAGGAAGGAAGGATATGAGCAAGGGGCCATGGCTGCTGGTAGAGGGGCAGGGGGAGTGTTATGGAAAACACTAGGGAAAGCCATGCGAGATACATACGTAGAGGATGGACACAAGGCAAGAATATGCTTTCTATTGTCTGCTGTCCCAGCCCCTTGGCTCACCCAGCTCAGGACAACAGCACTCTGTGTATCGTCCTTTCTGCAATTCAGTACATGTAACCACAGTAACACATCACTGTCTTCACTTCAGAGCTAGCAATGCTTCAAAAGAAAATCTTCATCTCTAGCAGAGTGAGAAATGATTCATGCAAACAGAAGATGTATTCTCACTGTGCTTTCAAGAAATCATACATTGTAAAATCTGTTTATAATATTGTCTAATATTTTTAATTGCAGAAAAAATAGTGATGGACACCGTGACATGGCTGACTGCATGCTTATTCGTTCTGTGCTCTCCTTGCAGAAATCCTGTCTTCAGAATAGAACTTACATTACCCCTAATACAAGCATTATGCATATTGTCCAATACTGCTTGCAATGTTCCTTATATTTACAAGGGCAGCGGTGCGCAAACTGGGGGACGCGGTCTCCATGGGGCGCGTGAGACTTTTCTGTGCAGGAGCGGCGTTTACAGAGGTCCCACGCTGAGAACGCGAGGCCTCTGTAAACTTACTTACCCGGCTCCAGTCACACGTCTCTATGACAACAAGGCATCAAATGACGCCCGTTGCCATGGAGACGTGACATGAAATGACGCCGTGGGTAATGTGATGTCACATGACCCCGCAGCGTCATTTGACGCAACATTAGAGGCGAGAGGGGGGTACGACGGAGGAGCAGAGCAGGTAGGGGGGGCACAGCGCAGGGAGTTTGCGCACCGCTGTACTAGGGAACCCCTATATTTTATACCGCGTTGTTGGATGAGCGATTAAACCTAATAGGACAAAGATTCATAACACGGAATGAAACACGGTTAAAAAAAAAAATTCAAACAACATAAATTTTTGGCTTTTGTCATCAAATTGTCCTATTATTCTCAAACTCCAGTTAAAAGGGTAATGTTTGGCCAATTTAATTCTCACACAATTGTGTGGTATAATACGAGCCGATATATAAGCCGCGTTTCCACTGACAGTCGAGTCACCGGCAACAAAGTTGCCCAGAAAGGCAGCGATTGTCTGTCATGACGATCAAGCGCGGTCTTGAAGTCAAACAAAAATGTAAATACTGAATCTCACCTCAAATCTCACATTTTAGAGACTCGAAAAGAAACGTGCTTAATATAATATCACAAACTGCGAAACACTTCCCTGTAACAATCTCCTTCGCAACAAAATGTCCAAAAACTAGAAAACAAAAAAAAACACACACAAAACTCATTCTAAAGACGGCCGTGATATATGAACAGTTATAATGTTAGTTTCAGGAATAGAAATCCAGCACTGCGGTGGACTCGTGAAGAAAGTTATTCAAATTTATTTACAGAATTACAAATCAATTCATCAACGTTTCGGTCCCCACATGGACCTTTTTTCAAGGCAGTAAAGCAGTGATTCCTGTGTGCTAAATATGCCCACCAGACGCCAGGGGAAACGTGTAAGGAGGGGCAGGCGACAAGGAAGGTACAGGGAGGGGACTGGAAAAATTGCAGCAAGAGTCCAAGGGCGCCTGTTGCTAGTAGGAAATTATCCTAACAGTGTTGTGCTACCGGTGATACAACAATAGAATAAGCCTTATTGTGACTATACATTTTATAGACATCTCTCTTGAAAGCAATACATTTAAATCATAGTAAGGAACAAAGAGCAGTGTCCATACTAAATATGAAACTAAGCATAGATAAACTGTATATTAGAATATACTGCATAAACTCATTGTATAATGCTACTGTTCTAAAGTCCTAGCGGCTCACTGTCAAATATGAATATCCTATTAATCTAGCAACTATGCTGAAATATCGATGAGGAAAGATACAGCCTCGCCGTGGACTTCGGACAAAATGTAATGACCAGCAAGAGAGTAGATCGAGTATAGTGAGCATGGCACGTCTGTACCGAGCAATACCTACTGGTAATGAGAGATCGACAGTGCTTCCAAGTTTGGCGCCATTTTTCCAGTTTCCTCCCCCTTACATGTTTCCTTTGGAGTCTGATGGGCATATTTAGCACACAGGTATCACTGGGACATATTTTTATGGCCCATGTGGGGACAAAAACGTTGATGGATGAGCGATTAATCCTAATAAAGATAAAGATTCATAACACGGAATGAAATACGGGCAAAAAACATTTCAAGCAACATACATGTTTGGCTTTTGTCATCAAATTGTCCTATTATTCTCAAACTTCAGTTAAAACGGTAATGTTTGGCCAATTATGTAATTATGTAAATAAATGTCTGTTACAGAATTATGCTATGTTGGCATTCTATCTTTTTCATATGAGTTATACCGGAGCTATATCTTGATCTGTAACAAAGAGAGAGGGGATCGGTATGACAGCCAAAAAACGTGGACAGTTACGAAACTCACCGGCCAAAATAGATTAAAATAAAGCAAATTTATTGGGCTACATAAAAATGTGGTACATCCACATGAAAGAACAAGCTCCTCCTCCCACGCGTTTCACGACGTCACTGGCGCTTTCTCAAGGAGTGCCAGTGATGGCGTGAAACGCGTGGGAGGAGGAGCTTGTTCTTTCATGTGGATGTACCACATTTTTATGTAGCCCAATAAATTTGCTTTTATTTTAATCTTTTTTGGCCGGTAACTGTCCATGTTTTTTGGCTGTCATACCGATCCCCTATCTCTTTGTTGCTGTCCCCTGGATTGGACTAGATGCCGACAGAGACGCAGGATCTACATTACTCCAGCGTGGCCAAGAGGATGAGGGGCATGGCGACTGATTGTGAGTAATGTGTAACTCCACGCTTAATCTACCTACCATTTTTGGGGTTAATATGCTTACCATCAGCAGCTGTTTTTCTTCAGGGACTGCCTAATATCATTGCCTGCTGATACGCTTCCCCACTGAGGTTCCCCATACACCTCTTCAACTAATGCCTATTTCTCTCTAATCGTGGCATACTCACTATCTCATTTCTAATGTGCAGCATCGTTCCTGGAGCCAACAGCCGGTGCGCTCTTCATATCAATATCTTGATCCGTCCCTATACACAGATCATCATCTTGTATTCCACCATTGGTTCCTAATGCTGAAAAGAATTTGGAGTGTGAGTGCGTTTGACGCTGATTAATTGATCTTCCTATACACTTTAATATACTGTGTTGCACTATTTTCTGTTTCTTCTTTCCACACATCCCACGAGAGCTGCGCTCCTGTTTTGTTCTTTATTCTGTGTTTTTGACCCATGAAATATTTTTTTTGGAGCAGCACCTCGCATTTAACAAACGGGTTGTATTTTTCTTTACCCTTATATTTGATCACTTAATATCAAGTCACCTGCACTAGGAATAATTTTTTTGGTGCTGAAACACCACTTTTCTTATAAGTGATCTTTGATCACAACTTTATCCTGACTGGAAGATCCGGAGGGGAAATGGAAGCAGCTGATGACACAGGTTCGGACCCGAAATGCTCCGTCAATCATGTCCTCCTCTCTCCAACCGGTCTACCTCTCTGCTTGTAGACACTCACGTAGCAGCCCCTCGTGACCTCAACGTGTTGCGAAACGTGATCGATGGAGCATTGTATTGCATATAAATGTATATGTCTGCTACTCAGTGCGCTTTTATCTGCTATTTTTTTGTTTGCGTCACAAAGTCTAGTAGAAGTCTCGCTCATCCAATTAAAGCTTTGAAAACTGAAATGACTAAACATGTAATACTGTAGTGCCAACGAGTATTCTAAAACCAATCTGGGGCAATCACCAGCAAGACCCAGGTACATACTGGGTACATGCTGAAAACATGCTGGGTACATGCTGCAACATTTCTGCAGACAGACTAATGGCCCATCGGATTAACAGCGGGGCTCCCTGGCAGTCCCATTCAAACTGACAGTCAAAAGGGACTGCCAGGGACCCCTGCTGTGTTATCTGATAGGCCATTAGTCTTTGCAGAAATGTCACTGAAATGTTTGCAGCATGTACCCAGCATGTACCTGGATCTTGTTGGTTATAGCCCCAGATTTTCCAAGGCAAGTTTAAGGCAAGTGTTAGAATGCTCGGCGCACCTGTGAGTGAGATGATGTTAAATGGTTAAAACATCAATGCAACTAAAGCTTCAAATTTCCTTTTAGTCTCAGGGAAAACAACATTTTAAAAGGATCAAATAATAAACCCTTTTAATGCCAGAACAGCAGGCAACTTATTGCAAACTTATACCAATTTAGAGAAAAAGAAGTATCGTTTTGTATTACATTCCTTTTACAAAATGTCCAGTGTACATCATACTATAGTATTGATTTCCCAACTGGAGGTAAATTCATACCTCCCTGGTGCCTCAGAGATTCTTCTAATACTTTAACTATAGCTTTGTCACTGTTCTATGTGAAAGATAGAAAGACAAAGTTCCATGGTCTTACTGTACCTTGTTACATCGGTTCACGAAAATTCATAGATGAGCAAGGATTTATTTGGAACGTTTTTTCGACCTTGTCTAGGAGAATGCACTGTGAAAACTGTGTCAGAGAGGTTTATATATAAAAAGAAACAAGGAGAGGCGCTCATAGCTACGTAGTGTAAAATCTTCTTAGTTTATTATAGACGACAAATCCTCTGTAGAGTAATACACACAAACATCACAAAATCATAAAGCTCATCATACTGTAGAAATAGCACAAGCATCGAGAAGCTGGATGCTGGACCTGAACGGCTGGTATTTTCAATAAATAATATTAGATCTGTATGAGCTCCACAAAACTCACTAGTCATCTTAAAGACAACTAAGATAAATTGCCCCAAATTTGACAGTATTAGGTAAAAATAGATATTAGAAATATCAATACTATATATATATATATATATATATATATACATGTAGAGGTATCAGTACCGTGTTAGCCGAGCTTCAATAATCAAAAAATAAATAGATGATACCGTTCTGTGGCTAACGAAATGCTTTTATATATATATAAAATATATATATATATTACACACACTGTAAATAGAAGGATGTATATATAGAAAAAAGATTAAAAGATTTATACTGTAAATATACAATATTTACATTTATACAATATATAATATAATAATAGTAATAATAATAATAATAATAATTGAACAAATATCTGCAATACTGCGGCAAAGATTCAGTGCTTAACAAGAGATCACATACATATGGGGCATCTTATCAGAGGAGTGTACTGGTATCAAGATATTCATTTAAACCATCAGATCAAAGGGTTCCCATTTTGAATATCCAACATGTCTCTCGTTTGCACAGGGTCCTGAATCTATTTCCTCCACATCTAGATACACTGGCGACACACTTTATTCGAGCTCGGCTAGTCCCACGAATTCGGGTATACCCGGGTGTATTGAGGTTTGTGACTGTTTTCTGCCCGAGTGCATTGGGTTATTTTCCAGGCAGGGATTGAAGCATTTTATTCCCGCTGGCTGCAATACTGCACAGTATATATATATATATATACTGCATTACAATTCATGAATTTATTCCATCTGGTAGACACGCGAAGCATTGCAGCCTATTAAATCCTAATCATTATCATTTAACAGATCAGCCGCCCGTCAGCCAGGCATGAACCCAGGCTGGGAAGGCAAACGCAACGGGGCTTGTCAGAGGTGAGGAGCGGCGCATTCCAGGTATCTGCCAGGTACATACTGGGTATTTGCTCGAATAAAGTGTGTCGGTGCAGTAAAGGAGCATGCTCTAAAGCAAGAATTGAGAGACAAGTGGAATTTTTTGACCTAAAGAATGTCTAGTGAGACCATGAGTATGTAAACCCTTAATTACATTACGTTTATGCTCCATAAAATGGATTTTTAGTGGGGTGTGTGGTCCTTCCCATGTATCGGAGTCCACATCCACATGTAGTCATATGCACATAAATCAGTACAAGTTTACAAAAAACATCACCGTTTGTTTGTGAAATGAAACTATCTTGACTATTCTGTACAGTGTCAGATTTCTGCCCCCATATAATTTTGCTCCGCTCTCGGGCCTTTTGGAGCAAACGGAAAGGTACTTGCCTGTGTGGCTGTCTCCGTTCTGCCGCGCTCCTGCTCGTTTGGAATCCCAGCGTCAAAAGACGCTGCGGACGTCTCCAACGTTATGTCACACGGCGTCTCATTGCCATGGTAACGTAACGTCACAATGTCAAAAAACGTCATGATGTCGCTTTTCCATGGCAACGCGCCACCGTCCAGCATCACGTTGGTGACGTCCTCAGCTTGATTTGATGCAGGAAGGAGGAGCGTGGTAAAGTGGAGGCAGCCACACAGGCAAGTGCCTAGGGGCGGCAAATTTGGAAATGCGCAGCCGATTCTGTATATGCCTACAAGTGGTGCACTTACTGTAGTTGACCCACATTAGTAGTTTCCAATACTCTAGTTCGCTGACAAGTTAGAAGGGAGAGTTTTAATATTTTCACTAGATCTCTAAAGACCTTGTGCCACAAACGTCATAATATTGTTTACTTAAAAGATGGGATCACACGTAAAAATGTACCAATGGTTCCTCATATAGGTTTGAATTTTCTTAGGGCATTGATAATATCTGAATGTTTGGTCATCTTTTGTTTAGCACAGGTACAGTCTATTTCTTTTGATTTTTTTCAATAGTCGCACGTGATAGAGATCTAACCAAATTACAACGGTTATTTATCATGATAACTTCACACCTTTTATCAAGAAATATATTTTTCATTATGTTAGATTCTACATCAAATTTCTTGACTGAGGAACAATTTCATCTCAAACTATTACATTGGCGAAATGTTTTGAAGCCATTGCGGATGATGATTACAACCGGCTTGTATGTAGTTATTACAATAAACTTTCAGAATGAAAACGTCTGTTTCCATTTCCAAAGATTCATTATCAGATAGAGACAGATAAAGACAGATCTAAAAAATGCTGTATGGAATGTTGAAAGTTAATGCCTAATGCATCCCAATTATTGTTAAGGTGATCAAATAATATTAATAAATCAATTTTAGTATCTTTCCAAGTTTGAAGAATGTCATTGATGAAACGGCCATAGAAGACAAGGTCAGTCCCTGGGAAGTTGTTATTTAATATGTAGCCTAACTCTCGGCCTTCTAAATAATGTAAGGAGTTAACGGCCTTAATGGGTTAACCAGGTGGGATCACTCTGGTATTGCCCTTCCCCATCATGCTGCGTAGGATGACGGTGCAGAAGGGATTGCCACTCCCTTGTATGTCTTGTGACCAGAGATGGGTGAACCAGCAGAAATCCGTTTTCGAGATTTTTACGAGTTTGCCATTCAAAAATCCAACCCGCCATGTACAACCCGCCGACCGATGACTGTCACAGTTTCAGTCCCATGCGGATTAATCCGAAACCACCATTGGATACAATCCGCTTGTGGATTTTGCCAATCCAATCCGCGGGATTCCCCAATTTGCTGATGGATTTAAAGAATCAAATCCGCATATTGGATACTTAAAATCCGTCAGTGGATTGCAGAATCCGTGGATGAATTGTCGGTGTTAAAAAAACAATAAATCCGCAAAACGCGAATCACCATTTTTGAGACTCAACTGCTGAAATCCGCAGACCAGAGGAACCGGCCGATCCGCGCAGGATCCAATTCTGCCCCCAAAACGTCAACTCGATGTATACTCCTTTAGAGCCGGGAAAAGAGAGTCACATTTACTATAGATGTGAAACTTTCATCCTTGTCATGTAAATATACTAGAGAAGAAAGTTGCTTTTTAGATATATATAATCCCTTTCCGTAGTTTTATAAGACCCACAGTGATTTCCATTCCTATTGTAATTTCCATTTCCATTACTCCTATTAGTGTCGAATGTAAACGACCGTAATGTGGCTTTACTAAAATGGGAACGTCTGGCTCTACAATTGTGATCAAACCTATTCTTTTTGTTGTTATTGAAATTGGATTGAGCTGTACAGCTCTATTTGGAACCCAAACCTTCAGTATAATCCAATGTATCCCTATTACATTTACACTTTTCCTTTCAAACCAGATATTTTTTCCCAGTATCCCAATCTTTTGTTGTTCAATGATGGTTCAACTATTTTTTGTTTAGTCTCAATCTCTTTTTCCAAAAAAAATAATTTTCCTCTGTATACTTAACAAGTAATTGCAGAGAAAGTGAACAATGGTTTAAAATATTGTTCCAGTCCTCTTTAAATTTGACATCATTATCAAATATGGGTTGTTTCTGAATCGGCGAACCATGCGGGATCCATTTCTTTGAGATATATTGTTCCAAGAACATTAAATCCCACCACTGTTTAAGTTCATCTTTCAACAAACTCTCGATTTAAAAAGAATTCCCTTGAAGGCAACTTTGATCAGAAATGCATTCTGCAATATCCTCTTTTCCCTCAAAGAACTCTTTCAATATATGTTTCCTCTGTTGTCTTTCTTTGGGTTTCATAACTGTTGATAAAACTGAGTAAACAATATAATATATAAAAAAGCAGCGTGAACAAAATCCGATTTGAACGAAAAGGGGATAAAAAATAACAAACTCGGTACTAATCTTTGAAACAAATAGCACAGTGCTTCAAAAAAACTTTTTTGCTGAATATAAAAAAAAATGCTTATATTATGTTGAAATTGTTGCCTTGGTCTGAGGCTGATGAATGTCGGTAACAAAAATATGATATGAAGTATTAATCCAATTTAGTCCCGTTTTTTTTGTTTTCAGACAAGCCACTTACTGTATAGCAGAATACTGTACCATCATTACATATGAAACAATATGAATATAGTTGATTCATGTGTTATTTGATTGAAATATTAAGGCAATTTAATCACTGATGAAATGCAAACATCATCTCCATTGACACGTCTTCTCCATATAGCATACAATTAGTGGTAGATAATCAATGAGAAGAAATGGGGTACTCGCGGGATCTCCTTCTTTGTTTGTTCCATGATAGATGTGCTCCAGCCAGTGTCCGGTCCAAGATTTTAAGAGAGATAAAAGATGGCGGTGCACAATCAAAGAGAACACACAGAGGTCTGGTAAGTAAGCTCTAAGAAAAATGTATTGGCACATGTGGTACAGGATAAATAACACTCTGAGTGATCTTTTGTGCACCGCCATCTTTTTTCTCTTTTTTTTCTCTCTTCAAATCTTGGTCTAAACGTCAGCCTTCCAAGGGAAAAAGTAATAGTGGAACACAGTATTATTAGTTAGTATCCTGTTATTGGCTTGGGCAGGGATAAGGGGAGAGAAGTGATTGCCCATACAGAATGTCACTCAGACATGTGTAACAGTCTTTTCAATGTAGTCCCAGAAGTTAAAATAAAATGCAGTAATATATTGCAAACTATACAATACACAGCTTCACTTGTGGCTCTTACCAGCAGTAATGCTGAAATGCTAATTATGTTGCACTGATCAGGGCTGATTTAAAGGGGCAATCGCTCATTGTGCGCTCAAAGAGTATTAATAGCAGTGACATGTTTAAAAGGTTACATCTGGGTTATTTATATCTTTATTATCAAAACCAGACACCTATTCCATTTTTCTGGTTGGCTTGTAAGCATGGTGAGCTGAGATTTGAGCGGGGATTACTTTTCTCTGGCTGATGATGTCCATGTGCTCAGCAAAACTCCCTTTATCCTCCCCCCCTACCTTATCTGTATTGTCTCTCGGATACAGACAGTGTGGGATAAAGCTATAATATACACTTGATTGACAAACACTATAACCCCGATTGTTCATTTGTTTAGAAATGATTGATTTTTTTCAGGTGGCTCTGTGGGATTGCAACTTTAAAGGATATGTTTTATATCTGTTTTGCCCCAGAATATCTACGATTAAAAACCGGTCATGTACCTGCTGAAAAAGTGCAGTTGGGAGAGTATGCTTCTCTTTCACAAAATGTGGCAGTTTTCAATGCTGAGCTCATACAGTATCAGAGAGATGTAGACAGGTAAAGAAGCTGTCACAGGGAATGACTGCTGGGCTGAAGTCCAGTTACTCGATACGGGCAAGCAGGAGTTGACAGACAGGCAAAGGTTAGAGGCAGGCAGTAGGTAGGTAGGTAGCAGTGGTCAAAGGCAGGCAGGTTGCGGTGATCGGAGAACTGGCAAAGGTCAGAGGCAGGCAGGTAGCAGTGGTCAGTAACAAGCCAAGGATAGGAGAGAAGCAACGAAGTAAAGGTCCGAATAAGGTCTGGAACATGAGTAGGCAACAGAATGCTACTGTAGAGTACGGAAGTAAACATCAATAATCAGGGGCAGGAAGGGGAGGTTTATTAAGGCCTGATCCTCAGAAGGATTGCAGTAAGTCCTGGTGGCAGACAGGCTGAACTTCAGTATGGGAGTGAAAAGGTTTCAAGACCCACCAGGGACATCCCTGACAGAAGCATTGCACTCTCTGTGAAAAGGACTCCCCTATTACATTGCTTTGCCATATGATTAGTGTGACTTCTGAGGTTGTACAATACAAGTGAGTGTGCTATCTAACTTAATGTAATGGGCCATTTTTAATCATTATAAAATTCACTGATTGTCTTCAATCCCATTGGCTGTAATACCATGTGATCTAGCTATGTGGTTTTAAGGATGTGACGTACCTCCCTTGGAGATGTCACATCCTTAACGGGAAAAAAAAGGAGGCGGTCACATGATACAGCATCCATTCAGATTGGAGCTGTACCATCTGATCTGAAAATTTGACATCACAGGCCATATATAAGGCCTGTACGTCTCATTTAACAGGAAGAAGATGACGAGAGAACATCCTGTTCTGGATTTACCATTGGATTTTGGATTGACAGATGAAGACAGAAGATTAAAGAAAAGAGAGAAATAATGACAGATAAAGATGAAGACGGTGATAGAAGATAAAAAAAAGAAGAATTTTGTTACCTGTTCCGGATCTTCAAGGTGGATGGCATTGGATTGACTTTGATGACGTTGCGGTACGAGAGCTTCCTGATACGCCGGGATTAGGAGGTCAACACTTCTAAAGGTAAGAAAAATATTGAATGTAAGTAATTTTATTTTTACAGGTTTTTTGATTGTATTTTTTTATTTCTGTGTTTTTTATTGTCCATTGACTGATAATGTATTAATCTGTGCCCCATTAGGGTTCAGATAAAAACAGTGATGGCCAATGCATTTTTTGGCAAATGCTTGTTTTCTATTGACTGTTATTTTTTCTATGTCTGTTTATTGTTTGGATTAAATTGTTTAGAATTTGGATGGCTTGTTTTTAGTACATTTTAGGATTGGTTAGCGTTTTTAATTATTTATTTGTTTTGTTGGCTACTGGTTTAAATTCATTAATTGATTTGTTGGCTAGTTTTGTGAATGAATTATTTGTTTTGTTGGCTAGTAGTTTGATTTGTTTAATAGTTTGCTTGTGTAACGGTGTTTCCCCACCCAATCGCAGATAGGGGCCATTACAGGGTATATGGTGCATATACCTGCTGGCAACAGAAGGGCTGAGTCATCAACCGATGGTAGTGGGGACACAGGAACAGGCTTCTGGGGTTATAACCCCACATATATCTTTAGCAGTGCAACGCCTCCATCTGCCATAGGCTCCAGGAACTGAAGGTGATCTCCCACGGTAGAACGTAATACCTCTCCCCCCAGTAAAGTCACGCACCAGGCAGGAGGTATATTGCAAACAGGAATGGGTTTATTACTATACTCTGCAGTAACAGGAACAAGGCAGGTTCTGCCCAATATAGACTCACAGTATTCACTGGATGATGGTCCCTGGACCGCCACTAGGGCCAAGGGCACCCACAGCCATCCTAGCTCTTCCCCACCTCCCTAGCAGAGGCAGAAGTGTGGTCCACACTCACTCTCCCCAGAGGGAAGAGCACATGGGAAGGCCCCAATCTCAGGCTCACAGTTGTGTGACCTGCCTTCCAAAGTGGGGGAAGGAACTGCTAACTTTAGGGTGGTCCTGCTCTTAAGTACAGCCAGGAGGCAGGCACACCGTTGTCCCAGACACAACAGGATGTACCACCCCTCTGCTGTCACTCAAATGCAGTACCAGAGGTGAGGGGGAAAACCCCATACCAACTACTGGCAACCTGATAGTACCAGGGTTTACTGCCAGCCCATGGGGGACCCTGCTACACGTCTGTATTTATTTTTTTATTCTTGTGTATTTTGGGCCTTAATTATTTTTATTAGGTTGACCATTGAGTGACATAGTGGCCTATCATGCCCATATTATATGGGTATGAAATACCACTGTGCGAATCAATGGGTACAGGGTAGGTATAGTCGGTACGGAGTGGGTGGTTAGGCCACACGGGTGGGTAGCTGGGGACGGAGGTTAACCCCTTAACTACTATAGTGGTAATTAACCGCTACAGTGGTAAGGGGTTAGGGTCCATTAGATTGTATTATTTATTGTATTCTTTCTGGCAATGGAGGACATGGACCTGCAGTATGCTGATGAGGACACCCTTAATTATGGCAGGGGTAAGTTGAACGTTTTATTTACTTTATTTATGCTGGCTGGCTAATGTTTGATCCTTGACAAAGCGCCATAGTGGGCGTGAAACGCGTGGGAGGAGAAGTTCTGTCTCTATTTTATGTAGTTTAATAAAGACCTTTTAATCTCTACACTGGTGAGTTCCCGAACTTTTTTTAATTATTTGTATTTTTTTCATTGCCCATTGATTGCCAATGTATTTATGTGTGCCCCTTTAGGGCTATACATACATACAGTGACAAGCAATGTATTTTTTGACAAATGTTTGCTGTTATTTCTTATAAATGTATTTTGGTTGGTTGCTTTTTAATATTTAAGCTATTTATTTGTGTTTTGATTTTGAATTATGTCATTTTTTTGTTGTGTTTTCAATTGTTTTTTCTGTTTTTATTGGTGTTTGCTTTTTAATTGGGGTTTATTTTTGGTCTTTTGATTATTAATAATGTTTTTTTGGAGTTTTCTTTCATTACTGATTTTTTTGGGGGTGTTTTAATTTGTAATTCTGGTGTTTATTTGGTAGTTGCTTTATTGATTGATGGTAATTTTGTTGTGTTTACTTCATAATTGTGGTTTATTTGTTTTTATTGAATTGGATATTGGTGGTCGTTTATTTGTTAGGTTGACTGCCGTAGTGTTAAATCATGCCCATATTATTCAATTGGTTTATTGGCATTTCAAATGTGTTAATTTTTCTATGTAATGTGCTTTATTTTGGACCTGTTTTTTTTTTAGCTTCCCCATTTATTGCTACCATGCCAAATATGCCCATATTATATGGGCATGCTTTAACACTGTGCAATTAAATGGGTAGCGGGGGTGGTGTCCCCGGGTAGGGTGGATTAACCCCTTAATTACTATAGCTGTTACTAACCGCTAAGGTAATTAAGGCGTTAGGGGCTATTAGATTGTATTTTTTTTGCATTGTTGCTGGCAATGGAGGACAAGGACAGTGATGAGGATGAGGATGGCCTTCATCCTGGCAGGCTGGCCAGGAAAAACACAAGTTTTATTTACTTTATGCTGCTGGTTGATGTTTTATTTTAAATGGGCAAATGCACTATTATCCATATCTGGATAATAGTAATTTTGCCCATGACTGTACTGTTTGTGTTGGGGGTGCGGGGAGTCTTTATAGCAGTGTATTATTCTTGACATTTTTTTGGCATATGATTGGTACTGCAGGTCAGCAGGGACCCCCAGACACCCATGGGGACCACCTGAGGACCCTCAGACAACCGCAGGGACCACCTGAGAACCCCCGGACACCCATGGGCACCCCGGACACCCATGGGGACCACCCAAATGGAGGCCCACAGACACCCGCAGGGACCATCCAAGGGCCCCCGTGGGGCTCCTGGACACCCGCAGGAACCACCCGAGGACCCCCAGACAACCGCGAGGACCACCTGAGAACCCCCGAACACCCATGGGCATCCCGGACACCCACGGGGACCAAATGGAGGCCCCCAGACACCCGCAGGGACCATCCAAGGACCCCCAGAGACCCATGGCCCCCGCCAGCCCCTAGTATCAATGCTGTGCTGGAAAAAAATGCTTTTATGCATGTCTCAATCTCTTTTCCCTTTTGCGCCAGACTTTAGCTGGTGAAAAAAGATGGTGAGCTTCGATACTACGATAAACTTATCACTGCTTTGTGAATAGCAGTTACAAGAAAAAAACTGCGGGTTTGCCATTTTTGGGTCTGTCTGACGACTTTTTTTTTCCTCTGGCTATTTAGGGGCGATAAAAAGCCATTATAGTGTGATACTGCACTGTTATCACTGCTTTGTGAATAGCAGAGTAGGCAGTATCACACAATAAACGCATTCAGCACCCTTTAAACCACTTATCACTGCTTTGTGAATAGGCCCCTTAGCCCTCTCTAAAGCTGCTATCCATTTCTCTATCTCTCTCACTCCCTTTAAATGGTTTCCTAGCAACCGCAGTAGAAAAAAAGGCCTGTTTTAGAGGCTGCTGGCTGTGATGGGCAGAGCACAGCGAGCGAGATTAGTACAGACTTTGCTGGCATTTGGAAAATGGAAGGGCTCCTCTGGAGTAGTTTACAGGTGAATCAATATCTTTGTGTGACAGGAATAACAAACAGAGGGCAGGAGGCTGACTGCCTAATTGCTGAGCCAGCTGTGTCTCATTTGAAGATTTCATTCATTTCTACAGTAGGTTTCTGACAACCTTTTAAATGATCTTATTTTCCTTGCATAGTGATGCACAGACATAAAATAAAGTACCATTGTTTGTGTTAAAAATGGTGCTTCAGATAAGATATCTATTTGATAAGGATTAAGTACAGTTAACATAAAATACCCAGAAGTATATCTGTACAGATGTTGTTAACTTCATTGTTAATAATGATAACATGATATATCCCAGTATAATGCAGAATACCAAAGAGTTTCCATAGGATTAAATGGCTTTGTTGAAGCCAGGGGCGTAGCTATAGCACGGGAATCCCGGGGCCCCGATATGTAAACACACTACTAGAGCATTTTATCTTTTGTGACTTTGTAGAGTAGAGGGTCTTTGCCACTTTATTTTCTACACTATCTGCCAAACTAATTGACTATTTATTTTTTAACTGAAATTTGAATGTTGTGTATTTATTAGGTTTTAAAGCAGCAGTCCAAGCTGCCATTTAAAAAAATAAATGTCCCCTTTAATATGTGCATCAATACAACCCACACAATGATATGTATTTAGCTAAGTTTCCAATCAATCTGTTCTCCTGTGATCGATCAGTGAAGATTCGGCTCGGGGGTTCACTAAATGGCAGTCAGTGCAGCAGAGGAGGACCAAAGATGCAAAGTTCTGTGGGGAAGATCATGTGACCAGGCAGTCACTAGATACAATTGGTGCTCTGCTAGAGAGAGGGCAGGGCTCAAAATGAGGTGTGCCAGAGCCTGTTTCAGAAGAAGAAGGGGTTGTGACTTTGTAAATGGTTGCTATAGAAAACAAAAAAAAAAGGTTACCACACTATAATACATAAATTGTAATTCAGAGTAGTTTTAGTTGTATTTTCTCATACTACAGAACTGATTTCTTAAAAAAACACACATGTAGGATATTGCTTGGACTGCAGCTTTAAAAACAAGTGCTGACTCAATGCATCACTACGGCAAGTGCATTATTAATATCTGGGGGTTTTAAATCTCTCCTTACTGTATTTTGTATAGTGGAGGATATTTGTCACTTTTTCTGTCACCATAACCAAGTGTAGCCAGGACTGGTTCCTTGGCTACTAATCTGCCCTTCCTGGCAGTAAGCCCTGGTAAGAGCAAGCCTGCATGGAGTTATCATGGGTTTTCCCCACTCACAGTAGCTTCTTCATTGACAGGGGAGACGGTGGGACTAGGCCTGTGTTTGTCCAATCATGAATTCAGACCTGGTACCTAAATCCCTTGTACTTAAGGAGCGGCACTGCTACATTTTAGCCAGTGCCTCTACCTCCTTGAGAGAGGCTGGTCTACCCATAACAATTGTGCAGGGCTCTGCCAATCTGTATTCCCTCCTCTAGGGGAGTGGATGGAAGACTATACCCCTTACTCCACCAGGAGTAAGGGAAGAGCAAGGACTGCTTCAGTCCCTTTGGCCTGGAGTGGAGGTCCAGGGTACGTCCTGAGGGTGAAGCCCCAAGAAGTGATCTCTGATGTGTATGCTGTGCCAACTGAGTGTGCTGTCAGAATAAAGTTATCCTGTACAAAGATATCTTCCTGCCTGAGACTACAATCTATCAGGGGAGAAGTGAAGTAAATTATCCTGCAAGGATTGTCCCCACATCCCTGGGGTCTGCAGGAGATGGAGGCGCTGTCACCGTGAGAAACAATCAGTTGCTACCCCAGAAGCCTGTCCTGTTCTCCTCCACAACACCTTAGGAGACTCAGATCTACTGTGAGCCAGCAGGTATGCACCAGACCACACTGTGTAATGATGAAATCTCCCAGAGAGGGGGGAAACATGTTACATAATTGTATACAGATTGAGGATATTAATTATGTAATGACATTAAAAAGGTGCATTAACTCTTACTTGCGAAAGCCTGTATGTTCAAAGCTGGCCATATTTCCACTAAAATAATTGTGGGATTCTAATCTCAAAATCGAATCCTCTCCCTTCTAGTTAATTCCTTATTACACTCTTCTGCTACAGGAGGATGGAGGAGGGGAGGGTGGTGTTAGGTTACTTTTGACTCATAAAACACCACTCTATTAAATGTACAAAGCATTCTCCTTTGTCTGAGGATCTGAATTGAGCTCCTTTGCAGCTCTGATTACCTTTTCACAGATAGGTGAAGCAGAAACATTTATTAAAAAGAAAAGGAAATTCACAAGATCCGCAGCTGCCTTCATGGTCCCAGGAGTGGAATCTTGACAAGCTGAAAGAGAGATGGGCCCAAAAAATGACTGTTAGAAATGTTTTTAGCATTTTCTGTAATTGTTTGTGCTTAAGAAGGAAACCAAACTTTTCGCCATCAGTTATTTTATTTTTATTTTTTATTTATAAAAATATTTTACCAGGAAGTAATACATTGAGAGTTACCTCTCGTTTTCAAGTATGTCCTGGGCACAGAGTAAAACAAAATAATACATGGTTACAAATACAGTTACATAAATGAACAAGGTATACATTATATACAAGACATTGCATGCACAGTTAAAGAAAATATATATTATGAGCGTATGAAACAGTTACAGACCAGATTAAAGTGTGAGACAGCCTTAGATTTGAAAGAACTTAAGCTGGTGGTGGATATGAGAGTCTCTGGTAGGTTGTTCCAGTTTTGGGGTGCACGGAAGGAGAAGGAGGAACGTCCGGATACTTTGTTGAGTCTTGGGACCATGAATAGTCTTTTGGAGTCTGATCTCAGGTGATAGGTACTGCATGTGGTAGGGGTGAGGAGCTTGTTCAGGTAGCTGGGTAGCTTGCCCAGAAAGTATTTGAGGGTGAGACAGGAAAGGTGAACTTTGCGCCTAGACTCTAGTGATGACCAATCTAGTTCTTTGAGCATTTCGCAGTGATGTGTGTTGTAGTTGCATTGGAGAACAAAACGACAAATTGAATTGTAGAGGGTGTCAAGTTTGCTAAGGTGGGTTTGAGGAGCCGAGCCATATACTATGTCTCCATAGTCAATAATTGGCATTAGCATCTGCTGTGCAATACGCTTTCTGACCAGGAGACATAGGGAGGATTTGTTCCTGTAAAGTACCCCTAGTTTGGCATAGGTCTTGGTTGTCAGGGTATCAATGTGCATCCCGAATGTTAAGTGGGAGTCAAACCATAAGCCCAGGTATTTAAAACTAGTGACAGGTGTTAGGGTGGTTTTAGCGTTGGTTCTAATCAGGAGCTCAGTCACTGGAAGCTTTACAAATTTAGTCTTGGTCCCAAATACCATTGTTACCGTCTTGTCAGTGTTTAAAAACAGTTTGTTTTGGGAAATCCAGTTTTCGAGTCTCAAAAAGTCAGACTGAAGTATGTGTTGAAGGTCAGAGAGGCTATGGCTGTGTGCATACAGGATTGTGTCATCTGCATACATGTGTATTGAGGCTTCCTTACAAGCTGTGGGAAGATCATTAATGAACAATGAGAAGAGGAGGGGCCCCAGAACAGAGCCTTGCGGGACACCACAGGTGATATCCAGGGGGTTGGAGTTAGAGCCTGAGATGGACACATGCTGGGATCTTCCTGATAGTTATAACCTCCAATGTAACATTCCACAGATAAGGGTACTGTAGGTTTTCCCACAAGTGTAGTGAATTGTTGCATTTTCTGTAGTTGAATAAGCTACCTGTTACCTATGTAACTGGGCAAGGTTTTCTTAAGCTTCTCATAGGTCAGACTTTGATTTGTGACTTTTAGGCAGACAGAACTGGACAGGTTTCACACTTGTCAACCATTGCATGCCGTCACCCACCACCCAGCCATCAACTACAGTCCTTCCAAGAGCTTACGCAGGGTACCAGAGCCTCGACTTAGGTCACCCGTGATAGGGGGGTTGGTGGGCAGAAGTTGTTGGAGGAACGTGATGCCCCAGGAGAAGGCAGGGGTTACAGAGATGGAGCAGGTTTATAGTCATCACCTCCAATTATACCTAGAGGAGAAGCCCTGTAAGCTCTGGATCGCGGAGCTCCACACCTCACACAGGAGCCCCCTGAACACTAAAGTGTACAAAATTCCAGGGACTGCAGCCATGGTTGGGATCCATCTCCAGATTTGAGACCCAAGTTCAAGCCATAGGGTGAGTAGCTGACCAAAACTGCTACACCTGTGGTAGACAGTACAATAGGACTGCAGCCAATAGGACCCTAAAGTCTCTTAGGGCAATTATCAGGTACAGAACAGTTTTCACCCCAGTTATCCAGTGCCCAATTATTGGATGGGCAACCGGCCAGACCTCAACCATCGTGTTCTAAGGAAGTGGAAGGTCCCGTCAATTCTATTTCCCTAGATAGTGGCCAGGATGTTACTGATCGTTGTTTTGAAGGATGCTGTGTGTTTCACATCAAGCCCCTTGGTCTGCATCTGCCAATGTCAGGCAAGCAGAAATTTTGGAAGGTGGCAAGTATTGATATTTTTTCCCTGTTGCCTGTGAATAAGAAATAAAAAAACAGATAAACCAGGGGAAGTTAAATTGAGAGTAATCCCTAAAACGTTTTACAATTGGTTTCAGTACTTCACGACTTTAGCTAGTGTTATCGGGGAAATTTTCCTCAGAAATGCTGTTCCTTTTTTAAATATCAGGACATTATTTTTTAGGTTTATGGTGACTTGGCGTGGTTAAAGGTCATGAGCTGTACCATCAAAGTCAGTTCATCCAGCGGTATATTGGCGAATTATTATTATTATTAATATCTTGTATTTGTATGGTGGCAACATATTTTGCAGTGCAGTACAATGTGGGAGGGATGTCGGGCCTATCACTGAGGGATCTATGCATAGAGGTGGATCCCAGTGGCTGGAGCTAGGCAGACCTGATAATACACAGTCAGGAGTATCCAGAAAGTGCACGGTAAGGTAGGCACGGGTCAGGGCAGGCGGAGTGATCAGGTGGGCACAGGTCATGGCAGGCAGAAGGTAGCATGGTCAGCTAGGCACGGCTCAGGACAGGCAGCAGAGAGTTGTCAGGCAGGCACGGGTTGAGGCAGGCAGCAGGCAGAATAGATTAGTCAGGCAAGCATGGATCAATGCAGGCAGGTAACTAGATGCAGCATATAAGAGTAACAGTAGCCAAACAAACCAGATGAACTAGCAGAGTACAGGAGGAAGAAGCTAGCCTTAAATAGGAAGCAAGGGAGTGTCAGTGAGATCAGCTGAGTGACAGCAGCAGCATTTACAACAGTAGCTCAATGCACTCTGAGGCAGTGGTGCTATCCAGGTGTTGATCTGGCTTGTTCACAGAGCTGCTGCCCTGAGCAGCAGAGGTTGCAGGCTCAAGTCCCACCAGGCCTAACAAATAACAAAAAACATTTTATAACAAAAGATTACATATGTTAAGACAAACTGAAACAATAGGATGCACCTGCACCAAGGAGCTTATAAAGTAGAATGAAAGATGTCAATTTGTGGCTGTCCACTATTATCTCTCAAAGAGTGCCCCTATTTATTCTCAAGCACAGGCGCTCAACATGCAAGCGGGACAGGAGCTCGGAGAAAACTGATTTTGTTTGTTGAAGAATGGCATATACTAGTGACAGTCGACCTGTAAATTCAGGCGTGGGTATTCCTTCTGTGGCGGAGGGAGGGGTTGGGGAAAACAACCTTCAGATGTGTCAAGAAAGAAAAAGCTCCAATGGTTATAATAGTCCTCAGGGAGGTGTGAAAAAGCAAAGACGCCAGTGATTTGCTTGATTTTGCATCCTGCTTGTTTTTATCTGCTTGTCAGTTGGGAGGCAGATTTTACCTTGACAAAAGTCTCCCAATGTGCATAATCTGAAACCCTGCAACTTGTTCTAGAATGGGTAATCAAAGAGGAGACAGGCTGTCAATATATCTGGATAATATTTTGTTTAGTAGCTCTGAATGGGCTAAGGGTTGTTCCAGGATGTTGCAAACATTCAAAAGGCATGGTAGATTTTTTTGGCCCAGAAAAGATTCGTTGGGCATAGAAATTGACACTGAATTGTTGGTATTCTGGTTGTTTAGTGGCTGAGGTATTGGCTGCAAAAAAAAAGTTACGATTTAAGCAATAGACCAACATGACAAATTATATAGTTAAATACTTATATCTGTTTATCTTCTCATAGACAAGGGTCATTTAGTTCAATCCTTTGGACAAAGTATTTTAAGTCTACAACCACTTCATGGTATGCCCCTTCTGTAGGTCCTAACACTACTGTACGTGCAGAAAGCTGTCAAGCTCTCCAATGGAATAAGCACTGTCTTAATACACTGGTCATTCATGGGTGCTTTTAGCAAAAACTGCCATTAAAAAAGGTGGCATGAGTGAGCTTGAATCAGAGAGGAGGTGTCAAATACAATAATTATTACATTTTGCTGGCAGGGTCATGCTCACAGGGCACATTTTTTCCAGCTCAGTGCTGTGTACAACTAGATCAGTATGCAGAAATAAGAAAGATATATCTAACTATCCCTGGAACCTATGATCTTATTCAGTCAAAAAAACACAACACAATAAAAAACACACCATGTTTAGACCTGTGTAGATGATGGATACAGTACGTGTGGAAGTTTTTGAGAAAGAAAACAGAAGTTTCTTCCTCAATCCATCTGTTATTAAGTCCCAATTGAATTATTGCATCTATTTCATTTTTACATTTCATTGTGGGATCAAAAGTAATTTTTTTTTATAACATACTGTATCTGATAATGGTCCATTAACGTAATTACAATAGTTTTTCTTGTCCTGTAGGACGATTGACCCTCCCTTATATGCGGGTCTGATTAGCAGATCTTTGTCTTTGCCTAGGTGTTTGAGGGTCTTTTTGTTCTGCCGCCGAAAAGGTTAATGTACTCGTGCTTATGATTGTTTTATAAATGTCAATGAGTCTTTCCTGACTTGTAGTATGAATGTAGAAATAGAGGAGTTGGTTGATACCTAATTTCTTTCATTTCTAATTTCCTTTTGGTACAAAAAGGGAGTGTTTCAGTTGGATGCAAACGATCTAAACCACTGGGTTTTTTTCCCAAAAAAAATCTTTACATTTAAGATGTTTATGCAGATTATTACTTATACTAAAAGTGTGTTCTAGCAATTGTTTGTTATTCCATCCTACCACATGAAGGTTCAGCACTCTGGCCAGCTCCCACGAAGGAGCCATGCAGAAACATTAGCCTGTTAAAAGGTAGTCTCTTCCAGGACAAAACTGAACAAAGGATATTGCCTTGATTAATACTGTATCTTAATCGTGGCTAAGTATAGGTATTTAAAAATATATTTTTTATATTCAAATGTAAATGGTAAACAAATGTTTAGAAGTTTCTTACATTCTTTGTCTAATAGCTATTTGTGATCACATTATTATTACTTAATCCTCACATTTTCAAGTATTTTGTTTTGTTTTGTTCTTGGTTTGTAATCATGATAGCATTTTTTTCATTTTAACCATAATTAACTGCAATGAATGAATTCAGCGGCCTGAATATATGAATAGTAATTTGTCACAGAATAGAAAATTGTTAGCTTAGGGTTGATGGTATGTTTCTAAGGAGGCCAATTAAACTGATAAATTGTATAATAATGTTTACCTGCTAAGTGAGATTGTCATTTTTTTAAACAAGGGGCAGGACTCTATCAACAATTTACTTTATGACTGGGAGTCTGTACTGACTTAATTCATAATGGACTTATGCCTTTCTTTCCATTAATAGGTTTTGTCCAGAATTAGATAAGCTTTGGTTTTGATCAAGTATATCACTCTTGGACATAACAGCAATAAACATTTACAGTAGATGAAAGTTTTGAACTGTAATTCCTTTTCCATAACTAACCCTTACAAACTGCAGAAGTCTGAAAGATTAAATATTCAAAATGCACTTTTATAATGTGCAGATTAATCCTCAGAACCGGTTATATGTTAAATCTGTGTTTTCTTGGCTAAATAAGAGATTGCGTACTTAATATGACACTTTGGCTATATCTGGAATTTGAGCTAGTATTGTGCAAACACGGAGCTAACCGACAGCAGAAATGTTCTTGGATTTTGCTTATGCCATAAACTTCCAAATATTTTAAAGTACATTGATGACTGGTACTTCGGAATTCATTGACCAACTCCAAAATAATTACCATTGCTGTGAAATTGTTATTTCCTGTCATTTATTTCACTGCATCATTTACTTATCGGGGATTTGGAATATATTTACCGGAGTTGTTTAAATGCAATTTCAGCCAAATTATTAACACAACAAATGCAAAGTCACTCTGCAATCAGCCTGTTTATTTCCATATAGTTATGTCCTTTTACCAGGAAGAATTAGTTACTCTTAGAGGTCATTCTAATTATTAGATCCAAAATTCCCTTATCTAATCTGATGTTATTTAATTGTACAGTGGCTTTTGACTGGAAAAGTACCCAGAACTGTAACATACAGCATGCTACAGTGACTAAATATGCCCAATTTCCTGCAAATTCTCTCCCCAGTTTATCCATTCAAGAACACAGATCACTTGGAAAATGTGAGTTTAATGTATTACTTAGCCCAAGTTCCACGTTTCCCAACATTTCCCTACATCAGTCTGCAAAAGAGGTGCTTATTGCATCCACCGTACCACGTCACATGGACTTGTTTCTACAACGGGTACTTTTAGGTGGTGCCTGTATTTAATACAAATCACTGTAATGTTAAGAGCAGACTATTGGTGGACATTTTGTAAGAATAATTGGTGTAAAACATATTACTCTGCTTCTTGTGCTGTCTGTCAGTCTCCCAACATGCCTCTTAGGGGGGGGTTATTAAATAAAATTAGATGGTGCCAATTAAGGCACTATCGCATGGAAACTCCCATTTACTTCTGCCGAAGGGCACGATCACAGTATAATGAATATCCCCATGAACTTCTAAGCTCTGCAGGGCAGGGATGCTTTCTCTTATTATTATTATTATGGGCTTTTATATTTGATGCAATTGTATTATATTTTCGTTTTTTAAAGTCTACTGTGTGAAGCACTGCATACATTGTTAATGCTAGATGAATAAAAATAATATACATACACAGTATGTACTACACATATATATACCCAAACTGCAAATGTTTTAAAATAACCTCTTCCTTTCTGTTCTAATTGATAACATATGTGCTGAACCAGACTTTCACTCAGTAGTGTGTCATCAGTGAGCTCACATAGTAGTGGATATGACATGAAAGCCCAGATTCTGCCCACTTATCCACACATGAGGGGTACTTTCTTATAAAAACAGTAGAGCTCTTAATGGTAGAACAGGATATTTCATCACCATGAACAGAAGCTCGTTCTTCTGCCCTTGCATAGGTACACACTCTTGTCACATCCCAGTGACTTGTTCCCCATTGCTCTCAGGCAGTGCCCGAGAAAGGTGTCTGGTCCTTGTCTACCTGGACCCCATCTGGTTTCCTGCTATGCTTTGCCTTCGCTGTACCCTTGTCTGGACTCGGACTCTGTTCGCCACTTTCCTGCCCTGACCCCGACTACGCTGCTGCATCCTGTCCCGACCTTGTCCTGTGACCCAGATTTTTTCCTCGACCAGGACTCAGTCCCTTGGGCTGTGGTCAGTTTCCATAACCTGCCTTAGCCCTGCGGGTCAGACTTCTGGTTAGAGACAAGCAGCTTAGTGAGTAAAGACACTGACTCTGTAAACCTGGTTCAATTCCCGGTGTCAGCTCCTTGTTACCTTGGGCAAGTCACTTTATCTCCCTGTGCATCAGGCACCAAAATCATAGATTGCAAGCTCATCCCTTTCAGACCTCCTTGTTCTCCCCATGTATTCTCCACCCCTCTGTCTCTCACCCCTGTCAGCTCCTCACTCTCTCAATTATCCCCCTCTCACTCAATCCTGCTAACTCAATCTCCCACTCCTCACACTCAATCATCCCTGGCCATGCACATACACACAAACCCCCTACACAATAATTACCCCCCTTACAAACAGGGGATGAACGCGTTGGGGCAAATCTGACGCTTCACCAATCACGGGCGGAGGTTGATGCGAGAGCAATTTCCAATACTGCTTGTAAGGAACTCTGGTTAACAGCTGCTAGCTAACGGTCCGCAGTGTGCAGTGTGCAGTGTGCTGTCTGCGTTGAGATCAGTGTGGACCTCGATTCACTTACTGCTTAGTGCTAGCGGGACAGCTGCACCCGGTGCTACTCTGGCCTGTTGATAATGGGACACCTCCGATGAGCACAACTAGGACTCTCTCCGTTCAGATCGTGACGACAATATAGAGATTGTATACTCTCAAATGCGAGTGACCTATCTGTCCTTGTGAGTGCAAGTCTTGAAGACTTTATTTTTATGTTTTTTAAATTATTTTAACTATATTACGCTATGGGTGTCAGAGTGGGCAACCTGATCTGTTATCTAAAAAAAAACATTTGGCCATGAGGTATCTGGTAAGTCAATAGGGCACAGAAAAGTTAGAGCGTGAACGTTTATATTTACAGCAAGGATCAGAGACGGGGTATTAATGTTGAACTTGTTTCCTCTATGCCAGTGATAATAATTTAGGTGCAAAATTCCCGAGCCTCAACTTACATTGTAAAGAAACATTTCTGCGATATCTTTAAAAAAATTAAAAATAAAGGATTTGGTTTAAACTTCTTGGATTTTCTTCAGAGGAGTGGAGATCTGTTGTAGGTTGTGATACTTTTTAGTGGGCCAACCTGAGATCTCTTCATAGATAATGAGTATTGAGCTATGAAAACCTCACAAGTCTCTTATTTGTATATACATTGATGACAGTGTTTCAAAATAATGACACTGGTCTGTTCTTAAAAATACATTTAAATATTCAGATATAACCCATTAAACATAGTGTTGCCTCTAGTTTATTTAGTCCTATACCAAAACTCTTTTTTCAGTAGGTAGCAGAAATTCCGCTCTGCAATGCACTGTGGCTTTTCTGTATTAGAAGGGTTACATATACTGTAACTCGGTGTAAGCACCAATTACCTGCGCCTGATTAAGACTTTCAGCTGACACAGAGCCCAATGCCACAGAGATTTACATCTTCTGAGCAGAGACACAGACAGCAGGGTACATAGGGGCTTGTCTGCAGGTGGTAATGAAACACGAAATCCGTCTGGTCTAAATCTCAGCTCATGCTGAAGGTCACAGCTGTGAATTAAACAGCTCCCCCCTAATGCTTAGCTGCCCCATGCTGGGCAACTCTTTGTGCTCACCTGTTATTGAAGAACTGAGATCAGTCCTGGAATAGATCAACTCAGCTGGGACTGACTGATTAACTTTATATTAAGGTGGAGTTAATCTCATCAAAAGGTCTTATTTAAGCAAGACTGACTGTTTCTCCTGTGAGGTTTGGGCACCAGTGTGAGTTGAGAAAAAGGGATAGCAGAACTGTAAAAGGCATTGGCCTATCTAATCTGATACATCTCCCAACTTGTAAAGCATCGTGATTTACAATTCAATTAGATAAAAGAATCTAGGGGGTGAGGCCAAACGCTATATGTCAGTGGGTAACAAGGCAGCCACAGAGACAGAGCAGTAAAGGAGAGGCAGTTTTATGGTCGTCTGTAAAAGCATTGTGCTCCGACAAGCAATACATCACATCCTGAATCTGATTAGGCGAAGAATCCATGCCACTTATCCTTCACACTAATGTCAGCAATGCATGGTTGGTGCAGGTGTTTTGAAGGTGCAGTTCCACTTAGGTACAAATTAAACTAATGATATGGATATAGCTAAAGGGGCAGTCCTACCTAGGAGGAAAGGTAAGGACAGTAGCATGTTTTATGGGTCAAATCAGATATACCTGGTTGACACTTTTTTTTTTTTTTTAATTTTTTTTAAAACAAATCAGACAAGTTCTGTGTAAGCATTTTAAAATCCAATTTTCAACTTCATCTTTTAACATTTCCATTCCAAACTGTTCGCTGACACGACTGTTGTTTGCCACTTAACAAAATTGTTAGCTTGGTTTATTTGTCTGCAAAGCAATTATGGTGCCATCGTTAATAAAAATGAAAAAAAAAAAACATAAGTAGCTGATATAATGGAATTTAGTGTTCCTGGCAAGGTGCGGTACATATTCGTTTTTCATAAGATAAAAATACTATAAGACAGTTTTGTAAGCATCTCTCCTAAGGGTTACTAGAAGGTTGGAGTGTATTGGGCCCCACACTGTGTTGCAATGGGATCATGACATCACAGAGTGTATATTAGAGAGAGGGAAGGTTCAAGAAGGTTAGGTTCCTGGAGGCTCAGAGGAGAGGAGCCTTGGCGAGACTAGATAAGTAATTTTTTATAAAGTAATAGCACTGACCAGGCCCCTCTGCTTATGTTGTAGATAGGGACAGTGCCCTTGTTAAGTTAGGGTCCCCAAGAGAAGGAACGGAGTCTTGAATATTTAAGGAAAAGGAATACAGCATGCCACAGAGGGCCTCAGGAAAGAGGCTCCCGGGTATCGGGGGAATCACCTCTAACCGTAAATTTGCACTAATATTCCTCATCAGTCTGTATGGAAGTGGCCGTTCCCATACAGGTCAAAGGTTTTGGGTAAAGCAGGAAAGACCCATCCGGATTCCCATAGGGGCCTAGAGTAATCGGATTAATCCCGATGATCCCGAAGCAACAAAGGGGACAGAATCCCACATCTACGTAGAGCAACTAAGTAAATGTACCTCCATTCGAGTGTTAAGAGTGGGCACTAATGGAAGAAGCATATTCATGTATGTCTGATATAAAATACAGTGCAACGTTGTCAAAATGTGTATGAGCGGCCCTTGTGATTGGCGACATCAATAAATGACGTTTGTACTACAAAAGTTCCTGGCGCCCATATTTATACATATTTGCTACCTCATCGCCCATCTGCCTGAATCCAGCACCCTGAGTCAAGGTAATCCATACTGAGTAGTCAACCTTTGCACAACGATGCAAACTCCTTAGGAGCTGGGCAGGGAGATTTACAGTTACTATTCTGAGGTTAAAAAAAATGTACAGAAAATGACCCTGCCTTTTTAATAGGGAAAGACTACTAGCCGAATGATTACTTTTTGCTACAAATACTAATTTACATACTTTTAAATAAAAGATGTATCGTGGCAATGTTTGTAAATATTGTAAGAGGAATCTTTACCACTAGTACCTTGGCTTATTTGTTTTCTTATTCTTTCCCCTTACGTGGGGATGCAGGAACAATAGTATATACTGTACATCAGTTACCTTCAGTACTAGGGTTATCATACAGGCTTCCCGAGGCCCAGGACTCCAGCCTTAACTTGGACCTCTGCAGAATTGTTGAACATTAGGGTGGCACTTACCTAGGTTGTTGAGCAGGGGAAGAGGGGTGTGCTGGACAAAGTTGTTGAGGTTCCATTTAGTCAGCAGGGGGGGGGGTATCTTGAAGGAAGTCGCAGCCTGACCTACTGTAGTAGAGGGATGGGCAACCCCAATCCTCAAGGGCCACCAACCGGTTAGGTTTTCCGGATATCCCTGCTTCAGCACAGGTGGCTCACAGTTCTGAAGTCGAAGACTGAGCCACTGATTGAGCCATCTGTGCAGAAGCTGGGATATCCTGAAAACCTAACCGGTCGGTGGCCCTTGAGGACTGGAGTTGAGCACCCCTGTCCTAGCCTCTTCCTCTGCTGGGTCTATCCCCTCTGATGATGGCACTGCTATCATGTGAAGTTGCGGATGTCTTGGGAGCCCAGATTATGATTCCCTTCTGCCTCAGAACCGTTCAGATGTGGCCTAATTGGGAAATCAGTTTTATACTATTTGTTAATGGTATTGACCTTAGGTGGAAAATAGCATCTGTAGAAATCCATGGCACGTTAACTGACCACTGGAATCACAGAGCAAGAGGTGGTTACTACAGACATAGGGATGGTGGAAATAATGCAGAGCAAAAAGACTGACAATCTGCACATACTATTTACAGCCCCTGTGCAAATAAAAACAAAAATGTCAGATTTGCAAAAATGTTCAAATAATTACTTAAAATTAAACAAAAAGGCTTAAATTACTTTTAATCTGTTAAAAATATCACTGCCATTAAACAACAGGTAATCTAATTTTAATTTAAAGTTTAATCTATCCCTGACAGTTCAATTTCAATCAGTTCAGCAGCAATCCAACTAATTGTTCAAAGGGTTGGATTAGAAAGAAGTGTGTTCGTGCGCATGCGTGCGTGTGTAAGACTTGCCAATACTTGACATTTTGTAAGCAATGATAAGACTTGTACCACATACTTGCCAACCCTCCCGAAACGTCCTGGAAGCTCCCGATATTGAGGGCAGGCTCCCAGGACCTTTCTGGTTCTGCTTTATCCCATAGCAGAGAGAGAGAGCAGACTGGCTGCTAGGGAGTTGAGCGGATTCCGCCAGCCTCATTGGCGGATGACAGCTAATGCAACCAATCAGGAGGAGGTGTCAGCAGCATGCTCACTATTTGCCAAGTGCCCATGAGGAGGAAACTGCATGGACAGAAGAGCGCAGTGTGCAGATTGGTGTGTGTGTGTGTCGGTGTTCCCTATTGTGTATCTGTGTATCTCTCAGGTGTTGTGCCTGTCCTGTTTTGTTAATGCCTTGTTCTGTGTTCCCTGATCTGTTTTGGGTGTCTGTAAGTATCTGGCTGTCCTGTTTTCTGTGTCCAGTCTTGTTTTTTTTACTGCCTGACCTGTTTTTGCTTCCTGTCCTGTTTTGTGTGTGTCTGTTTCTCTGCCTGCCTTTTGTTTCCAGTTATTTGAAGTGGCTGAAATGGTAGCACTATTGGATCCAGTACATTGGGACTTAATAATGCTACCTACTTTTATCTTAAAGTGGATGAAGTGCATTATGAAAAGTTGGCAAGCCTGCTGTACCATATTTATTTGTAATAGTATAACTGCATCACGAGTCTCAGTGTGAAAGAAAAGTGCACTAAATTACTTGAGCAATTGCAATGAAATTAGCAGTGGCACAGTACAAGGGCCAACCTTACACCCTTTTGTGTCTGGATTTGGCCCTGGGTCTGCAAATGAAAGAGCCTGGATGTACAGTATTTGGGGAGTTTGCAAACAAATGAAGCCTCTCAACCATATACTGTAGTGCCTTCTCTATCATTTTTAGACATGCCCGGAGTCAGCAAAGCAAAATCCATTGTATCGCGTCTGAATCGATGATATCTGCCATTAAAGTTAATCGTGGATATCGCCAATACGGGTCCGATGAAGCCAATCGCTCTGTGTTGACTCCGGGGCGGTATGTTTTATAGCTTTTCAAATTTACACTCAAAAGCCTCATTACAAAAGCCACAACAAATACCTTCTTTATCTGTATCACCAATACAATTAAATGACATGTTTCCTTTGAGATGTCTTTATGGCTGCACAATATGTCACTTGATGTGAGGGCTATGTAAGTTAGCATTAAATATGTAATGCTATAATTAAGTGCTACTCAAACCTCTCCTTGGTGATTGCTGGTTACATCAGAATCCCGTATTAATCAATGCCTCTGCACACAGGCTACCGTGCCAACTTCTTAGTTGCTTCATAAACCTTATTTGTCACCTTTCTCTGCTACTTGCAGGGGGAGATTTCCGGAATGTGAGGTCCCCTTTCAGAATGACACCCGGGTCCTCTAGTAAGTCTGAGTACTGCCACTAAACCCCATAAAATACAAATATCCTTTTAGTGGGCCATCAATGACAACCCCAGGTTAAGCTCTGATACTCTGCAAACAGTTGTGCATTTAGAGTTTTAATTACCCTACAATCCAGAGCAGGTCGCCCTTAGATAACCTCACTTTTAGACAAGCACAGAAAATCAGGCCGGGGCCCTGACCCCAATAACAAATGATACATGTATTTTTAAACTGTAACTTGTAACTCAGGTTAACCTATTGTGTGCCAAAGTGGCTGAATAGTGCTAATAGATAGGGCCTAGCACCCCCTTGAAGGTTATGGAGGAAGTGTGGTTTGCAGCATGGTCCTAAGCAAAGAGCTTTTGGGACGCTATGTCATAAATTTGTCAAAAATAATAATTTTGCAAAGTGTTATAAATTGCAGATTTAGAAAAGTCGAGTGCATGCAGTTGAGCCCAATCTGACTCAACCCTTCGAAACTGGACACTGGAGCTCAGGTAAGCCTTCCGCCTGAAAAAGAATATAAAAGACTGAAAACTAAGCTGAGACCAACAAAAATATTAGTTACAGGTTATTCTGGAACATATGTATACCATTGAAGGGAAGATATATTGTGAGAATTAATCATACAAACACCACATACAAGCTTCCATTTATTGCGGTACCTAAGGATATAACTGTGCGAACTTAATTTGCTAAAGCGAGTACTCACAATAACAGATTGCACTGCCCTAGTTATAGGACACTCGTTTTACAATTCCTAGATTTGGATGCTTGCCGGGCAAGCGTACAATCCCAATAAACAGGAAAGTCCAGCCAGCCATATACACTATCTATATCGAAAAGTGCCCTTTGCTCTATGCCATTGGATAAATTTAATGTCACTACTCCTAAATTTCTTTTCATTGTCTCATGGTTCCCATTCTTATAGCAATGCTTAGTGGCATGGGACATGCTCTTTTTTTAAACATATGTTTTATTACATTTCTGCTTTCAGGGTACAGAAACAAAAATAGTTGGAGAAAGGGTTATTATTCACAAGCAAATGATGCATACTTTACATTGGTGCAGAATCATGCAATGGATTTAGTTTTACAGCAAGACTCACATATCTTGAAAAAAGGTTGGACATCTTTTTAGAGAGGAAAGGTATACAGGGATATACCTAATAGGTAAACAGGGGAAGGATGTTGATCCAGGGAGTAATCGGATTTTTTCCCCTTTTATGAGTTACCATGTAACTATGTAGCTATATCACACTTTTTAATCATTCCTCTTTGAGTTATATCCACTAGGAAATGACCAATAGGGATATTAGAAGAATATTGTAAGACCAAAAATATGTATAATCTCTCATCCCCGGATTGCTCTTCATCCAAGAATCCACAAGATGGTTTTCATGTCAAGTATTAATAAATTGGATGTCATGACCATTTAACTTCATTGCTTGTTCTATCCAATAGGGTCGGAATGGTGTTTAAGACACCTTCAATGATAAGCACCTCCTGGGCTAATTGTTTAATGAACGATAGTGTCCTTAATAAACTTGCTAGCATTGCCATTTGAAGCATACAGATTTGCTATCGTGATTTCCTTGGACTTTCCCTTAATTATAATGTATCTACCCTCAGGGTCTTTGTACTCAGATTCCACAGAACGGCAAGATTTGTTCATTCAAATTGTGCCAACTCTTCTTTTCGAGTTGTAGCTAGAGAAATGAGTATTGAATATCATTTTTTTTTGTTTGTTTTATAACAGTTGTGATGTTTCCCGGATGAGAGCAACATGAAGATAGAGACTTTTAAGAGTCATTAATATTGGTTTCATTTTAATGGGAGAATGCCTACCTCTTATATGGAAAGAAATGATCCTCAGCATCTCATCGCCGTTAGAAGATCTGGTTTCTGACTACACTTAAACATAAAAGAAGAGTTAAGAAGCCATTGATTGGAAGCCCCCAGCCTCGTCATGGCCTCCAGATCAAGGCAACACATGGCCTCCGATGCATTAAGATTTCGTTCCCCTACATTCGGCAACAACAAGGACAACACATTATACATAATAAACAGTACGGGTAATGAGATATTTAAGGGTTAAAGGTTTGGAACAGAACATCGATATCGGAATCCTGCAATCGTTAAATCAACCCATGCCACTTGAAGGAATAATATTAGTCAGGGTGCATTGAGTTGACAACAACTACTGTATATTATAAACCAAACCATTAACCCTTGTGTATCTATATGTAAAAAAAATACAGTCCAGCAAAGAGTGAGATACTGGGGGAACATCCCCTGGATTATATCCTCTGTGTGTTCAGTCTGTTTTTGCGGAAGTTCCTGGCAATGAATGTCTGGCCTCTCTACGAATGCTTTGGATCTGGCTATCGATGAGCGTATTTTGCGCCGGTTATTCACCAGAACCATGAATTTGGCTGGAAACCAAATAAAAGCTTCCAGCCCCTTTTTCTGGATGTTATGCCTGCAATTTACTCATTCTTTTCCACAAAGTTTCTGCCCTGAAGTAATTGAAAAGGGCAAACTTGTGCTTCTTATAATGTAGAGTCCATCTTTCTTGACGGTTGTTTTATCTGTTCCTTATCTTGATATCTTAGGAATCACATCAATAGGTGTCTTGGTCTGTCCCTTGGATTCAGTTTAGGACCAAAGTGCACGGTGCACTTTTTCCATTTCCCAGTCCTGCTTGTCCTCCAGAAGGTGTAGAACTCTCCTTCAAAAGCTGTTGGACAAAGGCCTCTAAAGATTAATCTTTCTCTGCATCTTCAGGGATTCCCACAAGCTCTTGGTTGGACCACATGTCTCTGTTCTCTCTGTCCCCGGCTGTCTTTCAATTTGGAAATATCATTTTGAGTAGCTTGATTTCTTTGTTGTGGGTATTTTGTTGTATTTCAACAGCTGTAATTTGACTTTCCACCTCAGTAATATGCTCTTGAAATGCATCAAACTTAAAGTCCAGCCCATATAACTGGCCAGTACTTTTGAATATGTGATTTTTTCTGAAGCTACACTTGATTGTTTGGCTTGGCCAAAGGATTGACTAAGGACTTTTTACATATGAGAAGAAAAACAGATAGTATTTAACGTAGTCATTTATCATGTTGAATGTAGCATTGAGGCTTTGTTGTCTATGGTTGTATACATTAGGTCACTACCCAGAAGCACTCCTATGAGATATATACTGTATACATAGTGAAGTGGGTTTGGGTTTTGAGGTTGCAGGGACTGTGTGTGGTCAGCGGGTGGTGTGAAAAGTTGAGAATTCTGGGTGACAGGTATATACATTTCAGAGTCATTCTGGGTCACTGGACTTGTACCTTCTGCAGTTTTATGTTTATAAAATTATTTTTCGCTGCGCCCCATTTTTTCCCCTGATGTAGGGTAATCTAATTTGAGAAAAAAAGACTGGAAAAATAGGAATTTTGCAGGCTGTGGTTAGTGTAATGCAGAAAAATAAAGAAAAAAATCCAAATCCATTCATATGCTTTTAGCAGTTGTGTCCGGAGTTTTGTAATTCAGTCCCTCAGGGCAAGCATTAGGTATATTATCTTCACGTCTAAGTCAAAGGATGCCAAATGACCACAGGACTACATTGTATAGCAATCAGTTCCCATCATAGTCCATGTATTGTGAGGGGGAGGAAAGGGAAAAAGGAAGAGAGTGTGGGGTGGAAAGAGAGAGGGAGCGAGTGTGGGTTGGAAGGAGAGAGGGAGCGAGTGTGGGGTGGAAGGAGAGATTTAGAGGGGAGAAGGAGAGAGTGAGTGTGGGGGGAAAGGATAGAGTGAGAGAGCATTAGAGAGAGTGTGTGTGTATGGGGGGGGAGGATAGAGTGAGAGAGTGTGTGTGTGTGTTGGGGGGGGGGGGGGGAGAGAGTGGGAGAGGGGGGGGGGGGGGGAGGGTGGGTGAGAGAGTGTATAGGGTGGGAGAGGGAGAAAGAGTCCGTCCCAAGTGCTATACTGTATATACATCCCCAAATAAACACTCCTTTATACAACATGTGGAGATACACATGTATACAAAAAGGAGCCCACCTGGGATATATGTGAATATGGGTATGCAGAGTATATTTAAATGACTTAAATGTGGTTGTACTAAATCCACATTAAATCTGATTTCTGAAGTGAGAACATCAACTAATTATTTTGTACTTGGATACTTTTAACAGCATTTTCAGACAAATTCATACTCATAAAGTGTCTATTTCCCACTTTAGGTAGCAGCTATTTTACACAGATTTGCAGTCATTGTAAAGAGTCTTTGATACTGAGAAAGTGTGTTATTCAGCCTGCACCCATCTCTTGTGTAAAAGCTCTAATTAAGTTTGACAAAGCTGTTGGGGCATCAATTTAGACCATAAAATACAATTAAGAGTTATTGTTGAGATTATTGAACATGATCCTGGACAGGCGGAATCGCTTATGCAGATAAGGGTAGCACCCAAGGACTTCCAATTACAAAGGGGTGAGAAAGATTATGCTCTGGAGAGGAATTTGCATGATGGAATTTGCATGACTAGCCATGACCTATATTTACTAGACATAAGATAAGACATACGTTTAACAGTTAACAAACAGATGATTTATCCATTTAGCCTTGTTCTATGCCATTTGCTTATTTTTGTTTATTTCAGAACAAGGAAACGACCATATGTTGGAGTGTTTCAGTTTATGATTTTGTTTTTAGAATGTCTAAACAACAGTCCTGCTTATCTCGCAAATAAACAGTCTGTATACAGCACAACATAGTACTGTTATCAGCTTTCTTAAACGCGTGGTCCTCTTTAAAGTGACTACTGTATCTCACAATTTAGTTCAAGTTTAAAGTCCAAGCCAAGTTGATTGAGTTTGCATTGTAATGGGACCGTCTTTCCTTGCAAACATGACATTTCTTCAATGGTCCAATGTCCATCATCTTGTTGTGCCCTGAAAAAAGTATAAACAATTTAACAAAGGAGGGAGAAGAAGTAGGTGGTATGATACCTTTTATCGGACCACTTGTTAGGGCAAAGTGGTTCACTTGGGCACTCCCTCCTCCTGTTGGTGCCGGGATCCAAATTCTGCCCGACCGGAGGGGGAAGCAGGAGGTTGGAGTGCAGAGTCTCAGGACCGGCAGGTCTGCTTTTCACCCAAAGGTGTGTGTTTTTTCTGAGAGGGGGGTCATACCTTCTCTGGAACAACCCTCCTCCAGTAGCATCGCGTTGCCATGGCAATGTGACATCACATGCCGCTGTGATGTCATGACGCTGCCAGAGGAGGGCCGCTCTTCAAGGTAAGTACCCTTACGTTTTCCCACAGGAGGGGCCCCACTGCCAGCGTGCCGCCTTGCGCCCCGCAAAGAATAAGGCTGATCCTGAATTACCACCTACTTCCTCTCCTTCCTCTGTTACTACATGGGAGAAAGGACCAACACGGCTACCCACCCTTCTTTGCCTAAACAATTTAATACATTGATTTATACTTTTTTGAGGTTACAAGCGGCTCAGTTATTTTTCTATAAACTATTGGCTACGAGGGGGAGGATCCTCCGAAGTCTGTTAAATATGTTATTGCTATGGTACCACCATTCGTCGTATCGATACCCGAAGTGCATATCCACAAAGTTGATTAGCATCGATAAATTTTACCGGGCGTCTGGCTTAAAATCATATGCTAATGAGCCGTTACCCTAACATCGCATATCCACAAACCTCCGTGGATGTCAGCGCAGGGAAATAACGCTACGATAATTAGGTCATCCCAAAACCTGCCGAGACGCACATCCAGACCATCATTATCATAGCGTTATTTCTGGGAATAGCCTACAGGCAATGTAATGACTATACTATAGGACTTAACTCTTTCATTACAAAAGTTTTGTGTCATAGAAAGATATATATTAGGGATCATATAGAAATGCCTGAAACACATTATAAACTATAATGTGGTTTATAATTATTAAAGTAAATGTAGGATATGTTTGTGTGACATAATATGTATTTACTCTAATCATGACTGTATTAAGTATGGGTGTACAGTACTGTCATGTCTGTCCATACATACCTCTAGAATAATAATTAACTTTTAATAATGTACAATTAAAATAAATTAAGGAAGGACACTAAGTGAAAAAAAGTGTAAACATATTAAGGTATCCATATTAGAACAATAATTGCATTAGCTTTAGGCAAGGTCCATGACCAATGCGTCTTTACCGCATGCGTTAATAACGTGCATTAAAGTTTGGCCAATGCACACATGCAGTGTATTGGTTAAAGCGTCTCTGCGCCATTATTGGCGCTGCTACTTTTACGAACGGACGTTATTTTTGCATCTCATTAGCTTTGAGGATACCCGTTAAACTGAGGGAAAATAACATCCGTTACCTATTTCGGTAACCTGTCATTATTAGCACAAATTTAACTGAATTCTGAGGATTTACCCCAAGGATGTTGCGCCTACCTTGGAAATGATCCTTTTTGAATGGGATATTTTCTGTTTGATATTTTTGCGTGGCCCAGTCTGATTTTGCTTTTCATTCTTTAAATGGGACATGTACAGCATCAATGAGCGCATCTCACTGCAGGACACAGCACTAGTTTTCCCAGCATCCCCGCAGACCTTTCAGACTAGAAAGGTTCAAGTAAATTGGCCCCTGTGTTCTAACCGGACCCCATTACAGTGTGGATATGTCATATGGTGCACCTGCTGCCAGCAGGAGAGATGACTGTAGGCATTTTACATGACCGCTACATAAAATATTCAAGCCCAGAGATATTCCAAAAATTTTTTACATTTTTGTGGCAAAACTCAGATCTTCACAGTGTGGAAATATTTTTTGAAAAAAAAAACACATTCACAAAAACAATTACAATGTGGAACACTGTTGGGGGAACACAGAAAGCGCAAGAACTCGTCTTGGGTGTAATGGATGTAGAAACAGGAATCAAAGGGATGGATGATGTTGAAATTCTCCAATGATAAAGAGAAAAAGGAGAAATATAGCGCAACACAAGTTAATAAAACAATAATAGAGCCAAAGAGCTCAGATGCACTTACATGCTCACGAATAAAAACAAGCAGATTGACCACTCTGGGTCCTGTAGTATGAGTTGCCGCGGTGCTGTTTGGTAGAGGGGATGGCGTCTGACGTCACAGGTCTTTCTCCGCCTATCAGTAACTGCTGTTGCGAGTAATGGGAGCTCGATGCCTAATGCTGGATCTGACAGCTTGGAGCGCAGGGGGTTGCTGTAAACACCCTCAACCGAGTGAGTAGTCGTAGGTTACAGGTCAGAACAACCCCCCCCCCCTTCCAGCAGTCGGATCCAGTGCGGTGCTTGTGTCTGTGTGATGGCCCCGCCCCCTACGTCATGGCTGCGCCCCCTGACCCATGTTGGCCACGCCCCCCTCGCCGGAAAAAGTTTACTGCAGACCACAGATCACGGTGCAGTGACTTGCACGCGCCGCCGGCAAGCAAGGCTGCCGTTCAGACGCGTGCAGCAGGGCCTTAGCCTAAGAGATAATGAGGAAAGACAGGGTTGCACACCTGTCTGATATATGCTCACAAGTGCTATTTTTATTCACTGTAGACTACTATGAAGGGTTTTTGTCACTTTTTTTACCCACCACAACTTACCTAAATATGTGAGAATACGTGGGAAAATTCTCCACTGCTGGTGCCTTTTCCTGAATTAATTAGCACTGATATGTTTGCCAAAATATTTCCTGATTTATATATTTTTTAGTTCCTTCACAAAGGAAACCAGGCTACATTCTCACATCCCTAAACAAGTCAAGTTGCCGCAGCTGTGACGTTAATATCACGAAACGATCCATGCAACCGTGTCTCCGGGTCAATCTTGTAGAAGTGATGGGATTAAAAGTTTAGGTTACGAAATCTCTCTTCTAACATAATTTCTGAATTGAATTAGGATTCATTCATTCTACCTCTTTCCTAAATGCCTGGAGCTTGACAAATCATTAATGACAAGGTAGATACCAATTCAATTACATGCAATGTTTTGATCCAGAAATGTGACATTAATGACTGATCCCATGATGAGAAACAACAACCTCACTATGAATTACTGTGAGAGGAGAAGGAAACATTGTGACTGTGATAATGTGCCAAGAATTTTCTGTTGCTGGACAAAACATGTTGGTGACAGTATTCATGGCAGAAGAGACAGAAGAGAAGTATTGGGGCCTTTACCACCATAAAGGCTGCAGAAGTGTGGATTGGGCACAGACAGCCCTTCCTCCTCTGGGTAATCAGAAACATCTCGAACAGACAATAGGGAGTAGGTCTATCTGGAGCAAGTCTAGCTACTGTATGCGTGGGGGACCACTGACCAGATAATCCTGAGGGGTCTTCTGCATGCATCAAGGTGTGGATAGTGGGCAAGGATAACCATGAGAAAGGTCCATAAAGGGCAGTGGCTATTTGCACTCAAGTATAAATAGCTGCTTGGCTATTCGCACTCGAGTGTAAATACCATTTTTTTTAAAAATCATCCGAGCCAACAATTGAACCCTGGTTCACTCAGTTCATGGGCAGCAGCAATACCACTCAGCTATAATACTTAAATGCCTTTATTCACTAAAAAGCATCAGCAGGTATTATAGCTGAGTGGTATTGTTGCTGCCCATGAACTGAGCAAACCAGGGTTCAATTCTTGGCTCGGATGATTTTTTTAAATTTTTATTTACACTCGAGTGCAAATAGCCAAGCGGCTATTTACACCCGATTGTGAATATCCACTGCCTCCATAAAGATCAGGACAATGACAGTGTCAGCACAATTTTCAGAGAAAGCAATTACCTCGCTGTTCCTGTCTCCGATTGCTGTACACATCTTCAACATCCCTTGTCAAGAAAGATTTTGAGACGTCCTCCACCGTAGCAGAGCAACGCCAACCCTGCGGACTCTTCATCAAGCCTCTCCAAATATGGCAGCCAAGTCACTATGGATGTAGATATGGCAAGGGTGAAGTCCATGAAGGGTTTCCCTGGTGGGCTCTCGGAACCCCAGACCAGCACAACCAGCAGCAGCACCTCAGCAGATCCCATCTCAATCAAGCGTCACAGAGTAAAGCCATCCACCATCCACCATTTGCATCATTTACACTTAAAACTAAAGTGATATTGTTGGTAATATATTTTTTGCCTTCTATGTAACTAAATACAAAACATGTTTCAGGCATATTCATGGGATTCGCATGATTTTGACACCTGCAGTATTTTGCTATGCAAATGCCTTACTTGGTGTTTTTTCAACCTCTGTTCTGCAGAACTAATCCCTGAAGGTTTGCACGACACGTGGATCAGCCCCATCCCACAAGGAATGACGGCCCAAAGGTTTCTGCCCTGGCATTTCCATGTCTGTTGCCCCTACAAAACGTAGCCCTCGTTATGGCTCCTGTCTCCTAGGCAACATAGGATTCAAGTGGCATCCTGTAACATCCGGAACCTTTTCGTCATGCCGCCCTCCCCATTGTCCTGTTTTCACCAGGATGTGACCCACTGACTTCCGTTTCCGGCACGGAGTGCCCCTTGTTCTCTGCGGCTATTCAGGACTGGCCAGCTGTTCCCTTACCCCAACCCCCCTCATAGGGGATCAAGTCATCCAGTCTCTTTCTTCCCCAAACCCCTCAGCCAGAAATCCTCCTCCACCCAGCCTCCCCTCCTTTCATGGGTGAGAATTGGCCCCTCTCCCTCTCTGGATTTTCACAGGGATAACCTGCACAAGAACAAGGATACTCAGGTCAGGCCTGGCCTCCCTGTTCTCTCTCCCAACCTCTTGGTCCTGCGTGGAGCCCTCCTCCCCACAATGGACAGACGGGCAAAGTGGGGAATGGGTGCCAGCTGTGCGGTTGGGCTTAAGAAGCCACAGGGGGACTGGTAATGAAGCATGGGGAGGGAGGTCAGCTGAATTATGGCTGGTGAGGGTCTCCCCCAAGATAGTGGTGTGCAAAACACATGGGTGTTCCTGCCAAAGAAAGAGTGGGGGAGGGAGGTCAGCTGAAATATGGCTGGCAATGATCTCCCTCAGGAAGTGTTTTTAGAACACGTGTTTCTTTATTCACATTTGCTGGCTGGCGGGGCAGTTTTCGTGAATATAACTTGTAATGTAAATAAAGCTATGACCTACTTTTAACTTCCACATAAAACCGTATTTACAGTGGCAGATTTTATAAAATGGCACCCTTAGGCACTTACCTGTGCCGCCCTCCTCTTCCAGTGCCGCACCGTCCCGTTGACATGCCGTGTGATGTCATGTTGCCAGCCGTGCATGCGCGATTTGCGCTTTCCGGCCACGCAAGCATGATCAGCGCTTACCAGCCGCTCGTGCGCAAACGTGGCCGGCAAGCACCGATCACGCATGCTGCCCCCAAATGTTGCTGCCTTAGGCCCGGCCTATCGGGCCTTGTTGGAATTCCACCATTGCTTATTTAAGTAGGTTGGGAAACAAGGCGCATTAAGCCTGTATGCGCCTGTGACAGCTGCAGATCAGTCACCAACCGTGCTGAAACAATTTGCATCATTTACACTTAAAACTAAAGTGATATTGTTGGTAATATATTTTTTGCCTTCTATGTAACTAAATACGAAACATGTTTCAGGCATATTCATGGGATTTGCATGATTTTGACACCTGCATTATTTTGCTATGCAAATGCCTTACTTAGTGTTTTTTCAACCTCTGTTCTGCAGAACTCTGGGGTTTCTGCTGGGAAAAAAAATTGGTAAATTAATATTTTATTCTTTAATAATTTTATTTTTGCCATATTGTTATGATGAGAATTCAAAAAGTGTATTAAATAATATGAGGCAGTAAAATATATATATATCTTATTATATATTAGTGAAAGCACTGTACGCCTGTCTGCATCTTCCTGTGTCCCTACGGACAATCTGATTGCACCTTTGGCCTGTCACTCCGCCTCAGGCCATGCCCGCCCCCGCACACCTCTCATTGGTCTGCGGCCAACACCACTGCCACACTGTCCCACCCCTCACTGACCTACACAACTGACACACTCTCCCACCACTCACTCACTGAGCTTTGGGAACGCTTGCCAGCACCTAACCCTCACTGCTCTGAGAGATTTGCCCCTAACCCTCACTGCTCTCAACCCAGAAAACCCTGACCGCCTGCTACCACGACAGAACGGCACAATCAGGTACACAGTCTTATTGCTTTCAGCACTGCAACATTCCACACCCTCACACAACACCACACACACCGCACACTCACACCGCCTCTTACGGACTACACTGCCAACACACCTCCCCTTCACCTCACCGCACTGTCTCATCCTCACCTCTCCAACGGACACCGCACCCCCTCCCCCCCTGCTTCGCTCTCGCCGTCCAACTCCTCTGGCGCCCTGCTTCGCTCTCACCGTCCAACTCCTCTGGCGCCCTGCTTCGCTCTCGCCATCCACCTACTCTGGCGCCCTGCTTTGCTCCCGCCATCCAACTCCTCTGGTGCCCTGCTTTGCTCTTGCAGTCCTCCATCCTCCTGCCATCCTCCTCTGCACCACCCTTAAAATTTATTGCGCCCCCCCAGTTTGCGCACCACTAACCTAATATATGCAACAAAAGACAAAAAAAAACAATGCTACATCCAATATGGAAAAACAAAATTTGAGCTAGTTAATTTAGAAATAGACGTTTAGCTAAAAGAAGTCACCAAATGGAAACCTTCAACTGACTTTTTATCGTCTAGAACTTAAGTTGAAAAATGATGTAGACAGGTATACCCAAGAAATTAAAATGAAGAGACAAAACAATTCAGTAGGGAAACCTTGGATTATAAAGAAGGCAATGTCTACAAGCACTGTACACAAAGGAGAAATTTTAGAGCCCACCAAAAAGAATCCACTACTGAGTGGGACACCTCCGATAGTGATACGGAGAACCGTTCTAACAAACCATCTAACTCAAGAGAAGAACCTAAAAAAGTTTTTTTTCTGGTTTATAGACCGAGGGATTACTGGCTGCTTTCTAGACACTAGATTAGTATATTAAAAACTTGTGGTAACAATAGTTACTAACAGCTAGCATAGACTCTGCTCCTATCGGAAGATCTAACAGACAGGATAGAGTTTGTATATTTATCTCATCACGCATAGCAGTTTCAATTTAAGTCAGCCACACAACTGATCAGATTGCTGCTAAAAGTCTTATATTATATCCTGTTAATGACCGAAGAACTGACTGCAGGTTTAACAAGATCGTGCCCTGTGTTTATTGCACAGGGGAAACTGTAAGCTCATTATATACTACCTAAGTTTCTTAATGCAGATGTTTAGCTAGGTACTCACTGCTTCATGCAAGAGAGATTTTTGCTAATACTGTACTATATCCTGTATTTATTCTACACTAGCAGTATATATAATACTGCCTATTACATTATATATAAATATATATTTATATATATATATGTCTGTGTGTATGTGTATATATACCTACTATACTACTTGGTTATTCTATTAAGGGTATCTTATCTTATTATATATTAGTGAAAGCACTGCATGCCTGTCTGCATCTTCCTGTGTCCCTACGGACAATCTGATTGCACCTTTGGCCTGTCACTCCGCCTCAGGCCATGCCCGCCCCCGCACACCTCTCATTGGTCTGCGGTCCGCCCCCGCACAACTCTCATTGGTCTGCGGCCAACACCACTGCCACACTGTCCCACCCCTCACTGACCTACACCACTGACACACTCTCCCACCACTCACTCACTGAGCTTTGGGAACGCTTGCCAGCACCTAACCCTCACTGCTCTGAGAGATTTGCACCTAACCCTCACTGCTCTCAACCCAGAAAACCCTGACCGCCTGCTACCACGACAGAACTGCACAATCAGGTACACAGTCTTATTGCTTTCAGCACTGCAACATTCCACACCCTCACACAACACCACACACACCGCACGCTCACACCGCCTCTTACGGCCTACACTGCCAACACACCTCCCCTTCACCTCACCGCACTGTCTCATCCTCACATCACCAGCGGACACCGCACGTGGCCGCAGCTCCTCCGGAGATCACACCACACAGAACCAACATTCCCCGTGTCTCCCTGTTTCCCGCGCTTTCACCCCCCCCCCCCCTCCCCTCCTCCTGTCCACTGTCCCTCCCCCCCTCCCGTCCACTGTCCCTCCCCCCCCTCTCCCGGGCAACGCCGGGTCTCTCAGCTAGTACTGTATATAAAAATTTTTTTAAATAGGATCTACAGTGCCACAGCCAATAGTATTTTTACATATAGTAAATGATAAGTGGGCTGGGGTTACAATAAATTGTTTCCGTGGAGTCACAATACATTTTTAAAGGGAGTCACAGTGCTTAATAGGATGGAATTGTGCCTTAGCTGAGAGCAACTGATAAAATAAATGGCTATAAAAGTAGCAGCTTATAATAACACTTATGATTTAACCCCGTCACTGCCAAAGGGGCCAGCAAAAAGTGGATCATAAGTTTGGAAGAATGTGCTTGGTGATTTTAACTCTGTTTGTTATATAAATGCACCATTAAATGTGCAAAAAAGATTTAACGATATATATTTGCCGTACAGTAAACGCCTGTTTCCTAATTTAAGGTATGTTTCTTACACCAGAAAAACAGTCAATGTCACAGAATGCTGTACATAGGTGTAGTATGTGTTAGTACATTCATTGTGAAAAAAAATAGTTTTACACTCTCTTCTACCCCACCTTGAGGTGGCTCTGCACACAATTGGCTCATAATTCATATAACTGAATATACTGGCCATATCATCTAATGAAAAACCGCAAGACACATGCAGAGACACACTGAACAAGACAGAAAAAAATTCACTGATAGCAAGTGTAGCAGGGTAGTACTCCGCACCTCTAGAGGGAGCTGATGCAGCTCCTCGAACTCTTAAAGCTGCAGTTAAGTCTTTTTTTTTTTTTTTTTTTTTTTTTACTTCAATAGTTTCATGTGGGCAATCTCTAATTACCTAAAGAACTGCATAGCTGCCGGTCAATTCGTTCTCCGTCTATTGATCGGCAAAGTTTGGCGACATCTTTAAATATGGGGAATGTAAATCGTTGCTATAGGAACAAGCATGCTTGTTAAAATAGAATACAAGAAAATTGGTCTTTCAAAGTTGTTGTTTTTTAAACAGAAAATGCTAAAAGTATTTTTTCTTACTACAGAACTGATTTATTAAAAAAAACACACATGCAGGATATTGACTGAACTGCAGCTTTATGTGGAGGTGCGGCAGCCATGTTGGCACTCCCAAAGGGCTAGAGAGAGGATATCCCAAGGAGGAACAGGATATACTCTGGAGACTGGGGAGACCACGGAGGAGAAGGTTGTTTCTGGGAGGCCAGTTAAGCTGCCCAGGACTAGGCCAGAGAACCCTGTAGGCCCGAATTAGGCCCTGAGCCACCCGAGCTGAGTACTGTAGGGACGGCCATACCTCAGGGACATTCCTGGTAGCTGAGTACCAGCGAAGCGACAAAACAGGACGAATCGCCAAGGAGGATTCCCCAGGCTAAGGAATACTACCGCGCGGCTGCTAAGGAGTGAGCGTAATATTGTTGGGAGGCCCCGCTACGTGGGATCATGGATGCAGCTCCTGCTATCTAAGGGTGGATTCCCTGGCTACACCATTGTAACCATAAAGGTACCCACAAGCACCACCACATACACCAGGGAGGGTAACGCTGCCCTTACATACATTCGGGGCTGCCTTGCTGGACACCTAGCCGGCTGAGGTGCCCAAGGGAACGGGAATTTGGGTATATCATGGTCTGTTTATACTGTTCCAATTGTTTTGCTGTATGTGTATCAGGAGGGACCTGCTGGTAAAAAGTATTGCTTATCACTGCTGTGTGTTGTGGTTATTTGCTGTATATGTTACCGTGAGGAGCCATCCCGCCTACGCTGAGATCCCCACGGGTGGAGGCACTGCACCCCACAATCCCAAACTCCCTGTGAGCGGAGCCCCAGGCTTTCTGTGAGCCTGCAGGTTAGCACCATAACATACGTAGCATGCAAATCTCCCTTAGGGGGAGACGGGGGCGGTGTTACACAAGTATCAATGGATGGTAACCTACAGTATCGAATAAATCAATAAAGGAATGAAAATGGGATGGAGCGCATTTGGAAAAAATAAAACATTCTTTCCAGGGGACCTTTCACTGAGCCTCAAGAGGAAAGTGTTTAACTAGTGTATTTTGCCTTTGCTCACGTATGGATGTGAAACTTGGACCCAAAATGCGAAGATAATTCAGAAGCTTCAGACATCTCAAAAAAGTATGGGCAAATGTACAGGTTGCTGGGTATTACCAGAAGAGACATGAATAGGTTGCATGTGTCTGTAGGCACACAAACATCTTCTGTGACATCATTGGAAGGGAGAAGAAATTATAATGGCAGTGGCCCAGACATATCGCGAGAAGAAATTACCATCATTGGATGAAGATGTTACTCGACTAGATTCCAGGCGATATAAAAAAAATGACCACTAATAATCAAACAGGAGGATGAAATTACAAAATGTGTTGGAGCAACATGGAGACCGCATTTTTTATTAAATCTAGAATCGCTTGCATCACTAAATACGTTGTTTATGTGCTCAAGTGTCCCTGAGGTCTGGCCTATGTGGGTTAGACCTCCACGGAACCACATACTAGATTCATAGAACACCATTTCTAAATTCATTCAGGCACGGATAAATTGACTCTCGTGCAACACTGTAAAACATTTTGACATTCAGTTTCATCTTTATGCCCCATGGGCATAGAACATGTTAGACCATTATGGAGGGTGGCAATAGAGATAAGTTATTGCTAGAAAGACAATGCTTTTTGGTTCTTCACTCTTGACACTCTTTCCCCTAAGGGTCTCAATGATGAGCTTGAGCTTCACTGCTTTCTGCATAACAGATTAAATCTTCCCAATCTGGTACTGTAATATACCCTAAACTAGATTCCAACATTCAGGCTTATTTAATGATATTGATGTTTTGTATATGGTGATCGCTTGAAGATTGTAATACAGTCTTTAGCATGTTTTATATTTATAACTATATCTCAGTTGTAATTTCATGTATGTACAGTCTGTTGTTCTTTTTTATTACATATATACAGTTAGGTCCGGAAATAATTGGACACTGACACAATTTTCATCATTTGGGCTCTGTACGCCACCCCAATGGATTTGAAATGAAACAACTGAGATGCAATAGAAGTGCAGACTTTCAGCTTTAATTCAAGGGTTGAACAAAAATATTGTACGAAACGTTTAGGAATTGCAACCATTTTCATACACAGTCCCCTTATTTCAGGGGCTCAAATGTAATTGGACAAATTAACACAATCATAAATAAAATGTTCATTTTTAATACTTTGTCGAGAATCCTTTGCAGGCAATGACTGCTTGAAGTCTGGAACGCGTAGACATCACCAAACGCTGGGTTTCTTCCTTTGTGATGCTTTGCCAGGCCTTTACTGCAGCTGTCTTCAGTTGTTGTTTGTTCGTGGGTCATTCTGCCTTAAATTTTGTCTTCAGCAAGTGAAATGCATGCTCAATCAGGTTGAGATCAGGTGATTGACTCGGCCATTGCAGAATATTCTACTTCTTTGCCTTAAAAAAACTCCTGGGTCACTTTTGCAGCATGTTTTGGGTCATTGTCCATCTGTAAAGTGAAGCGCCGTCCAATCAACTTCGCTGAATTTGGCTGAATCTGAGCAGACAATATATCCCTATACACTTTAGAATTCATCTGGCTGCTTCTGTCTTCTGTGACATCATCAATAAACACTATGCCATCACACACTGCCTCCACCGTGTTTTACAGAAGATGTTTCGGATCATGAGCCGTTCCAAGCCTTCTCCATACTTTTTTCTTCCCATCATTCTGGTACAGGTTGATCTTAGTTTCATCTGTGCAAAGGATGCTGTTCCAGAACTGGGCTGGCTTTTTTAGATATTGTTGGGCAAAGTCTAATCTGGCCATTCTATTATTTAGGCTTATGAATGGTTTGCACCTTGTGGTGAACCCTCTGTATTTTCTCTCATGAAGTCTTCTCTTTATGGTAGACTTGGATAATGATATGCCTACCTCCTGGAGAGTGTTCTTCACTTGGCTGGATGTTGTGAAGGGGTTTTTCTTTACCATGGAAAGGATCCTATGATCATCCACCACTGTTGTCTTCCGTGGACACCCAGGCCTTTTTGTGTTGCAGAGCTCACTAGTGCGTTCTTTTTTTCTCAGAATGTACCAAACTGTTGATTTGGCCACTCCTAATGTTTCTGCTATCTCTCTGATGGATTTTCTTCTTTTTTTTTTGCAGCCTAAGGATGACCTGTTTCACTTGCATTGAGAACTCTTTTGACCGCATGTTGTGGGTTCATAGCAACAGCTTCCAAATGCGAATGCCACACCTGGAATAAACTCGACCTTTTACCTGCTTAATTGATGATGAAATAACGAAGGAATAACCCACACCTGTCCATGAAACAGCTTTTGAGTCAATTGTCCAATTACTTTTGGTCCCTTGAAGAAGAGGGGGCTACATATTGAAGAGATGTAATTCCTAAACCCTTCTTCCAATTTGGATGTGAATACCCTCACCTTAAAGCTGATATACTGCATTTTAAGCCCATATTCATTATTTAACTGTAACTTGAATTTGTTTTGGTACACAGCCGAAATAACAAAACTTGTATCAGTGTCCAATAATTTCCGGACCTAACTGTAAGTCTGGCTGGTAACACCTTATTGTTAAGTTTTGTCTGACGTGTACTTTTGTAATGTGGACTGTAACCCACTGTGGACTGTCTGATGCTGTCCGTGTAGACGGAGTTCGGCCACGTATATGGATGCAGAACTGCAGGAGATGTGTGGCCTGGTATTTTTTAGAACATAGGGAACCCCGAATTATGTCATTGATGCAACTAGGGGAATAGTTAAAGGTTTCAGGGAAATCAGGTCAATGCTCTGCTTATTTGTATTTGTTTGAATTATATCTTCCCCTGTTTCCCTTGACATAAAAAGGAAGGAGCCCTCATGAGATTGGAATTACTGCCACGTGTGCACACAAGGACATAGATAAAGCAGTCTATGTGGCATTGTAGGAGATGTGTGCAGAGTTTGTTTTTTTAGAACAGAGACATTTTAAGAGAAAACAAAACAGGATTTTATTCGCCACAACTTTCTGAATATAAATAGCTTTCACCAGCAAAAATAGGGTTACAGGGAAACAAAACAACCTATCTCCTCTAGGGAGCGCTGACTAAGGCTAGGCCCCGCTGCCTGCGCTGCACACGTGCCTGCCAGGCTGGTGGCACATGCAGCCAAGTCCCGTGGTCTGCAGTGAGCTGCAGGGTGCAAGACAGGGGGGGCGTGATGGGGGAGTGATGGGAGTGTTGTCACCTGGCAGGATCGCCCTCATTGGCTGAACCACCGGGGGGCGTGGCCTAGCGCTCCATCTCGAGTCCTGATCTCAATTCTCTCGAGAGCAGGAGAAACTGTCAGCGCAGTGCGGCGGCCTCCCCTCGCAGCGGGCCCGGCCCCATTGTGGGCCGGCTCTTGACCCTGCAGCGTCCGCCACAGCGGGCACTGCAGTAGCCAGCGGGGACCTGCCCTTAACAGCATAGACCCTGTCTACGGGTTTGGGCTAAGCCCCTTACCAACAACAAATAAATATCACGGAGTGAAGGTCAGTTACCTTCGGCTGGGGTTGGGGTCTGGAAGTATTTGTGCAGGCTTCTCTCCACAGCAGTCCAGTGTGTGTGTGGGGAACCAGAGACACACAGCACCCCTGTGATCCCTTCAGCAGTCCAGGTCATCTCCCTGGACTAGAGATTCTCTCTCCACTTTTTAAAGGAGCAGCCAGCTGAGAAGGTTAATTTGCACAATCTGCTCTGATTTAATCTGCTCAGTGCTGGACTCCAGTGCTCTACACAGGTTTTCCAGTAAAACTACTTAAACAGAGAAGGCACTTTGTTACAGTCATACTAAGAATGGTTGAGAGCACTCACGTGGACTTGTATAAAGGTGCATTTATTATTAAAAAAGGCCACAATAGCGATATCAAATAAGGAATTTTTTAGATACCTCCAGATCAGAGACTTCTATAATAAAACACCAATTAGACCCGCAAGAACAAATTTTGAGCAGCTGTGTTCCAGGGGTACGGACACAAGGGCACTAACATCTAGAATGTACAGGGAAGTGATCTGTCCAGAGACCCCCAAGGACCACCGACTCACATACATTAGACAGTGGGAAGCGGACTTAGGCGAGACGTTAGAGGACGAGGAATGGGACAAGATCATACAGGGAGCGGCGAAAAGCTCAATATGCACCACATTAAAGGAGAACGCATATAAAGTCCTTATGCGCTGGTACTACACCCCGTTAAGGTTAGCTAAATTTGTTAGGGGCCACTCCCCTCTCTGCCCAAAGCAGTGTGGGGAGGTGGCAGACTTGCAACATATGCTGTGGTCCTGCAGCAGAGTGGTCCCGATTTGGGAACAAATTAGAGATTGGCTACAGAGGATTCTCGGCTTAGAGATCCCCCTGGACCCGTGGCTGTTCCTACTGGGCAGGCGGATCCAGGGTATATCAAATGCGTCGCATAAATTGATCGCGCATTTGGCAACCGCCACAAGATGCGAGATCGCAGCATTATGGAAGCAACAGGAAATACCAATCATCCCCACAATTAGAAATCGGATTTGGCATGTCTGCCGGATGGAACAATTAACGAGTCTAGTTAATGACACCGGCGAAAACTTTCTAAAAGTCTGGACACCATGGCTGGCTCAGACAGACATCCCAGGGGTAAGTGCCACAGTAATCTTCCAATGATAGCAACAAATGCGTTCTCCTTTGCGGGCAGTGAGACACGACAGCACATAGCGACGGACAAGTAGACAGACACTGGACGACGGTCCCGACCACACTTAAGGGAGAGATATGGCGGACTCAAGCTAAAACAGTGGGAAGGAGATCCCACAGGAACCCAAGACGGATCCAAAGAAGCCTCAGCGGTCGACACCGTTCCTCTCACAACGATGCCTTAAGCCCTCCCCACCCCCCCCCCTCCCCTCCTTCCCCTTCCCCCCAGGTCCTATGTCATGTATGTCTGGTGTGTCGCGTCTTTTGTGTTAGGTAGCTCCCTCTGTTTGTCATGTTTAATATAGTGTCCCGTGTTCTAGTAAGGGGATAAAAAAAATGGTGTACTATACAACGGGTTGTGATATTCTGTATGCTTGAAAACACCAATAAAAAATTGAAGTTGGAAAAAAAAATAGTCGACGTTTCAGTCCCAATCTCCAGACATCTTGAGAAAGGTTCAGGTTGGGACCAAAATGTGTATGTTGTCTTCTTTTATTGATTTAAAAAAAAAGTATATTTTGTACAAATAGGATTGCACCGCTGTGAAAATGTTCAAATTGCATAATCTTTAACCAGCTACCTGTGGCTGTGATCAATGTGAACCCTGTCAAAGATTTTATTCTGGTGTAAGGATGTCCATATATATTAAGGGTTCCGCGCTGTCGGTTGCATCTGTATAATGTCTCTGCAGGCTGTGGAGTACTGCAGTACCCAGGAAAGTCCCCCTGTATAACTTGTCTCTGCAGGCCAGGGAGTACTGCAGTACCCAGGAAAGTCCCTCTGTATAACTTGTCTCTGCAGGATGTGGAGTACTGCAGTACCCAGGAAAGTCCCCCTGTATAACTTGTCTCTGCAGGCTGTGGAGTACTGCAGTACCCTGGAAAGTCCCTCTGTATAACCTGTCTCTGCAGGCTGTGGAGTACTGCAGTACCCAGGAAAGTCCCTCTGGGCAACTTGAACCCTTCTGCTCTTTTAACTCTCTTACGTTAAGGCGGAGATTATAGTACTCTCGCTCGCGTGATCCCTGCACTGTGGTTGGAGGCGTCGGGGAGGCATGGCGGAGGCGTGGCGAACGCATCACCATGCCGGTTCGCCCTCATTGGCTGGACCGCTCACGTGATGCGGCCGTCGCGCGAAAAGACAAAATAATTCGTCTTTTCAAAAATCCGTTGTGCGGTCGCTCTGCATCGCTCGTGCGGTGGCGCTCACTATGGGCGGTCTCATAGAGAAGAGGTCTGTTGTTGGCGCAGCGCCGTCACGCCCACCCTGATCGCGTCCTTAAGGAACAGGAAGCACTGTACCTGAGTAACTTCCTGTCTTGTAATAGCTAGTATTGCTCAGGAGCTGATTGCCGACCGCTTAGCAAGTTTACAGCTAGAGTGCGGTCTCCTGATCCTGCACAGTGAGGAAGTTAACCCTTCACTCTCTCACACCACACCATTCTGCCTGGCTATTCAGGGAGGCTTGACTCGAACGTTTAGGGAGGTGGATAGCATCAGTTCCATTTTACAGCGCCATGAGCCTTACAACTACTTGTATGGGCCACATGCCCTACGGACATTTTCCATGTTGATGGATCTATACTGCTGTGAACTTTCTGCTTCCCGTTCCCTTAACACGTCCATACTCTTCCACTATCCTACGCCTATAAAATGGGGTGTATCGCCCCTTAAATGATGTAGAATAGAGGGAAGTTAAACCAGGACGTTTAGGGGCCGGTATACTTTTTAACCTGGACATCTGTGTATCATGCAGCTTGATGTCAACACAGTGATTGCTGCTTATTAGACACTCCACGCCTGTTGGCTTCATACTTGATGACCCCTGCAGCCATCTTAACTATCTTCAATTTACAGGCAAATGTGAAAGGTGGAACTCTCAGGAAACAGAGGGTCCCCATAGCTGAGCATAGTGTGGAATCCGATCCGGAGTTCACCTGAACAGACGTTAGTGGATATGCAATGTTAAGATGCCTCATTTGCATAGAACGCGCATCTCATTGTCACTAACGCAGATTATAGTTTACGCTACGCCGTTTACGGGAGAAAATACGCCATTACTATTAACGTGACGTTAAGTTACAGTAGGTTAATGCAGGGGAGGGCAAACTTTTGGAGCTGCGCCCCCCCTGCCTGCTCCCCCAGGTGCTCGCGCCCCCCTTATTTTTTTTACCGGCGCGGGTGACGTCACATGACCCCGTTGCCATGGCGATGCGCCACACCAAGGCTTCTGAATCCCGGTAAGTAGGTTACAGAGGCCTTGCGCGATCCCCAGGCATTTCATTTAAATGCCTTGGGGAAGAGCGCAGGGTATCTGCAACTGCCGCGCCCCCCCCCCAAAAAAAAAAATCCTGTGCCACCCTGGGTTAATGTGATGTTAAGTGACTTAACAGAGCTTTGAACATCTGGGCCAGAGAAGATAAAAGCTCTGATATATTAGCTTAGTAACAAAAGTGTGCAGCAAACAGGCTTCAGGCACGTGGTAGAGATTGGGGATACAAACAATGTCAATATATAATAGGAGATATTGAATGTAATGTTAAAATAGTTACATAGTTACATAGTAGATGTGGTTGAAAAAAAGACATATGTCCATCAAGTTCAACCTATTGTAAATTTAGACGACAGATACATTATCCTATATTGCACAGGACAGTACCTCTCCACTGCAGAGGTAAATGAGAATTTTCACAGGTAGTGCTAGGACCTGCATACTGGTCATGCCGTGACGTGGCTGCAGGCTTATAATGCTTTGGCCAAAGGGTTTAACTAAATGACCCTTACTCATGAGAATACTAACATTGAAGTAGTTAACTACGTACAGTATTTTGCCACATTAGATGTAGCATATTTTTAGGTATTTTTGTCTTTTGCGGCAAGATAATCTCAAAAGTTTGTTCCCGTCTTCTGAGATCTTGTTTATATTATATATACTTCAAAACATAACTATGTTAAACTTTAATAACCTTTTTGAGTTCTTGTACATGACAAAATAAAGGAAAAAGGAATTATGGTGACTTAAAAAGTAAAATATTCATTATTTAATATTATCCAATGTAGACGTTGTCTGTCTCTGCGATTAATGTTGATATTACACAGTGGAGATTTGCGAGGGATTTGCCACTGATTGCGCCACCTGTGCGGAAGATGGGATATCCTGAAACCCTGACCTGTTGGTCGCCCTTGAGGACCGGAGTTGCTCACCTCTGTCTTAGACTATCACGACCATGGGAATTTGTAATAACCTTCTCCAAAAATACTGGACACAATGGTGAAAAGTGTGTGATGCGCTCGAGACACACACACACACGCTCGAGACATGCACACCATCAAGACAAACACATGCTCGAGATACACACATATGCTCAAGGCACACACACACACTCGGCACACACACACACCTGTCCTTGGCCTCACCCTCTGGCTCCTGACACCTCCTCCTGATTGGCTGTTGCTGGGTAATGCAGCCAATCAGGATGGAGGAAGCTGCCCAGCCCCCAAACAACACCCCTGCTCTCTCCCTGCTTGGGGAAATCTCGTGTCCCCCAAAGCCTGTAAGGTCATTATGTCCAGAGAGGTAATACCGGTATACACATACAGTACATGTCCACTATTACCTCTAATTTTTTACTGGACTGTGTGTCCAACTACAGGACAGCCTGGTTCAATACAAGACACCTGCCCACCCTAGGAGGGGAATGGAAGACCCTATCTTGTAAGCTTAGGAAATGGCTTTTTGTCTCACAATTCGCGCAGGGGAAATTGACATTTTATATTGTGCTGAATTTTTTTCTTTTAAGGGCACCCAGAAGTGGGCTGTGCTAGACGTACAGATAGTAATAGTATGTATTAAAAATGTATGTTTCTGTGTGCCCCTCAAAAAAGAAAGTGTGTCAAAAGTTAAATTTTAAAGAGACTCGTTGGAGTGTACGAATTAAGTTGCTATGTATGAACCCAAAAATATATTTGACGCAGCCTGGATGTTTCATTTATATAAGTGTAAGGATGTCCATATATATTAAGGGTTCCGCGCTGTCGGTTGCATGGGCAGCGCCATGTTGTCCCTGTTTGCCAGCGAGGTTGCTGCGTACCAGTTGGGCTGCGCATGGGTTATCTGATAATTCTGCATATCATTTGTTATTCATGTGTTATATAAAAAGGTTGGTTGCATACTGTTGTTGTTAGGTTCTTGCTCAGGGTATAATCTCTATAGTGGGGATCCTGGGTGAGTGGAGGCGCTGCACCACAAGTGATAAAGGTATACCCCCAGGCTCCCAATATGCGGAGGCTCAGAGCTCCTGAAGCCACAGGTTTATGCACCGTAGTCCCTTAGTTCAGGTGTTCACAAAAAGGGCTACATTTGGAGGCGCTGCTGAGATCTTAGACCTGGGGTGCCCCCACAATTTTTTTGTCTCTATTGTGCAACCAACCCACATCATGTCGGTGCCCTCGGCGCTCGAGGTGCGCAAGTGGGCCCAACGGCGCGGGATCCCCTTGAACCGTGTTTTCGCGCTGGGCCATGTCCCCGCCATGATCTCGTTAGGCACAGTGACCGAGCAGGTCCGAAAGCTTCCTATCCTGGACAATTGCCAAAGTTACAAGACACCTTTTTTGGACACCGACCAGACCTGGCGCCGGATTTGTATGCATGAACAACGATATATGCCCCGACGGATTTGCCCCTATACTGCTGCGCCCGAGCTCCCGGGGGTGCGCTGTCCCGTGCCAGGCGGACACCCGCGGCCCCTGGCCAACTTCCACCCCCCGGACGAGAGTATACCCCACCGGCTGGCGCCGGCACGGGAGGCCCCGGACCACTCCCTGACCGTGGCCTGCAACCCTCACTGGACGCAAGCCCTGAGCCTAGGCCTCCTCTACCCCGTCCGGCCACTGCGGGTAGCCTACAACGAATAGCCTATCAAGATTGAGCTGTTACCCCGCTGTCGTGGGACAGCTTACCGGGAGACACATCTTTGACCGCCTCTTAGCGCGTTATCAACAATACCACCCAGTCGCTCCAGACAGGAAGTTAAAGGCCTTCTGCGGGAGAGAAACCCACGCCCCAGGGGTAAGTGGGGGATAGCGGCTGCTGGATCAGTACCGAAAAGGTACTACCTGAATGGCCTGCACGGGACGCGGTCCGTAGGCAGCGATCGTCGAGTGCTTCGGCCCCCGCGTCCCACAGGTTGCACTAATACCGAGACGCAACGGAGTGATGGGCAGACAATACTTGCCTAACCAAGCGTATGGAGCTACGGTGGACATGTATACTTTGATGTCGAAATTTCATGCGTTTTAGCCCAGAGGAAGGGGAGATGGTATCCGATTTCTCGAGGCGGATACCCGGATCTCTGGAATATGGTCAGGAAGGAAAGGGTCTGTTGAACGAGGAAAGAAGAAGCCAACAAGGAATTACGCTACCACTCAGTTTGCTGAGGGGGCCTCCTACCCCTACCCGTGTCGGTTAAGGGTCATGGTAGCTGCAAACGCACCAGGGCAAGCCCTGTCGTTCACGACTTAATGGATCGGGTGCTCAAGACGCAGAGATGGTGTTGTAGGGAGCCCGTGACTTAAACACCGGGAAAGCCACGCAACGGGGTGTAAAGAAGCCAAAAGAAAGGGACCCCCAAAAGCCGAACCTTGGGGATCCTGGATCCCGAGATGTCCCCACCCCGTGACCACCCGCTCGCGTCCCTAGACTGGGCGAAGTCCCAACCAACCGAGGAGGAGACGAGGCATACCTAGCCAAATGCAGTGTACGCAGCGGAAAGATGGGAACATTTACGGGCCCCATTGCCCCCACCTCGCGGAGGACGTGTTCCCGATCGGCGCAGTGAGCCGGCCAGCCCCATGGAGGGCGAAAAGTGTTGCCATCATCTCCGACGCCCCGTAATTGGCCCCCGCCTCATTTATTCAGAGTGGTTATGAGGGCATCCTAAGACCGACGCATTATTGGATCGGGGGGGTCTCACAAGTGGACATCGTGTATCGGCCACCTTCTACAACCAACACCTACACCAAAACTACGTGCTTCTGACGTTGCCTGAGGGTAGGGGACTGAGTCATGAAGATTACCCCATTAGACGGAGTAGTAAAGGGTTGCAGTTAGTTAGTCTCCAGCTGAATACTGGTAAAATCACCCCATGGAGTGGAGGGCCTAGTGTGCCCGAGCCGCAGGACCACCCCAGCGCCCATATCTGGGGACCAAGCTGACATTGTGTGCGCGCGGTATTTCCGCCAGTTTTTGCAGGAAGCAGGGAGAAAGCCCACTGCTGGCCCTAGCGGCCTGTCCCGCCCTTCAAGAGAGGGTCTCGGCGGACTTAAAAATTGCGACTGAGGTAGAGGAATGGCGTCCCTCTAAAGCAACGAATGGGGACTGACCCAGATTCCGGGGGGGAAGGACGAATGATGATGGTCGCGCTTGCCATTAACCCCGTCGACGGTCGGGGGATCAGCTCTTCACCTGGAGAGGTGTGGCACAGGACGAAAAACGTTTGGGTACAAGGTACTAACTCGCGTCAAGGAATGGCCCGGGGAAGATACCGAAGAGCACCTGGGTGTATGGCAGAATATATCCCCGTACCAGATGATATATGGGACCGGAGGCAGACGCTAGGGAGGATATTACTAAGGTAAATTCCGAGAGAGGAAGCGCTCGACGTCACTAGCTAGGAGTCGACCTGCTACCATAGGCCGGCCATTGGAATTGCACTTTGGCGACTCGCCATCCCGGATGAGTGCGAGAAGACGGCTGGATGAGTACACGACCGAAGGGGTGGGTTCTCCACTGTGGTGACATGGATGTGGGGTGTGAGTCGCAGGGGCCCACCATACCATAGATCTGAGCGAGTCACCCCTTCGGGGGCGCCCGCGGCTGGCCTCAAAGGATGCTGACGAAGTGCGGGGATTTATGAGAGATGAAAACGGTGGCATCGTGCAGGAATCTCAGAGCCCTTACCGCCTCACCCATTGGGTAGTCCGCAAGAAGAACGGGCGGGCCGTCTATGTGTGGGATTACAGAACGTGAAAACCGTTACTATCCCCGACCAGTATACACTGCCCCGAATCGAGGACCTCCTGAAGGCATTGACCGGCGGGAGTAAATGGTTCAGTGTGCTCGACCCAGGTCCGGGTATTATCAAGTGCCCATGGGGCCGGAAGACCAAGAAAAAAACGGCCTTCATCTGTCCCTTAGGGTTTTACCAGTTTACCCGCATGCCCTCAAGGGATCTGCGGTGCCCCGGCCACGTTCCAGAGACTAATGGAAAAAAAAACCCTCGGAGACCTTAACCCGCGAGAGGTTAGTGTACCTGGTCGACATATTGTGTTTGGGCGGACGCTAGAGAGCATTCCGAGAGACTGATGAGGTGCTGGATAGGCTGAGGGGAGGGCCTAAAAAACTGTCGCTAGACAAGTGCAAATTCTGTCGGACCTTTGTAAAGTATGTGGGCCACATTGTGTCAGCGATGGGTGTCCACCGACCCAGGGAAGATCGAGGCTGGTGATGAACTGGCCCAGACCTCAAAAATGTTCAAGAGCGGGGTTTCTTGGGGTTTTGTGGCTATTATCGGCGGTGTGGAGGGGTATTCCAGCAAGGCCAAGAGATGATGAATGACCTTCTCAAGTGCATCCGGGAGGAAACCGGGAGAAAGGGGAGCTCGGCGCAGACACCCTTTGGGAAGACATGGACTAAGAATGTGAACAGGCCTTCAAACACTTAAAGACCAGCTCACTCAGGCCCCCGTCTTGGCCTAGCGGGATCCTGAGCGAGACTATGTCCTACATGCGATGCTAGCCTCAAGCGGGCTAGGAGCGGTTTTGCATCAGAAGTATGAGACCGGGGCTGTCCAGTGGCCTACGCGAGCCGAAGTTAACCCCTAGCGAGCAGAATTACCCGGTCCATAAGTTGGAATTTTTGGCGCTAAAATGGGCGGGTGGTGGACAAGCTGCACGTATCTATATGGAGTACCGTTCGAAGTACGCACGGACAACAATCCCATGACCTATATCAATACGTCTGCCAAATTGGACGCCACCGGACACCGTTGGTTAGCTGCTCTAGCCAATTCCGGTTCAACCTTAAATACAAACCTGGACCACCAACATAGGGCGACGCTCTGTCTCGTCGACTGGTCTGAACACCACCCTGATGGAGGAAGTCTGGGAGAGATACCGGCCCCGGATTCGTGCTATCTGTTCAGTAGCGGCGATAGTCGATGACAAACGTAGCTTCTCGGAATTACGGGTGGGTTGACTCGTTGGGATGTCATTCGCAGGCTGTCCTCTGGCCTCTCAAGGTCGAGACGGGATGAATGTCAATGAAGATAATATTCATAGCGGGAAGGATCTAGTGCATTATCAGACACAAGACCCATAGTGGAGCTAGCCCGTCAAGCTGTACAGCAAGATAATCCGTCTATACTGAAGCGGGCCCCCAAAGACTTGGTGAAGCTCCTGTTTAATGAGTTTGGGAGGTTTGAAATGGACAATTGTTTGTTATATCGGGTGATCTCCATCATAACCATCCCGATCGGCGTCAGTTGTTTTACCGGAACGTTGAGAACACTAGTCCTCCGGGCCCTTCACGATGACCATGGTCACTGGGCATTGACAAGACCTTTGGACTACTGCAGAGATAGGTTCTATTGGCCGAGAATGAGGGAGTCAGTGGAGCAAAGTGTAGGAAGGATGTAAATCGTGTTTACAAAAGGAAGACACTGCCTACCAGGGCGGCTCCTATGGCACACTTGAAAAGTTCGGGTCCCATGGATTTGTGGGTATGGATTTTCTTTGTATCGAACCCGACAGTCGGGGAGTTAGTAATGTTCTGTGATCACTGACCACTACAATAGGTACGCCCAAGCGTTTCTACGAAAGACCAGAAAGGCCGGTAACGGTAGCCCGAGAGATACTATGGGAAAAATATTTCATCACTATGGGTTACCAAATCGTCTTCACTCCGATCAGGGCCGGGATTTTGAAAGTACACTGATACGGGAGTTGCTCCTACTGACATTGCCAAGTCACGTCCTACCCCGTACCACCCCGAAGGGGATGCCTTGCACCCGAACGGTTCAATCGCACCTTGCTGGATATGTTGGGTACATTGAAGAGCCCGCAAAAGACGGAGTGGGAGTAAAACGTCGAAGCATGTGGTACATGCGTATAATTGCACCGACATGGTCCACTGGGATACCCACGTATTTCTGATGTTCGGAAGGGAGCCCCGGTTACGGTAGATGTGCGCCTACGGATATCTACCGATGGGGTATCCAATAGGACGACTTCCGATACGTTCAGCGACTTAAAGGACAGTCTACAGTTGGCTACAATTGGCTGAGCGGACGACCGCACAATAAAGGCGGGGAATAAAAGGCGTTATGACCACAAAGTACGTTACAAGGAAATTCCACCGGAGATGCGGTCCTTTTACGCAACTTAGGGGTTCCTGGGAAGCATAAATTGGCAGACCGGGTGGGGGAGGGTTGTGTATGAGGTGGAGTCACAGATGCCGGGTCTTCCTGTGTACCGGATCAGGATTCTGAAGGCCGCGTAAAGTGTGGCATAGGAATCATCTGCTTCTCATACCTCAAGTAGGGACGGATGAATTGGAAGCCCCAGCCACTGCCCAGAGGAGCAGTTGAATACACAGAGGATGGCTCAGAGACTATAAAAATTGCCACCTCTGAGGATACAATGGAGGGAACCTCTCAAAGGGGCCTTCCGGCCGTGGAGGAGCATCTCCCGAAGGAGCCACGGGTAAAGAGCCTTTTGGACCGAACATTGATCATTTGACTCCAGTGAGTCAGCCTCTAGACCCACAAGTCCCTGTTTTACACCCCAAAGAGACTGTGTTAATGGTGAACACCCTCAAGGGTAGAGACGGAAAATACCCAGTTGAGACTGAGCACTCTGCAGAGGAAGCAGAGGAGGATCAACCCCGCCGAAGTCAAAGAAAAAGTCAACCTCCATGCGAATGGCATATGATCAGTTTGGGGCACCCCATTATGAGCTAGCAGTGGGTCGGCATAGGATGCAAGCTATGATGGTACTGTTTATGAGATGTGTAACCTAATCTATGGAGGAGAGGGTTGTGTACATAGTTAATATATATGTGGTAAGGAGTCCAGCGGGGACTGCGATTTGGGGGGGGGAGAATGTAAGGATGTCCATATATATTAAGGGTTCCGCGTGTCGGTTGCATGGGCAGCGCCATGTTGTCCCTGTTTGCCAGCGAGGTTGCTGCGTACCAGTTGGGCTGCGCATGCGCGAGGGAAGCGCGCGAAGGGTAATCATAAGTAGAGACTTGGAGGGGGTTGAACTATGGAACTGACTGTGAGGAGGTCAGCTGAGGCTGAGGACCAATGGATGCGAGACTGTGTATGCAGGAACCGGATGCGTGTGGGCGGGGGGGTCAGAGCAGCGAGGGAGGAGAAGGAGGAGGTTGGCGGAACCTCGTGTGCGAGAGCAGAGGGTCAGTGACCCGTCTGCTTAGATAGGGTATGCCCGCAGCCCCAGGAGTGCTTTCCCCCGCCATCGTAGGGTGCTGTATTTGTAAGGACGCCATAGTCGTCAGGGACGTTTCCCTTTAGTGAGGTTCATATGCGGAGTGCGGAGTTGCGGCCGCCATCTTGGATTTCCATCTGACGGTGCTGCAGAAGGGAGAGAGAGCGGGCAAGGCTTGGATTAACATCAGGACCCCGTGGGTGCAAGTCATCGTAGTGACCGGAAGGTATCCTTATCTACAAGTGCACCTACAACGGTCACAGGCGCTGATCCCGCCTCCCACTAACTAATTGGGTTCCCTGAGAGAATGCATATGGTACAATACTTTACTGGTTATGAGACATACTCCTAAGGAGAGTGGCAGAGCCACTTATGTACAGGACATCATCCCAATAAGGTGTGGCCGGCCACGTTGTGTGTATATGTAAAGGTTATCTGATAATTCTGCATATCATTTGTTATATGTGTTATATAAAAAGGTTGGTTGCATTGACTTTGTTGAGGTTCTTGCTCAGGGTATAATCTCTATAGTGGGACTGGGGGTAGTTGGGAGGCGCTGCACCACAAGTGATAAAGGTATACCCCCAGGCTCCCAATATGCGGAGGCTCAGAGCTCCTGAAGCCACAGGTTTATGCACCGTAGTCCCTTAGTTCAGGTGTTCACAAAAAGGGCTACACTGGTAATAAAATATAAACGAATGCACATAAGAGCAGAATTTGGGTGTCTCTATCTCTCCAGCATCAAGCAAAACCAATATTTTAGGGTCTGGATAGAAGTAGATTAGATTGTAAGCTCTTCAGAGCAGGGACTTCTTTTCCTAAATGTTACTTTTATGTCTGAAGCACTTCTTCCCATTGTGTTATTTGTATTGTATTTGCTATTTATATGATTGTCACGTGTATTACTGCTGCGAAGCACTATGTACATTAATGGCGCTATATAAATAAAGACATATATACATACAAGTATCGCCACCTTTATGAACGACATACTGTACCTAACATGAGGTTATTGACAGATAACACAATGTTGAATTACAATAAAGTGATGTTAAGCCTATACATAAGCGTTAAAAAAAATGCATGTTATTTTTGCATGTAATAAGATTTGTGGATATGCATTAAACTCAGGGAGAATACAATTATGAGCCCTGACTTAATTGAGCTCTATACTGTAGATATGGCTCAATAAATCCCCCCTCTCCCATTCTGGCTGCTCTAGGTGTAAATATGCAAATGAACACATTAAAGGGACAATCCCTCCTAGGACCAACATGAATGAATTCCAGTGACATGTTTAAGGGGTCTCATCTTTGTAATTGATATCTTTTTTACCAAAATCTGACATGTATTTTTGAAAGTTTGATTCCCTGTGTGATCAGCAAGCGCTTGTACAGCCAGAGCCCCCCCCCCCCCCACCTTATCTTTATTGGATCTCTGATAAGGCCAGGGGGGGATAAGGGGAAAGAAAGCACTTGTTTGACAAAAACTTCCCCATTCAGAGGCCCCTAAGAAATTCGACTGACTGACTATGTGGGATTGCACCTGCAAACAGTGTTAAGCTTTAGCTCATACCACGACCTGTTCCACCAGGAGTGCAGGAAGTATTTGTTTGTGTGGCAGTGCTGTACATACGAAATCAGTAACGTATATACATTACTATATAATAGTAATATAACCTACACTCCTAGCTCCAGCCCCCATGTATTCCCCCCATTCCAGTGACTGTGCTAATATATCTAGGCCCACGTGAAACATTTCTTTACGATCTCTCTTTGCAGGGATTTCCCTATTGCTTCACTCATTTTCTTCAAGCATCTAAAATACTTCAGAACAGATTTGCTGGAATTCTGAAAATGTGTTATTATCTGGGTCTTTCCGCCCACACAACTGAGGGAAGCAAGACACCCAAATAGTGTATGTTTGACAGAAGACATTGTGGAATCTGTACTATAATTAAATCCTCTGCTGACAATATATTTAATCTCAAAGGTTTAATTATAGGAGGGAATTCACTGCTGATTCTCATTCAGGTTTATGTCTGTTTCTCATGCATGCGATGCTTGGACATGAAGCTTTTCCATTTTAATTAGTTTTTGACCTCCACATTTAAATTATTTATTATTACGATAATTTATTTATATGGTAACAAAACCAACATATTCAGCAATAATGTACAGTGAGTGAGAGATAACATATTAACTTGCAAACAGTATTTCATTTGATACTAACACGTACTGTTACATTGTTTCCCGTCTGCCACATTTCTCACTTATGTAAATAACTTCCTAGCTCACCCAGTTTCATCCATGTACTTATGACAACTGTGGGTGCACCCTCTGAAAACATTTAGACGCTATGTTATTAAAGTAAACGAAGATAAGAAACGCGTTAACCACTCATCTGGCAGGGTAGAAGTTGAACAACTTTCTTGCGTTAGACACACATCTGTGTCTAATGCAGGGAGGAATTTGGTAGATCCGTTCTTAATATGTTTTTTTTATAAACAATGTCTCATACTTAGGGTGTCCAGATTTGCAAATGTAAAAACCGGGACACATTAAAAAAAATTAACCAACCGCCCCCCCCCCCCCCCCCCCCCCCCCATACACACACACCTTCTTTCTCTGTCACTCTCCCCCTCTTTCTAGCTCCACTTTTTATTGTTCACTCCCATAAACTTTATTTCCCTCCCCCCTCTATTCTCTCTTTCCTCCTTCCTCCATTCTCTCTCCCCCTTCCCTCCATTCTCCCCCCTCTTCCGTCCATTCTCTATCCCCCACTCTTTTCTCTATTCTCTCACCCCCTCTTCCCTTCCTCCCTCCATTCTATCCCTCATCCCTCCTCTCACCCCCCTATCTCTATTCTATTCCCCCTCACCCCTCTATTATCTCTCCCCCTTCCTCCATTTCTTGCCCTCCCTCCCTTCCCCCTCTCCTATTCCACAGACCAGGAGGGAGAAAGTGAATGGGGGGAGGAGGAGAGTGAATGGAAGGGGGAGATGGATGGAGGTGGAGAGAGAGAATGAGGGGGTGGAAGAAGAGAGAGAATGGAGGGAGGGAATGGATGGGGAGAGAGAATGGAGGGAGGGGATAAAGGAAGGGGGGAGAAGGGAGGGAGGGATAGAGAGAATAGAGGGAGGGCTTAGAGAATGGAGGGAGGGATAGAGAGATTGAGGGGGTGGAAGGGGAGAGGGGATGGAGGGGGAGATAATGGAGGAAAGTGAATAGAGAATGGAGGTGAGAGAGAGAATGTAGGGAGGCAGTGAGAGGAGGGAGGGTAGGGGGAGAGAGAAGGGAGGTAGAGGGAGAGAGAAAGGAGGGAGGAATAGATAGAATAGAGGGAGGGAGAGAATGGAGGGTGGAGAAAGAGAATGGAGGGAGGGGAAGGGGAGAGAGAATGGAGGGAGGTGTGAGAGAATGGAGAGGGGGAGAGAATGGGGGGAGTGGGAGAGAGAGAATGGAGGGAGGGATGGAGAGAGGGGAAGAGAGAATGAAGGGAGAGCGAGAGAGAGTGGAGAGAGGGGAAGAGAATGAAGGGAGAGGGACAGAGAATAGAAGGAGGGGAGTGAGGGGGAGAGAATGCAGTGACGTGGAGAGAATGGAGGGGAGAGAATGGAGGGAATGGAAGAGAGAATGGAGGGAGGGAGAGATAATGGAGGGATGGGGTTGGGGATAGAGAAGGGAGGGAGGGATAGAAAGAATGGAGGGAGGGGGTGTAGAGGGAGAGAGGGCTTGGCCCGGTTTTAAAGGGGTTATACCCCATATGGCCACCCCCTGACCTCACCAGGGAGACAAGGGGTTAACTGGACTGTGGTCCAGGAATGTGGTTTGCACCTTGTTATATCATGAAAATGTATGTTCCCCTGTTCCCATGTTTTATTATTATGTCAGTGTCTGCACCACACACACACTGGGATCCATCCGGGAGGGCAAGGGTTAATAGCTGTATAGTGATTATAACCCTTTGTTTAATTTTCCCGCCTTTTCAGACACCATTTTGCAGGGTCCCATAGGCCGCCATTGAAGCTCCATTCATTTCAATGGCGGATCTAGCTGTTTTGGACCTGTTTCCCTCGAAGACCAGCAGGTGGCGTCCGAGAGGAGGAGCAAAGGTTTCCCATTGTAAGTCAATGGGCTCATTGACTTCAATGGAGATTCCTCGACGGCGCTTTCCAGGAACGAGTTGGCTGCCGTCCAAACCGCAAAACCGCGAAGCGGATACTTTATCTGAAAAAGAGCTTTGATCACTGATTAGTCAAGTTCAACGTTAAGTGGCGTGGGAATCTTCGGTTCTAGGGCACCCAGAAATAAAATTCTTTTTGCCCCTTGTTCTAGACCGCCCCCCACTCGACCACCACCGGTCCCCGAATCCAGGACCCCCGGAAAGGGTCATGCTGAAAGAGCGGGTCGCGCCATAGGTTCCAATGGTGGCGGCAGAAGCAGCTCAAGAAAATGATTAAGTCAGAAACGCTACAAACCATAAGCCCATATCTCCGGTTCTGGAGGGTCCAGAGGGCCAGGGTTTGGGGTACCTGTAGTCACTGCTCCGGCATGACTGCAGAACCATCCTTGACCCTCTCTGACCAACCCGATGGAGTATGGACCACCTTAAAGGTTCGGGAGTTTTTCCCATAGACTTCAATGGCGGCCGGTTCCCATTGACCGGCTATGGCGGAGAAACCCCATAGGCTTCAACGGCGGCGATGCCCCGTTGAAAGTCTATGGTGGCGGATTCCCATAGCCGCCAATAGCGGCGGTTTACCATTGAAAGTCTATGGCGGCGGAGCCCGTTTTTTTCAATGGGGATTTAGTGAAAAACCGTGATTTCATTTACAGCTGAGAATTTTGTATTAAAATAGGAAACGGTTTAAGTAGTATTTGTGTATCTCCGGTTCTGAAGGTCTCAGCGGGCTGAAACTTGGACCATATGGTGTCCCAGTTCCGGCATTGAGATCTGGGTAGTTTGGACCCGTTGGACCCAACAGAACCGGATATTTTAATATGTTTATGTTTTACCTTTAATGTTGTATCCCAAGGCAGGGATAAAAACCCGTGGAGATTCCTTTGCACAAAGGGAAGCAGATGGTCAGAGAGGCGACCCAATGACTAGAGACTAAGTACTGTTCAAAGGGTTTTGCCACCTTCACTGTTTACCTAAAGGCGGAGACACCTCAAACTAGAGTGGTCTGTGAGTGTCATATTTTACACCTACAAACAAGGGGCATCCTGCCAGAGATTCCTTTTGGTAGACTGGCCGGCATCCCTGATGTAAATGTGGGGCTACAGAAATGAGACCCTCAGGGTCCTAGTGCACATGGGCTAACTAGCTGGGGGGTATGGGTTAAAATGTGTTCCCACGTTAAAGATTGGATACAGATAATTGTTATCCAATAGCCTGTACTCAATGTTAGGAATAGGGTTACAAAGATATATAAACTGTGGTCAACCCTATATCCATTGTCTTCAAATACCAATACTTACCTGATTGCTGGAGAATTGCTATCTGATACTTCTCATCCCCAACCCCAAGTAAGTGTTACATTCTTGCCTGTTACTGTACTATATTGCTGTGTTCACCTATTTAAGGAATAAATATACTTTATTATATCTAAGCCTCGTTCAGTTCAACCCAGTTATTTGGTGTATTATTATAGCCTGTCACAAACTTACCGTCACAGGGGGAAGAGAAGGGAGGGGGGATAGAGAGAATGGATGGAGGGGGTGAGAAGGGAGGGAGGGGGATAGAGAAGGGAGGGAGTGATAGAGAGAATGGAGGGAGGGGGAGTCAGAAGGGAGAGAAGGCAGATGGCAGGGAGAGGGGAAGATAGGAGGGAAGGTGGGGGAAAGAGAGGAGAGGGGGTGAGACAAGGGAGTGAGGGGAGGAGAGAGAATGGTGGAGGGGAGGAAGGAGAGGGAGGGGGAAACAGGAGAGGGAGATAGGATGGAGGAAGGGGGAGAGAGAATGGAGGGAGGGGGAGAGAGAATGGAGGGAGGGGGAGAGAGAATGGAGAGAGGGGAAGAGAGAATGGAGGGAGAGGAGGGGGAGAGAGAAAGAAGGGGGTGGGAGGGGATAGGGCGAATGGAGGAAGGGAGAGAGAGGAGGGGGAGAGAGAGAGAGAATGAGGGAGGTGAAGATATAGAAAATTGAGAGGTCGAGAGAAAATGAATTGAGAGGTAGAGAGAAAATGAATTGAGAGGTAGAGAGAAAATGAAGGGAGGGAGAGGAGGAGAATGGAGGGAGGAGGAGGGAGGAGGAGAGAATGGAGGGATGGTACAGTATAGAGGAATTGGGGAAGGGGGAGAGAATGAAGGGGAGCGGTACGGGATAGAGAATGGAAGGAGGGGAGAATGGAGGGATGGGAGGGGGAGAGAGAGCATGGAATGGATGGGAGGGAGGGGGAGAGAGACTGGAGGAATGGCAGGGAGAGGGAGAGAGAATGGAGGGAGTGGAAGGGGGGGTAGAAAAGAGAGGAGGGAACCCAAGTGGGAAGAGCACATCAGGGAGTAACCGGAGTTCCATGTAAATACTGGCGAGGAAGTGGATGTTACCTCAATGATCCCCGGTTTTGCGTGGGCGCAGATTAAGACGTTCAATCCAATCGGCGTTTTCTAGAACCATCCTGCTTAGAGGGTGCGGGGATGATACTATAGAGGGAGTCCGGGGATTAGTGTGGGATGTGGGATGGGAGGCAGGAGGGGATGACGGGGAGGGGGGAGCATCCGTGATGGGATGGAGAGAGAATGGAGGGAGAGAGGGAGGGGGATAGCGAATGGAGGGATGGGAGGAGGAGGAGAGAGAAAGAAGGGGGTGGGAGGGGATAGGGCGAATGGAGGAAGGGAGAGAGAGGAGGGGGAGAGAGAGAGAATGAAGGGAGGTGAAGATATAGAATGAATTGAGAGGTCGAGAGAAAATGAATTGAGAGGTAGAGAGAAAATGAATTGAGAGGTAGAGAGAAAATGAAGAGAGGGAGAGGAAGAGAATGGAGGGAGGGGAAGGGAAGAGGAGAAAATGGAGGGAGGGTACAGGAGAGAGAATTGGGAAGGGGGAGAGAATAAAGGGAGCGGTACGGGATAGAGAATGGAGGGAGGGGGAGAGAGAGAATGGAGGGAGGGGGATAGAGAATGGATGGAGGGGGAGAATAGAGGGATGGGAGGGGAAGAGAGAGCATGGATGGATGGGAGGGAGGGGGAGAGAGAATGGAGGATAGGAGGGAGGGGTAGAGAGAATGGAGGGATGGAAGGGGGAGAGAAAAGGGAGGAGGGATCGAGAGAATGGAGGTAGGGATAGCGATAAGGGAGGGAGGGGGAAAGAGAATAGAGGATGGCAGGAGGGGGAGAGAGAATGAGGGGTGGAAGCAGAAAGAGAATGGAGGGAGCGGATAGAGAGAATGGAGGGAGGGAGAGAATGGTGGGAGGGGGAGAGAGAATGGTGGGAGGGATAGAGTTAATGGAGGGAGGGGGAGAGAGAATGGAGGGAGGGATATAGAGAATTAAGGGAGGTGAAGAGAGAGAATGGAGAGGGGGGAGATAATAGAGGGATAGAGAGAATGGGGGGAAGGGAAGAGAGAGAATGAAGAGAGAGCTAGATAGAAAATGAAGGGAGGGGAGAGAGAATAGAGGGGGGAGGGAAGAATGAAGGGAGAGGGAGGAGAATAATTGAGGGAGTGGTATGGGGAGGTAGGAGAGAGAATGGAGGGAGGGGGAGAGAAATAATGGAGGGAGAGAGAGGAGGGAGGGAGGTAGAGAGAGAATAGAGGGAGGGGGAAGAGAAAGAATGGAGGTAGGGGGAGAAAGAATGGAGGGAAGAGGAGAGAGAGAATGGAGTGAAGGGGAGAAAGAATGGAGGGAGGAGGAGAGAAAATGGAGGGAGGGGGAGAGAGAAGATGGAGGATGGGTGAAAGAGAGAATGGAGGGGGGGTGAGAGAATATGGAGGGGGGAGAGAAAATGGTGGACGGGAGAGAGGGAATGGCAGGGGGGAGAGAGAGAATGGTGGGGGGGAGAGAGAGAATGGTGGGGGGAGAGAGAGAATGGCAGGAGGGGGAGAGAGAGAATGGAGGGTGGGGGAGAGAGAGAATGAAGGGAGGGGGAGTGAGAATAGAGGGAGGGGCGGTGGGAGGGAAGGGGAGAGAAATTGAAGGGAGGAGGTAAGAATGAAAGGAGGGAGAGGAGTGGAAATGAGCGATGGGTAGTGGGAGGGAGGAGGAGAGGGAATGGGAGGGGAGGGAGGGGGATAGAGAATGGAGGGAGGGGGGCAGAGAATAGAGGGAGGGGGAGAATGGAGGGAGGGCTCCGCCTGGCTGCTCCGCATATGGCTAGGCCACAACAGGATCCTGTTGGAGGTAAGCAGCAGGAGTCTCACCCATCCGTAGGTAAGGGACACCGTCTGTTTCCACAGGTTCTGCAACCGGCTGATCCTTTATCGTGACGTCGTCCTCTGCAGGTGCAGGACATCTCCGGAGCTCCGGTGTCACCACGGCCCTCTGGATGGAGGACTCTGACCTGGAACGCTGCTGCAGAACACCGGTAGGAGATGATTTCTTCTCCACTGGTTCAGCACGGCAGATATCATCTTCTTCGAATCCGATGGGGACACCTCTGCCAGGACGCGATGTCATGGCGATTCGCTCGCACCTGCAACCGAGTGTATGGCGCTTGCCTGCTCCTGGTCAGCCTGTGGAACCGCACGCAACACCCCTGGGGCAGTCCACTCACCCACGGGATCCACGCCACTCATAGGCCCCCGTCCTGGGACTGCTGACAGCATCTGAGAAAAGCTGGATCAAGGCACCGGTACTCAGGCACCTCTTGGGATAGGCCACAGGGCACACAGGCCCACAACATCCTCCACAGCCTGGGGGTCAGATACAGCTATAGGTGGCACCGGACCACTTGGGCATCCGAGCGCGATGGTCAGGGCACACAGGCCCATGATAAATTTGGCAGTAGGGGGAGGTACGGCAGGAGCCACACCATCCGGTGTGTCCACATCAAAGATAGGAGTCCCCCAAGCAGAGTTATCAGGACTAGCAGGCTGCATATAGAAGGTGCCACAGTGCTGGCACCGCGCATGAAGGCAGGGCCCTCCAGGTTGTCCACTGCATTGGCAAATGCATCTAAGATGAGTCTGCCCATGAAAGCGCACCATGAGGAAACCGCCAGGGAGGTTATAGTTGTTGGCCCTCCTAGTCTCCAGGTCTGAGCTTGTAGCCATGAGGTAGTAGGCAGAGGTTGTACAAGGATCTCTTCTTTCAAGCTTAGCTCCATGGAACTGAGCTCAGTGTGGCAGTATAGTGACCCCTCCCAGTATAGAGGAAGGCTCCCATTGGTTTGTAGTTGTTGTTGCCCTTCCCCTGGGTGGAATTAAGGAAGGACGGTGCTGAGAAGGTTGTGACATGGCTACAGCTGAGCCAGTCACTTTGAGAGGCGTTGCCCAAGCTTGGCGCCTAAAGCTTGCAACTTGGTTTGCAAACTTTTGCAATTTGTGAACTGCAGCCCACGCGGTCCTGTTTTCTTGTCGGGAGCGCCATTTTGGAACTTTGAACAGACGAACATGCGGTGTCCGCCATCTTAGAACACAGCACATTACTGAGAACAGACAGATACACAAGGTCCCTGGTACATACCATCACAGGCCCATTTCTTTTTTTGCTCCTTTAACACCTTTATCAAGAGTCCAGAGCCTGCCATATGCACAATTCTCTGCATACACTGCAATAGCTTGTCCCTTTTTAGCAGAGATATGGTGATGATGGGGTACATGCTCCTAGGATTATTTTCCTACTGGGAAACCCCAGAACATGATATGGAAATGAATGGCAGCGGTCACACTCCCAGAGACAGCCAAATCCTGGTGCGACTTCCCCACACAACAGTGCGTCGTGCTATTTTTTAGTAACGGGTACCCAGGGTCCTTCAGCGCCATGCAAGTTCCCTAGCCTCAACTTTTCACCCCTTTTGCGTAGGATGAAGGTGGATAGAGTAACAGCGCTCCCCGGAAACATCCCATCGGGGGGTCACCTCTATATGAAATAGAAACCTGGGGGGCACACTCCCGGAGACACTGATCCTGGTGCGACTCCCCCACAGCACAGTATGTTGTGCTATTTAATAGCTCCGGGTACCCAAGAGTCCTTCAGTGCCATGAAAGTCCCCTTGGCCCCAACATTCCAAGCTTTCTAGAGGAAGGATAGTGAATAGGGTAACATTGCTCCCCAGAAACATCCCATCGGGGGGTCGCCCCTATTTGCTGTGCATGGGTGCTCAAGGGGTCCCTGGTACATACCATCAGGGGCCCTGGCCCCGGCCTTTCTTTGACTTCTGCCCCCACAGAAGTCTTCCTGCTGCATTACTGCTGCCATAAAGTCCCTGAAAGCCTGTCCCTGATCTCATCATCACCTCCAATTGTAATGCTTCTTTCCCCCACCCCCCACCCCCCTCTGGGAGATGTTATGGCTGCTACTCAGGTGTGGTTGTGCTGACATACCTGTGAGGGTCAGGAGAGCTGAGATGTCCGCGTTGGTGTGGGGACAAGGACAAGCTTTTGATGTGATCAGGCTTTGCTCAGGATGTCAGCCTCCAGCTCCAGTGAGCTCCAGAATTCCTAGAGATAGGTCCCACCAAAGCACACTTCTCCCATACCCCTGCCCAATTACTGCAGGCAGGTAATATATAAAAGAGGCTTTATTAGTAGACACTGCAGATATTACATACAGCAGATGCAGGGGATAGTAGAAGGTCCCCAGACCTCTGCATGGAGCTGGACCTTCGTTAGTAGTGAGGCCTCTGCAGAATTTAGATGGTCTCACAGCCCCCTATGGGGTTGGGGGACACGCTCATCCCTGATAGAAGAGACTCACGGCCCTTCCTCCAGTCTTAACCTCCAGACCAGAACTGACTAGCACATCAGTTTGGAACTTCCTCTCTGAGCTCTGGAAGGGGAGAGCCTAGTGTTTGCACCTCAATTAGCTGTACACAAACACCAGGTCACCGTCTCTTCTGCCACTCAAAGAGTAGCATGAGGGGGGTCAAATGCCCCATGGAATAGCTTGTCACAGCCTGCAGCGCTATCAGAATCTACGTAACAAGGACAGAGAGGCAACTGGTATCAGCCCTGTAACAGGTAGATAGATAGATTTACATATACACAGGTGGTCCTCAGTATGCGATGGTCCGCTATTCGTCTAACGCCTTATCCAACGCCGAATAATGCAGTCCGCTGAATGCATTCATTATCCTATGTCGGAACCGCTTATCCGACGCTCACTGCCGCATCTTAACATGGACCCGCAATCCGACAGTCCGTAATCTGACGGCAGTTTGCGGGACACATTCCATCGGATAAGCGAGGACCATCTGTATACCATTAGCTAGTACAGGGGAGTGCAAAATATTTCCCTGCGCCCCCCTGACGGCAGCTGTCCTCTCTCCGCGCCACCCCCCCTCTTACCTTTGCTTCGGCGGCGTCATGACGTCACATGATCTTGCGGCATCATTTGATGCCGAGTTGCCATGGCGACGCATGTAAGAAGCCGCCGGAGCCAAGGTAAGTGAGGTTTCCAGAGGCCTTCGCCGCTCTCCCGGCACTTAATTGAAGTGCCTTCGGGAAGCGTGCGGGGCCTCTGTAAACCCCGCGCCCTCCCCGCAAACAGTCTCGTGCCCCCCAGTTTGCGCACCATTGAGCTAGTAGCTGGAGGTCTATTTCTCAAGGTCTCATGGTTGCTTACCATAGATCCAAGAAATACCTTCTATAAACAATGCTCTTCTTTGGTTCAAAGATCTGAATGTTGTTGAGTTGGTATCATTGTTAACCTTTACTTGACATCTGTGCGGTGCACATGGGAAGTTACACATAGCCGCTATAATGTGTGTATGTGTGCAGTTCTACTTTATTTAATGCTGTTACTTTTCTGGTTAGTAAAACGTGACACTGTGAGTGTGCATTTGCATGTCATTTCCCAGAATCCCTGGCTGCAGTGGAAGCACTATGCTAAGAGATAATGGGGAAAGGCAGCAGACCTGTCTGAGACATGTGAATGTGCTCACAGGTGATAAAAATAAAATGCAAATGAGCACTCATAGGCCTTGGTGTAACATGCTGAAAATGAATGGGGCTGATATCTTCTTCAGCATGGGGGAGCAGCATAGATTCCTTACTGTGTCCATTTTTAATTCCTATTTTTTATGTTATCCGTTTTGTTCTTGTGTATTGTACTGTGAATTTGAATGACGGTTTAGCATATCTAAAACTCTAGGACAGGAGAGGCCAACTTCTGTCATCAAGTGCCCCCAACAGGTCAGGTTTTAAGGCTATTCCTGCTTCAGCACAGGTGGCTCAGTCTTTGACTGAGCCACCTCTGCCGAAGCAGGACTAGCCTTTAAACCTGACCTGTTGGTGGCCCTTGAGAACTGGCGTTGGCCCCTCCTGCTATAGGAAAATAAAATACTTAAGGCAAGAATAAGTTGTTACATTGTTGAGTTCTTTCACTTTATTGTAACTGTAAGTCAGACTGCGCCTAACAAAAAAAGGCAAGTAAAGTTGAAGCTGTTATTATATTGTAAGGACAGCAGCGTTTTTCCAATATCCTTCTGAGCAAACTAAAAACACGGAAGTCAATCTGCCCCCTGGTCTTATTGAGACACAATTACGCATAGGAAGCTAACCTTAACGAACAGCAAACTCCACGTGTGGGCCGTGCACATTAGGCCTGGGACATAGTAAATTCAACCTCGCTGAGGCGGGCTGAGCCGTGCTGAGCAGATGCACTAACCCCCTGCATCTGTCATCAGCGCGGCTTTAGCAGCCACTTCGGCATGCTTGCTGATGCGTACGGAGGCTGCCCATGCAATCGATATAGGCTCTTAAAGTGCCCCGACGGACACTATGAGCCTCTTCTGTAAGATCTGATATAGGGAAGTGCTCTCTATTTGGTTTTAGTGCTTAGTTTAGTTCCCCTGTTGAACTGCAACTCATTTAGGTTGCGCTGGTTATTGCTGTTACTCAGGGATCTACCTGACAGCAGTCTAAGGCAGCGGTGCGCAAACTGTGGGGCGCGACCCCCAGGGGGGGGCGCGACACTGCCGACGGGGGGCGCGGGGTTTACAGAGGCCCCGCGCTCTTCCCGAAGGCACTTAAATTAAGTGCGGGGGAGCTGCAGGGCCTCTGTAAACCAACTTACCGTGGCTCCGGCGGCTTCCTCCCTGTGGCGCCATGCAACGCGGCGTCAAAATGACGCTGCGAGGTCATGTGACGTCACGTTGCTATGGCAACGGACGTCATTACGCCGGAGCGCGGGTAAGTTGGGGTTTGGGGGGGGGGGGGCGCGGGAGCGAGGGGACAGCCATCAGGGGGGCGCAGGTAAAAAAGTTTGCGCCCCCCTGGTCTAAGGGTCACTTTACTGTACCTTCAGAGGATCCCAAACAGCCTCTTTATCTGTGACTCACCCCTGTGTCAGGTTCCCCCTGAGAAGGACGATTACAACCCTATGTTAGTCTGTGACAGAGAGCACACTGTCTATAACATCTGTCACAAAGGTTTCCAGAGGGCATACTTACCTTACACTGCAAACCTCATTAGGTCACTTTAGGTCAACCTGACAGCGCTGTGTATACCATACTTACCACAGAGAAGAATAAGCTGAGATCGTATTGTATGCTGGAATCATTTTGGTTTAACACTGCATAGGCTCCCATATACCTCAATGCACCAGTCACTACAAGTCCTACCACACACACACATATATATATATTTACAATTTGGTTCAGGCAGTTTCTGCCATCAGTGATTTGTAGTTATCAGTACTTACCTATTTGTTTTTATTTTTAAGGTACAACCGCTCCCCTGGTTTTCCTGTGTATACTATGAGCACACCCTGTACGATCTGTTCTCTACCTCAGATCCTTATAAGGACTGTTGTTTAGTGTGTTACCTGGATCACAAAGAACACACCATTACTTTAGATCCTGAACCTATACGGTTTCAGCATTGGAGCTCTGAATACCTTCAGGTCGTTGTTTTAACACCCATTATTTTATTTACATGTTGCAGATAAATAAAGTTTATGTTTTAACCCATTCATTCATCACCAGAGGGCGAACCTGAGTGCTACATTTGGGTTCTTTCTCTATCCCATCTCTATCTGTGTATATACCCAAAGCACCGTTCACCAATCACTTATCAGTGGCAGAAGCAGGGGCTTCCCTATTGCTTTACTGCCTGTACCTAGCAGGACTTATGAGCCAGGGAGGGCAAACGAATAACCAGGACCAGCCATGGCTATACATATATGAACAAAGAGTGTTGTTGTCTGTATAGATATTAAAAATCTGCTGCATTTAATAAATAGAAAGAAAAAAAGAAGTTCTAACCTTAGTTTGCAGAGGGGTATCATGCTGTTGATGTACTTATACTGTAGGAGCAGAACGACTGTATATGCGCCTCGTTACTAAATGAAAGAAGAAATAGCGACACTCATGGAGGTACACACTATATAAAAGGAGAAGAGTAAGGGGCAGGCCTGTTTTAAGAATATACTGTATTTATTTGTACACTGCAATATAAATACAACATTTTATTTGCATATTTTTTTTATAAAAATGGAAAAAAGAGCTCCTGTGTGCTCAACCTGCAACGATGCACTTGGGGATGTAGAAGGGAGGGGGCACAGAGTGACACTGATACTATGTTATACATGTAACGGGTATTCCACCCCACCCAATCTCATATATAGTGTGGGTGAGTAGAACATGTAGTGTTACCGGTGTGGTGCGTATACCTGCAGGCTCACAGGAGGTCTGAGCCTCCGCTAATGAGAGCCTGGGGTGACTCCTCTGGAACGGATCTTCGTTTGCAGCGCCTCCACCTATGTAGGATTCTATGGAAATGTAGAATGACCCTACATAGGAACCCACTCAGAAACCACATACACAGTATTATGTATAACAGGTTTACTGAATGAACAATGACAACACCTTACTTCAAAACACTATATCAATAACAGTGCATCAATACAACTGCGTACCATCCCCCCACCCACATGTCCATCATCACATTCCCCTCAGTCTCTGGAGTGTCCACAGCAATAAAGACCAGTGTGAGTGTGAGGGATAGCGCTTCCCTGTGTTGGGGCCCGGTGGTGCACTTAATATATACAGAGGTACCTTCCGAGCACTCCGATGCTCGGGACTGCAACTGTCTTCTAAAAGGGTCAGACGTCCGTCTGATCCTATCCAGGTACTTCTGCAGTGGACCCCAACGAGGGTCCCACCGCTTCACGGGAACACAACAGTCTCTTGGTACAGCAACCGAACCACAGGAACAGCCACGCCGCTATCCCTGTCTATCCTTAACTAATCCTAGCGTGACAGGAACCCTAACCTAGGGCCTGTCCCTGATGAACCGCAACCTGGGTGGCTTAGGGGAAATCTCCTAGGGCCTGCGGAGTAATACCCTGCCCCACTCCCCGAGCTACCCAGTCCCTAACTGTATCTACTACTACTACTAGATACTCCTAACAGCCTAACGCACCTGCAGCCGACACACAGCTCACACTGTCAGCCTGCAGGGATGCACACACGCTGCACACACTGCGCCCAGCACATGCAGCACAACACACACAGAACGGTACACACCATTCACTGGAGAGGGAGAGTCTATCTGGGACCTAAGGGGTTAATAGTATTCCTACTCCCCTAACGAGGCCCAGTCCTGACTCCCACTAACAACCGACTAACCTGAGTGACAGGGTCCCTTACTCTAGGGCATTCCCTGGCAACACTCACTATATGGGATACCTAGAGCTATCTTGGGCCAAGAGGGTGCTGGCTAGTACAGGGGATCCCTCTCTCCCGTACCCTACCTCCTTCCCTTGTCTGCCTCCTTGCTCTGCTCCTTCCTGACTGCCTAACGTGCTGCAAGCCCGCCAAATGTATCTCTTTTCCCAGGGGTCTCCTAAGCCCTATTGGCTCCCTGGTGTCACATGGGGCTCGCAAAGGCTCTTGGGATATGTAGTCCCAGCTCAGAGCCTTTCCTGGTAGGCTAGGGGTTCGCGGGCTTTCTCTCTCCTCCCTGAGCTGCCCCTACTCTCGCGCGCGCTATCCTTGCCTCAGGAGCCCTCCCTGCGCCTACGCGTCCCTGCGCATGCGCAACGCTGTCTTCAATGGCGGCGCCCTGCCTCACCGGCCGCCGGGACCTTAGAGACGCGATCGCGGCCTTAGCAACGGCCCAATCGCGTCCCCGGCAACCGGCCGCAGGCAGGAGAAGCCGCGCTGCTCCCTGCTCCAGCCCCCACCCTTGGAAGCAGCCGTCGGGTTGTTCAGTACCCGCGATCGAGCTGCACCAGGGGAGGGGGGTCTCCAGGAGCTGCTGGGGACCAGGGTTACATACACTTCAACCATAAATGAGCTCAATTGGAACGGGGGATTAAAAACACATTAAACCATAAAGCTATATAAACTATATGTGGAAATAACTCAATGGGTCCGTGGGGGGGGAGGGGGATGGGCAAAAAAAGGGGGAGCGGAAATAAATCCTCCGTGGGGTGGAAATAATCTGATGATGATGAGGTGAGTCGTGCTGCTCTTGAAGAAGGTTATTCTGGCACCAGCAGAGGACAGAATGGGTCTAGGACAAGAGCGCAGACAAGACCTCCTATGGTGTAGTATGTTAAAATGGACTTTATTATTAAAAAGTAATGTACTCACGAACTCTGCTAAAATGATAGGCAATTGAAGGGCTGACCGAAGGAGATAGGACAGTCCAATCTCTCAGAGTACAGCCTGGGACATGGTTGAACAGACCGAGCAGAGCCGAGCTGAGCCGATGAACTTACCCCCTTCATCTGTAATCAGCGCGGCTTTAGATGATGCTTAAGCACGCTTCCGCATGCGTGCAGAGGCTCAGCAAATTGCAGGCGACAGCCTGGTTTAATTTTCGGAGCGGAGGAGCGGTCACGTGACCGCAAACATCCAATGGGAGCGAGGGACTAGCCCCGCCTCCCACCACACCTCCGCTACGCCTTCGCCCCACCCCCGCCCCAAAGCGCGCTCACTGCCTCGCCTCCCAGCACGCAAAAAAGCGCCAGCTTGAGCAGGCGAGGCAGAGCAGGAGCACGGCTCAGCGCGGCCCCGTGCCCGAGGCCTTAGCAAGCCGTGACGTGCAAAACACGTAGGAGGCTTTTTGGACTTCAGAGGCATCCGTAGCAGTCGTGCCCTCTGCCCTCGTGATGTCACCCTACTCCGGAAGAACGCAACGCTGCACTGAAGCCCGTGGGAGGCCTAGGGAACCAGCACTAGTTGCAATTGCAAGGCGCTAACATCGGAGGCCACCAGGGAGAGCAACAACACTGTATATCCTTCAGTCAGCCCTTCAACTGCTTATCATTTCAGCAGAATACAGTATGTGAGTGCAATACTTGTTAACTACTTTTATAATAAATTCTATTTTAACATACTACACCATTGGAGGTCTTGCCTGTGCTCTTGTCCTAGACGCATTGTGTTTTAATAGTCTTATTTTTTGCAGAAAATAATACATTGATTGACAGCATATTCAACTGGGATACCAAGCATAGGCAAACATTAAATACGGTTATTGTTGAGATAAAATCAGTCCTATTGTCAGACACGTATCCTGAGACATATTTTTGTCCTGGCATAAAACCCTGTTTGTGTGCAGACTCCATTCACACTGTTTGTTCTTGGTAATATTCTCTATTTTCCGCGGCTTAGCGGTGTAATGTTTTTACAGTGAACGTATTGTAGTGTTTTTCACCAAGTGCCTGTCACTTAGAACTTACAGATGTAGCAAGACTCACTGTCCCGGGAGCCACGACGCCGTAAGCAGTGTCTGCTGTGGTCGTGCTGTGGAGGGTCCATGCTTCTGTATTGGACCCCCCACGCTGTTAATTCTCCAGTGTCACATGACTGCCGCTTGCGCCGGTGCTGAAGACACTCTCTCTTGCTACACCTGTACAGTCTCACTTTTGGTGCCTATAGTCCCAGGGTTGGCAACCCTGTCGCCATTCGCCACTTGTGGCGAATTGGCACTGAAACTGTGGTGAAAAGGGCCGCCGGGACTTCCTGTGCGCCTCCTCCCCTGGTAGGGAAGGAGCGCGCTCCAGCAGTGTGACGCGCTCCCCTCCCTCACCCCCGGCCGCTCCAGCACATGCGTGCCGCGCTTGTCCGCTCCAGCACGTGACGCGCGCCCACTCAAAATGCGCACGCTCCCTCCCCTCCGAGCCGGCTTCAGAAGTTGACACACTGCCACGCTCCCCTCCGAGCCGGCTCCAGCTGAAGTTGACGCGCTGCCGCGCTTCCCTCCCGCCCTCCACCACCCCCATACCCACCCAACCCCTCCCGCCACCACTGCCTCCATCGCCTCTGTGCCGCGATCTGGTAGGAATGGGGGGGGGGGCTGATGATGAGGGGGACTGCTGAAAAGGGCTGGGGGGAGGACAAGGGTGCTGGGGGGAGGACAATGGTGCTGGGCGCAGGACAAGGGTGCTGGGGGAGATCAAGGGTGCTGGGGGAGATCAAGGGTGCTGGGGGCAGGACAAGGGTGCTGGGAGCAGGACAAGGGTGCTGGGGGCAGGACAAGGGTGCTGGGGGGAGAACAAGGGTGCAGGGGGGAGGACAAAGGTGCTGGGGGGAGGACAAGGGTGCTGGGGGAGATGAGGGGGGTGGGGGTGGCGTGAGAGGAGGATGAAGGGGGGTGAGAGGATGAGGGGTTTGCGGCCTGAGGGCCATACTATAGTGCGTGCGCTTGCTGCGCCGTGCGCGCGCGAGCATTTATAGTTGGCTGAGGTTAGTCAGCCTTTCTATAATGGTGCCGCGCGCGCGCACGGCAGTGAGCGTGTAACCAGCCGACGGGGGAAGATGAGGAAAAGAAAGATTTCGCGCTGCTACCGCCGCTGAAATGTGTGTGTATGTATGCATGTACAATGTTAATAAATAATTTATTAAAGTATTTATTTATTTCAAACGTATTTATAACAGACACATACACACACATACACACAGTAACTCACTCGCTCACAGCATACACTCAAAAAGCATGGGTCACGTGCATGCGCGCACACACTATAGAACGGCCCTGAGAATTTATAAACTTGTTCAAACAGTGTGTGTTTAAAACTTTCATATGCGCAACATAATACCTGAATTTTTACATGGTGTGGCTATTTTCACTTCTAATTCGCCACACCTATGGCTACATTGAAAAATAGGTTGCCCACCCCTGCTATAGCCCATGGAGAAAAGTGACTTGTTAAAGGTCACTCTGTGCTGACATTAGAATTCAAACCCACTTCAAAGGCCATGATGTAACCACAGTACTATTCCTTCTCATTATGCTACCTTATTGGTTTACCATGTTGAAGCTCTTCCTTTCTTATGTCTGACCTTTTATTGAATAAATAACGAAAAAGGTTTTCACCTGGGACAAAAAATAGTCTCGTGTCACGGGGCTTATCTGCTCAAGATGAAAACTGAAACATAATTATACATAAATAATCACAAAATAGTGCCAAGTTATATTGATTAGGTCTGAAAATATGGTATGGATTATTGACACCTTTCTTTCTATTGATTTGTTTGGATTAACAAGGGCAATAGGATATTCAGACAGAGGGATTGCACATACTAATTATAAAAACCCCGATAAAAAGAAAGGGCTATTTTAAATATCACTTGTTACTTACTTATTGTGAGTGACTTTGTTGCACGTGTAACATTTACATATCCTTTCCATATTGTTCCCAGAAAAGAAATGCCGTAAAGGCAATAAAAATTTTATTGCCACGTCTTTAAGTGGTAATTGGTGCTTCTATACACATTGAAAGTGCAAATGTCAACTTGAAAATCTTTAATTGCTGCTGAACAATTTAGCTCATTTGAATAATGATGCCTCTGTAAGGCCGGGATGTGTCAACAAATGCTAATTTTAGCAACAACTAGAAGGGGAACAATAACTGGCGCTGACGATTCTGTATGTTTCGGTGGCTATTGGCTAATCCATTTGGTAGGATGTTGGATGTGTGTTAATGCTTCAATTTACACAATTATCAAGATGCTACTTACAGTCTTTGTCACAAAACACTGACAAAACCAAAAAGGAAATAGTTTCAGCAGCGGCTGTTCCACAATCCTGGGGCCAATGCATGTTTCAGAACAAATAACAACACAGTGTGCGGATTAAACAACGGCTCAATGACCCATATGTACAAATTCATTAAGAATAACACTTTAAAGCTATTTAATCTGTATAGCATTGCAGTAAATGTTGCACAATGTAAAATTCAATTAGGCAGGAAAATGTCAGCCCGTAACACATTTCTTAACTGTAAGGGTTCCAGTGCAGGCCTTGGCTGGGACCCGCCCTTACCTGGCTGCTGTGGACATTTGGATTACTGGCAGCCTGCTATATTGGCTGCACCTATTCAAGGGCTTAAATAGCAGCCAGTGACTCCCAGCCCCTGCCTGAGCATTGTATACGTTTCCCTGTGTTCCTGGCCACCCTGGGTTCTAGTTACTGAGCCTTCCTTGTTTGTGAGCCTTCACTGGAGGTTAGCCTGTTGCTGTACCTAGCCTGTTCCTTTGGAATCCCTGCTGCTGACCCCAGACCGTGACCCCGACCACGCTGCCTGCCATCTGCCCTAGCCCTTTGCCTGGACTTTGCACCACTGCCGCCTGTCCTAACCTCCTGCCTGCTTACCGACTACAGATACTCTAACAGGACTCTGTCCCTGGGTCCTGGTCGGTTAATTTGCATCCAGTAAGGGCACTCTAAACACGTGGTGATATGGTGAACACTTTAAAACATACACTTTATTCCAATAATTTAACAAAATGGGTGATAAAACTAGAATTAAATGCTTGGATCCTTAATGTGAACACTAAATGTGGTGTTCTGGATCAATGAAAGTATGACTGCAAATATCCTCTACTAATATATGCTGCAGTTTGGACCAGTGGGTATGGTGAATCTCTGTCCAGATGAACTTTGATACATATATTATACATTATATATTATTTGATACATATCATTATAATATTGTGCCAAATAAATACTCTTATAACCACTCTCCAACCGCTCACAGATATGGGCGACACTAGTTTGGCACAGACGGCCTTTATACACTGACATGCTGTGTATCAATATAATGGCAGGACCCCTTCAAGTCATATATGTTACAGTATTGTACAGTATATGAGTTAGCGGAAAGGCATGTGCAGCAAAAGTCATGATATAAGCTTGAAACTCTCTTTTGACAGGATGTATACTAATAGAAAGAACTACTCACTTGCGCGTTTACCGTTTGCTTCTAATAATAATAACACAACTTCTCCTTAAAAAAAACTATTCTTTTATCTCCTTATTCTTCATAGCAAAAAAATAAATCGAGAAGACATGCCACCATCATATTGTGTATTCAGACGTGCATCACAGACATCCTACAGCGCACACAGAGGAACCATTCCTAGGCCAGGGCCTGCCCACGTTATACTCTCAGTGCGTTCTGCATCATTACGTTGGCTCGTCAAGAGATCAATTGCATAAGCATACTATGGTCTTAAATACGGAAACCTTAACAATAAAACTTGATCAACACATAAAACATCACAATACTATTATTTTCGCGTTTATGCATGCCACCCCATCTATAATAACAACATTTCTCTGAACTACTGGTATTTTGGCTTCTCTTATTTACAATTTGAATACATCCTATAACTGTGTTTTCACATATGTCAGATAATCTTCAGCAGAGAAAATGCAACTACAACGGGTAGTATCCATTGGGATTCCCCCTTTTTACTTTCATTATTAAATTGTGTGTGTGGTGTTTAGCATTGTACATCACCTTCTTGTATTTGTCTCTGTGGTCATTGTGACCAATTATTAAATATTAAATACTATTTTTATGCGAATCCGCGGTGCGCTTTTGCGCCTTGTGTTTTTTTCTATTCAGTGATGTAAATCTTAATAAAGAAAATACCAAATTATATTAAAGTGCAAAATCGTGCACACGCGTATTTCACAATGATTTAAAGTGAATGTGAATTGAAAATTCCAATACAAACAAATAATCAATTGCAGCTTCAACCCTTTGTGTGGATTGCTACCTCAATCCAAGATAATTCAGGTGTCCAGGTGATTCGGGGAGCGCCAAATATATATAGAATAAAGAACACAAGCAAATAGTGCGATATGTCTTTAAAAATTATAATCTTCACTAGAGCCCTTTCAATAAACCCAAAGAAATTTGTACTCACAAATTTCTAAGTATAAGTGTGTATGTAAAGGTTTCTTTGCTCTGTAATACCAAAACGCATCAGCAAGTATAGGGACCGCATATGCAGGAACCTTTGTGGAATAGAATAAGGAAACGGAACGTAGCACAGACTGATAAAAAAACTTTATCTGGGATGAGTAAATGATGAGCTACACTCACACGGTGCTAGCTAAAATCAAGCATATTGATCCTTACATTAACGCCGGCAGCTGCAGCAAACTCTCAGCTTCTACACAGTGTAGGACTAGCATCATCCGTCCTCGCGTCTCTCAGTGGAATCCCCGGATGGAGCTGGAGGCGGGTTGGTAAGTAGGCAGGACGCGCTGTGTCTCACCTTCCACTACCTCTTCACTGGTCACACTCAACGCGTTTAACATTGTCAAAGCTTTCATCAGGAGTCCACAGAACCCCAAAATAACTTTATATATGGAACCTAAATAAATTCTAAATACTACAGTAGCAGGGCACATGATGTGTCAAAGCTACCTTATAGATTTACCATCACGGCTGATATCAGAAGCGGTCAATGGATGAGTGCATCAGTATGCTCTACTGTCTGTAGATATCTGGTTTTGATTGTATTTAGTGTTTAAGTGGAAACAATACTGATCCAATAGGATTTAAGAGACTGAGAGGGTAGCTTGGTCTACCCCTATTTATGTCTGGAGAATATCAGAAGCATCAGTTTTATTAGATATTTGTACAATTGGGCCTAGTGACCCAACTTGTTAGGGCTAGTTGTGTGTGTGTTTGTCTTTCCTCTCATTTATTTTAACTCCGCGCATGTCTCGAAATAAAATTTTCAGTTACCAATATAGCCTGGAGCTCCCGTGGCTCCTGGAGGCCCCCCTCCCCTGGTGCAGCTCGATCGCGGGTGCTGAAAAACCCGACGGCTGCTTCCAAGGGTGGGGGCTGGAGCAGGGAGCAGCGCGGCTTCTCCTGCCTGCGGCCGGTTGCCGGGGACGCGATCGGGCCGTTGCTAAGGCCGCGATCGCGTCTCTATGGTCCCGGCGGCCGCAGAGCAGGGCGCCGCCATTGAGGACCGTCTCGCGCATGCGCAGTTGTAGCGTTAGCGCGAAAGGCCCCCAGATAGCTCGCGCGAAAGCAGGGAGAGATCAGGACAGTGTAGGGAGAGCCCCAGAGCCCGGGAAAGCTTGCGCATGCGCAGGGCAGGGGAGAGAAAGCCCGCGAACCCCTAGCCTACCAGGGAAGGCTCTGAGCTGGGACTACATATCCCAAGAGCCTTTGCGAGCCCCATGTGACACCAGGGAGCCAATAGGGCTTAGGAGACCCCTGGGAAAAGAGATACATTTGGCGGGCTTGCAGCACGTTAGATCAGTCAGGAAGAGTGAGAGACCGGAGCAGCCCAGGGAAGGAGGTAGGGTACAGGAGTCAGGGACTCCCTGTACTAGGCCAGTATCCCCAGGGCCCGAGATAGCTCAGCTCCCCAGTAAGGTGAGTGTTGCCAGGGGCAGCCCTCAGGTTAGGGACCCTGCCACTTACATTAGTGGGAGCTGGGAAAGTAAGGTTACAGAGAGTTGGAGTCAGGGAGCTGTATGGAAGGAAGGGTGCGGGGAGCGAGTGCAGCTCCTGCCCCATATAGGTACCTACACCCCAGGTAGGCCCCAACTCCCCACTAGCTTAGTGGGTAAGTGCTTAGGGAGGCCCAAGATAGGGACGCTGCCCTTAGCATAGAGTGCTGCCTTGTCAGAGTTACGGCTGTTAGTGTTGTGAGGTCTGACAGGCAGGCACCTTGTTGTGCAGCACGTTGGCTGCAGCCTCCAGTGAGCTACAGCTTGCTGCTGTAGGCGCTGGGACTAGTCAGAAAGTAGTGAGGCTGAAGGGACTTGGGTAGTTAGGGGAGTGGGACAGGCCATAACCCCTGCAGGCCCCTAGGAGTTCCCCAAGCCACTACAGGTTGCTGTACTACAGGGACAGGCCCTAGGTTAGGGTTCCTGTCACGTTAGTACCAAGTGTTAGTTAGGGACTCAGCGGACGCTGCGGTTCCTGTGAAGCGGTTCGGACCCACGTTGGGGTCCGCAGAGACTATTCCGGAGTGAGACCGCCCTGGTGGTCTGCGTACAAAGGAGTTCGGTTGGAGGATCAGACGGATTCATCACACGTCTGACCCTTTGCGAAGACAGTTGCTGATCCGAGTACCGGAGTGCTCGGCAGGTACCATACAGTCATAAGTGCACCAACGGGCCCCTTAGTGTAACTGTGACTGCGCAGTCACCCACGTTCTCTCCAAGAGTGCGGGACATTGGGTGGGATTCTCGGGACACTGGGTGGGATCACCTGGTGTTGGGGAAGCGTCCTGCGGCGCGACGCAGTAAGTGTCTCCTCGAGAGAGGGACACAGGTTATATTATTGTATTGTAGTGATATATGTTGTTTGCATGTTAGTAAAGTCCTTAGTTATTATACCTCACCGTGTATGTTATTATTGATTGTCCTGCGAGGAACCACTCCCCCTCTGGTGGGAGCCATCGCAGGTGGAGGCGCTGAATTGAGTAAGTGGTTACCCCTAGTATAATTGCCCCAGGTTCCCCGTGGCGGAAGCTCAGCCCTCCTGCGAGCCAACAGGTAATGCACCACACCTATGGTAACACCGTATGTTCCTTGCACCCACATCAGATCTGCGATTGGAGGGGGGAATACCCGTTACACCAATATTTCCTCATTTTTCTTATTTCTACTAAGTGCTATCACATTGGGGTCCTTTTTCTCTTGGTCTGTATTCGATATTACCCCAGATCACAGCACCGTCATTCCTTTGGTATAGAGCAGTAGCGAGGGCATCTTTCCCTCCCCCCTTATCCTGGGTTTTGTGTTTTAATTAGTAACAATATACCTGTAGCAAAAAAGAATTGGAGAGTCGTGAAAAATGACATGTATGCCATTACCAAATTTCTTTCATTTAACCCCGGGGCAGTGGCAACCTACCCGGGAACCCCAGAGTACCACGGAACACATGTGTAAACCACTAGTTGTCACCATTTAGTTTAGCAATTCAGAAGAGTTCTGTTAGGTTGAGATCCAAGTGATGCACAGAATCACAGCGTGTGAGGATGCAATGGTGAGAAGTACAGTAGTGGCAGAGAGAGAGCAGGGTCGGGAACCTGATTCACTGGCTGGAAGAGAAGCTTAGTCAGCTGAAAAGGCTCAGCGACATCTGACCACATAAATCCAGTAAATTGGAATTGCCTGGTGGAGACTGGAATCAATCCACATGTAATAGTTGTCATTGCATTTACCAACAAGGTCTAATATGTAACAAAATGACAATGTAAAATAGTCACAAAGAGAAATGTGAGCTGCTTTATATATATCTATTATATATAAATATATATATATATATATTATATTATATATATTATAGATCTATTATATAATATATATACACAAAATGTAAATACAACTGTATGCTCATCTGCATGTCTAGGCAGGTCTGCAACCCCGCCTTTCCCCATTATCACCCGCTACAGCACTTCCACTGCAGCAAGAGATTCTGGAAATGACATGCAAATGAGCACACAGTGCCACTTTTTGCTTCAAAAACCATTTTAACATGTTTCCCTATAGGCTAAGCTTGCTGCATGGTCACAGCTTTGAGCACAGCCAGGGTTAAGGTGCATACCCAGAACCACACCACAACAGCTGTTTCGACCTTAATGGGTCCATCATGTGGGGTTGATTATTATATATATATATATCATATTATTTACTACTATCTATATATATATATATATATATATATATATACACACACTTTATAATTGATATATGTAGAGATATTCATTTACTTATTGCATGGTTCCAACATCGCTTACTCCACTGGAGCTGTAGAAATGATACAGTGGGGGTTTTAACAATTATATTTCATAACTGTTAGAAGTATCTATGTGCTAGATCAGGGGTGCGCAAACTGTGTGGGGGGCGGGAGATTTTGCTGGGGGGGGGAGGAGTGGGCCATTGCAGAGGACCCGCGCTCTTCCCCATGGCATTTAAATGAAATGCCGGGAGATCGCGTGAGGCCCCCGCAACACTTTACTTACCCCGATTCAGCCGCTCTGTGACGCGTCACCATGACAATGCGGCATCAAGTGACGCCGTGGGGTCGTGTGACGCGTCACATGACGCCACGGGTCACGTGACGTCACATGACCCCGCAGCATCATTGGACGCAGCTCAAAGGTAGGGAGGGGGGCGCGGGCGACGCAGCTCTAAGGTAGGGAGGGGGTGCATGGGCGACGCAGCTCTAAGGTAGGGAGGGGGGGCGCGGGCGACGCAGCTCTAAAGTAGGGAGGGGGGCGCGGGCGACGCAGCAGGGAAGACGGGGGGGCGCAGCACAAAAAGTTTGCGCTCCCCTGTGCTAGATCATTTACAGTAACTCAATTGTATTTTCCTGTAGCCTAGAGAGAGCGGAAAGTTATGTGAAATCACATTGATGTATATCGATGATACCTGAAACTTTCCTGCATCAACAAATCTCCAATGTGGTAACTGACCGCTTTCCAATGTTTTAAAAATTTAAAAAAAATTAAATCATATAGCCTAAACAACAACACAGCAATGCTTTAAATTAAAAATAAAAGGGGGAAAAAACTACAAGGGCGTAGAATATTTTGCTTGTCATCTGCCTTCAACCCTTTCATTGCCACTGAGCAGCAAAAGGGTTACATTGAAAATGTTAGTGTTCTTAGGTATGTGACAATTAATACGTCAGTGGTGTATTATTGTACTTGTTCAACGCTATGTCCACGCACCCCAAAAACTGCACATGCAGAACATGTACTGGCCGTTAACTCTCCCTAACCAGCAGGGATTCTCACGTATCATTTTCTACTTTCTTGTCGGATATATTGTAGCTTTTTTTCCCTCTTATCCGCCGGCTTGCTGGTATTGTCATAGTAATGGTATCACAGAGCAGAAATGTTGCCAGGAGCTGCAATGCTTTTTACTGGAACAGACTGGACTGAGCCTAATTACCGTCTCCAGTCACTGCCTGCACGGCCTTACATGAGTCATGCTCTCTCCGCGTCTCGGTTTAACCCTGTACGATTAGTGTTCTGATCACATTCGGTTCCGAGGCACGCTCAAGCCAGTGCTGGTCATTTCCGATCCAGCAATCAAAGCCTGTGCCTATCGTAATCTTCAAACTCCTTCCCTTCCAAAACATTACAAAGCACATCCCTTTTACTCTTTATTCACCTAGTCACGTACTTCATTGTCAAATGTTTTAGTAGGTATCTGTTATGGAGAAAAGAAGGCGCTAGCAACAATTTGTGCGTCTTTTTCCTCTGTTATATGTGAGCTGCATGAGCTACACAATAATGAGTTGTGTGTTCTTTTAGATCAAATATTGTGTTCACAATCTGTTATATATTTTAGTGCTGGGGGTGAGCTACACCTCCATTATCTCAGAATCACAGTCTGCATATTAATACATTGAAAAAGTTATGATATAATAAGTGCCTGTGCTGTTCTGCCAGTAATTGGATTTGTTACTGCATCCATTCTATCCTCCAGACACCAGTAATAATTTACACACAAAAAGGCATCGTACCTCATTGTCCTATAATATCATTTTTTTTTAAACTGGAAACCCTGAGCATATCATGCCTCACTCACAATTTTATGTTATTAATAAGCCAGCGGAAGGGCTTTTCCCATGCTAATTGCTACAGTTAAAAAAAATGTAAAAGAAGAGCTAGAAAAAGTCCAGATTGTCACTAATGTAAAATCACTTAATTGCCACATTTGTCTCATTTGCAACCCAGATGTCATAGCGTGTGTGCGCGTGCGCGTGCGCGTGCGCGTGTGAATAACAGCAAATAGAAGATTTTCATAAAACCAAAGAGAAGTAGGAAGTTTGAAGTGGTTTGTGCATTGCTTTGTTTTACAATGAGATGCTGACCTCTATGGCAGCTAACGGGTTTAAAATCTAAAAAAAAAACTATCCTAAAACAGCCCGGCTCTCCTCCTAACCCCAACGCACTTCGCTGCACGGCAGCAGCTAGCTGTTCTCATTCAGATATCAGTACCTAACTAGCCCCTCAGGAGAACAGCACGTATTACATTTAAATGGCATAAAATACAACTTTCTATATTGTGTACTCCATGACATTTTTTTTTCTGCTGTTTGGGGATAGGTTTCCGGGTAGAATTTTAAAGTACTAGTTCCCCCCCGGTATGGATTATTTATTCATCAAAAGACAAAAATACCCAATGCTACATCCAATGTGACAAAATATGCTGTGTAGTTAAATACCTCAATGTCAGTATTTTCATGAGTAAGGGTCATTAAGTTAAACCCTCGGGCCAAAGCGTTATAAGCCTGCAAGCCACGCCAAGGTATGACCAGTAAGCAGGTCCTAAGACTACCTATGCAAACTCTCATTTACCTCTGGTGGAGGGAGAATGACCTCAGTGGGTTTGTCCACACAGGAACATGGAAAAAAACTACTACTTAAAAAGTGGGGTGGGGTGAGCTTAAACCCTGGGAGAAGGGGCCACTAACCTCCAATCAACTGACGCCAGTAGAAAATTAAAATGAATAAACACACAATCCCAGCAAGGTCTAACCCCAAAACCAGGTTATTTATTTATGGATTGTTTCCCAATCTGAACCATTGGGTTCCCCAACACCGAATAGCCCTTTTCACTGCTCCTTGCCCTGGTTTAAATTATGTCAAGAACAAAAACAAATATAAATAGACAGTCAGGTCTATTTCTGCCTTAAAAGCTTTGTACTGTAGGTTCATTTCATATGATAATACTTACACCAGGGGTGCGCAAACGGTGTATGTGGTGCTTTTACCTTTGGCTCACAGGAGGTCTGTGCCTCCGCCGCTGGGAGCTTGGGGTGTACCTGAGTCACTAGGTGACAGCGTCTCCACCTGTGCAGGATCCTAATTAGGTGGGATACCCCCACACAGGAACACACAATAATACACAAGGCATATATCTATAACATTTGACTAAGAATATATGTATATAAGCAGATAACATCAACAATGATAATGGTAGCACTACTGGTTACAGCTATACCTCTGCCACACAGGGCCTTATCCCACCACCGTGTCACTCACAAAGTGTCCACCGTACCTGAGGGGCCCTCGGGCACCCAACCACCCAGGTGTCCACAAGGATAACTGCCCCACCCTTATATGTGGCCAGCGCTGCCACTATGGTGTGTGTGTATACTGTTGGTGCACTGTAGGATAAAGGTACCTGCCGGGTGCTCCAGCAGCCGGGCGCGCCCAGGAGATAACGGAGAGGATCTGCCGATCCAGCGAGGTCCTCCGTGACACGTCCACCTCAGCGTGAGGTGGTATCCTGCAGAGCGGCCCCACACGCAGGTAGTCTCTCTCTCTTGTGGTGGTCTGGTCCCAGAACACACCTATCAGGGCTGTGCAGATTTGTAGCTGTATCCTTGTACTTACTAACAGCTAAAAGGGCAGGGTCCCTACCTATTGGCCTGTCCCTGGAGCAACCACAATCTATGGTAGTGAGTCGGGGCCTAGCTGGGGCCTCAGGGGAATCTGGCCTAGTGCAGAGGGTCACAGACCCCTGCACCTACCTCCTACCCTGTCCTGGTCCCAGCACCGACTGCCTCTCAAGCCCTGAGCGTGCCAAATGTATCTCTCAGCAGGAGATCTCAGTCGCGCGATTGGCTCCCAGGTGTCATGTGGTTAGCAGCCCCAGTGGCTGCTGGGTGTTGTAGTCCCTTGCGGAGCCCTTTCCTATTGCCACCACGTGCGTTATGAGCACTGCGCATGCGCGACGTTGGGAAGGCCCTGAGCTACGGAGCGACACATATGCCAGTCCGCGATCCCTGTGATGGCCGCCACAACGCTTCTGCGCATGCCGCTAAGGTAATGAAGCTGTTTTAATATCAATTTTAATACTAGTGTAGATGGGCAGGGGGTCACCGGAGCAGAACAACTGTCACACCACTCCCTGCTGTTAGAACTGTCACTGTCACACCACTCCTTGCTGTTAGAACTGTCACTGTCACAACACTCCCTGCTGTTAGAACTGTCACTGTCATGCCACTCCTTGCTGTTAGAACTGTCACTGTCACAACACTCCCTGCGTTAGAACTGTCACACCACTCCCTGCAGTTAGAACTGTCACTGTCAAACCACTCCATTTGTTTAGAACTGTCACTGTCACACCGCTCCCTGCATTACAACTGTCACTGTCACACCACTCCCTGCTCTTAGAACTGTCACACAACCCCCTACTGTTAGAACTATCACACCACTCTCTGCTGTAAAAATTGCCACTGTCACACCACTCACTGCTGTAGAGTTGTCACTGTCACACCACTCTCTGTTGTAAGAACTGTCACACCACTCCCTGCTGTTAGAACTGTCACTGTCACACCACTCCCTGCAGTTGGAACTGTCACTATCACACCACTCCCTGCTGTTAGAACTGTCACACCACTCCCTGCTGTTAGACCACTCCTTAATATACACCCTCTGGTAAAGGGGAGTAATTGACTCTTCAGGAAGCAGTTAAGCGGCGAAACGCATCTGGAGACTAGGAAGTGAGAGGAGATCAAAAGAAATGCGTTCGCTTTTCCCAGGCAGCCGCTACTGGAAGTGACAGATGGAACCATTACGTGAGACGCCGACACTCACAGATGTGGTGAGGTTGGAGCGGGTGCCTGATTCAGCAGATTTGGCTTCTATTTGCAAACTGCTTTTAAATGCGCTAAAGATTATGCCTGAATACATGTTTGTGTACCATCTACAATATTGTGTCTCTTTATCCATCTCTCCTGAGATTTTCTCCATCCACCAGAATCTATACAAAGGAAGAGACTGAGCTTGAGATATGCCAGTTTTTAGTTGAATAAATGTGAGTGGACACTTCAGAAGATACAAGAAGACCTCAACTTTATGTGTCCAAACGTTCTTTTGCTATTGGTTGTCTTTTTCCTTTTTTTTTTAGGTGCCATCCTACGCTTCTCTTTCGTTTGTAGAAAACACATACAGTACCAAGGAATTTAGGAGACGGTTCCTAATTCTAGGGTCTGAGGGGAGATTTTTTTGTGGGTTCCATTTTCTGGCACTTGCTATTTGGTTTATTATTTACTGAGCCACATTCACTATCATGATTTGTGCAGAGTATATTTGCGAATTCATTTATATTAATATTATCTGATATTTGACTTGCTTTAGTATTTCACTAAAATTCACATTATTATATTATATTAACTTCATTTTTTTTTTTTTGGAGCACTGACCAAGATATGTTTGGGGTTTAACACTTCTCCTTTCTGTCAGCATTGTCACTCACACAACTCAATGTCAGATTTGTTACTATCACTGTTCCTCTCCTCTGCCAATTTTTTTTATCATAACCAGGGCTATTATTGCCATATCTATTCCTACTGCAACATCTGTCAATGACTAAAATGCTCTGTTTTAAAATCTGTCACCAGCACTGGCGTGCTTTAATTTCTGTCACTGTTGTATCACCGATCAATGAGTCCAACCTCCTCTTTTCATGAGGCCGGGCCACGTGATGGCACCTCATCTGTCCATGTCACATCCTGCAATCAGACCAGTCACATCCCTACCCATAGCCACATCTGTCTGGCATAACTATCAAAGCGCTCAGCTCTGACGCTGGTACTATATCATTCTTATCAGACCTGTGAGTGTCATACAGTCCCTCTCCAACAACCAGATATGGTGTCATCCATCCTTTCCATCAAACCAGTTAGTGTAATGTAGATTCCTTCTGCCAACACTGGCACTGTGACACCTGTCACCTGACTCCAGTAAAACCTGTGTCACACAGGGACGTTCTGCCATCAGTGGCACCTGTCCAAATGTTACATACGCTGGTTACTGAAGTTTGCAAATGCCGTGAGTACATCTTCACATTAAAGCTGCAGTTCAGTCTTTTTTTATTATTATTTATTTTTTTACTTCAATAGTTTCATGTGGGCAATCTCTAATTACCTAAAGAACTGCATAGCTGCTGGTCAATTCGTTCTCCGTCTATTGATCGGCAAAGTCTGGCGACATCTTTAAATATGGGGAATGTAAATCGTTGCTATAGGAACAAGCATGCTTGTTAAAATAGAATACAAGAAAATTGGTCTTTCAAAGTTGTTGATTTTTAAAACAGAAAATGCTAAAAGTATTTTTTCTTACTACAGAACTGATTTATTAAAAAAAAACACACATGCAGGATATTGACTGAACTGCAGCTTTAAGCTTGGTGTGGAGTGTCCTTCCTATTAACCTGGTAAATTCATATAGCTCACGCCTGCTAAAACTGACACTGACAGTTGCTCATAATATCTCTTGCTACACACTTCTGTGCTATAATTCGCTTGATCGTGACACATCTGACCTCGCACTGTTTTCCGTGGTCTCTGAAACTGTGAACTTGTCTTTCCTGCCAGACCTGCTCTTTTCACACAAATCTGTTTGGATACCATGGCACTCGATCTTCCTACGTTTCACACTAATCACCGTCACTACTACCTGCTTTGTTAATGTGAAATCTATCTTCCTTATTAGACTTATTGTGACACTGCCCACCTGTGTCATCCTTGATACGCTGATACCTATCAGACCTGTCACATAAAGCTGTCCGAGCGATGCCTGATTGGAAAACTTATTAAATGTAGATCCTAGCGTCATAGAGGACACAGCTGAGTCAATTTACCATTTTACAGCGGTTCAAGCATAAAACTTGAGATGACTAAAGTGTGAGTTTAAACTCTATAGGAGTATCAGCAAGCTGTGTTTTTCACCTGAACATACTACACTATATATTCGTTGTTTTTCTTGTTTCAACATATCTTCTGGAACCCCATCCTGCGCCCAAGAGAACCTACCCCAACTATCTTCTGAATTGGGTTTCCGAGAGAATCCAGTTTTTTAGGACTTTGTTTCTATCAGAGACATTTCTTTGGACACATTATCCTTCTTTTTGCATAATATGTATATATATTATTTTTTTTGCACAATATTTTATATCACATTCACACACACAGTACAGAGTATTGTTTAGTGCTAGCTTTTGTATGTCTTTTTGTATGTCTTTTCTTCCAGACTCTGTCAAACCTCGGATGTCATTACTCGTATACTATGCAAGGTCAGACATACATATCTATGTATAAAGCTTCTGCATTTATCAGCACCCACACTGAAGCTCCGACAACCATCTTATTCCCTGGAAATCCTTTCCTTACTTCCACCCACACTGAAGATAGTGAGACCATCTTGTTTACTGGATTACTTCCTCCAGGAAGCTTCCATAGCATGGTTTCTGTTAGACTCCAGTGATTTTATTTGTTGGCACCCAGCCTTGATCCCAGACAGTGACCCCAAACTTGCACCTCTGCCACCTGCCTTGACCACTGCCTGTGACCCCAATCTTGTACCACTGCCTGTGACCCAGACGTTGCACGTCTGCCTCCTGTCTTGACCACAGCCTGTGACCTCGACTTTGCACTGTTGACATCTGCCTTTATCCCAGCCTGTGACCCCGACTACTCTATGATCAATTCAGGACTCTGTCTCCCTGTGACGAAGCGGCCTGTAGGCGAGGTCAGTGAAGAGTCCACACATGCATTTCTGGGCAAACCATAATATTGGAGTGGTTTTATTTTCCACAAAAACAACTAAAACTTTGGGGCTACTGCCTCTTTAAGGCACAACATAAATCATAACATAAACACCTACTCTACATTAGGAGACTAAAGAAACATTACTCCGGCCCTTTCTAACTGGACCGCCAGCTAAGCTGGTTACCAACCCCAAAACATATAAAACACTACCAATACCAGGGAACCATATAGAAAGTCTTATCTGTGTGTTCTGGTCCGGCGTCTCCGATTTCTCCAGGGACTTAAAATGCAGGCGGTGAAGTCCTGCTGCTCCCAGTAAATTTGTTGCCCTATTTCTTTACAGGCTTCTCTGCTGTGTGGGCTTTGGGTTCCCCAATATTGCCAGGCAAAACCCTCTGGTCAACAAGCCTGGATCCCTGTGGGCGGGAGCTCTGTTGTCTGTTTCCTCCAACAGACTCCAACAGGGACATTGAAAAGCAGCTACTTCCTGCCTTTTACACCCTGCTTAATCAGGAGTTTCACATATCATATGCATGAAACCCGACACCAGTGCAATTTCCTGCCCTGTAAAGGGAGTTTAACTCCTTGACTCCCTTACACTGCCGGTTCAGGTCGGTAATTTAATATCCTACCTCATCCTTCTGGGACGCTTCCTGTCTTGAGATGAGCATTGTTACATTATGCTCTGGCCAGACATGGACCCCGCTGAGGTAGGAAAGCCTGTTTCCTCCAAATGGAATCTTTAAGGAAACCACGAGAAATGCGTTTCGGACCAAGACCAACAACTGGCCCTAATCTCCTCATCTCTAAACACCATTGCTGCCTGACTGAATACCCTCCAGATTGCGCCAATCCCTGCAGGTTCCACACTCGTGGCTCCTCCTGCCCTTCGGGAACTCCATATACCTGCCTCTCTATGTTATGAAGAAGATCCTGCTGCCTGCAGAAGATTCTTAAACCAGTGCTCAATTCAGTTCATGCTCCTGCCATCCATGTTTGCTTCTCATTGGACAAGGGTGGTATATATCAGCTCCCTGCTCTTCAACGAGGCCCTGGCATGGGCATCTCTGTTATGGGAGAGTGATTTTCCCCTGGTATATTACTCAACTGTCTTCATGCAGGCCTTTCAGAGGGTCTTTGATGCCACAGGATGGGTATAGTCCGCTTCCACATCACATCTCTGGATCCGTCAGGGTGCACACACTGTGGGGAAATACGCTATTGAATTCTGGACCCAAGATGCCAACACAGGTTGAAATATCCTGGCTCTAGGGGCCATCTTCTGGCAGTGCCTATCTGAGTGTTTGAAGGTACTTGCCATGGTTCAGGGCTGGAGAGAGGAGTGGTCGTAATCCATAGCCAAGGTCAAGGAGAAGAAAGAGCAGGTGTACTGGAGCAAGCCGAGGACCAGGGATAGAGAAGAGCAAAGTCCAGGTACGAGCAGGGGTCACAACAAAGGGTCAGGCAAAGAATTCTGGATGCAGTGAGCATGGCACACAAGCAACAGTTTATGCTCAGCAACAAGCAGAGGGCAGATAGGGTATAAGAAGGGGCAGGAGCCAATGGAAAGGCAGCAGGGGGAGTGGTCTCAGACGTAAGCTGAGCGCCAAAAGGAGGTAGCTAATTGAGAGTCAGGTGTGACACAGCTGAGGGCAGTCCTGACATTAGCCGCCACGTGACCTGCACACATGGGAGGAGCGTGGCGCGAGGCGAGTGCGTCGCCTCCAGGTTTGATTGCCCTGATTATGTCACGGGCGCCAGTCTGCGTGAGCTACCTCTTGCCGCCTGGGTTGGTTGCGGGACCCGTCCGAGGGGCGGGGCTTAGCCACCAACCTGACATAGACTTTTATGTTGGGGGTCATCAGTCCAAGTTAGGCGGCCATCTCAGAGCGATGAAAATGTCTGAATATTTATCACGCACATACTGGTGGCCAGAGATTCTGAGCGATGTCAAAGATTTTGTGGCCACTTGTGCTCAAACCAAGGTGTCCTGAGCTCTTTCCTGCGGCCTACTCCTATCACTGTCAATTCGTGACCGGCCTTGGTAATGAACTTCATTGTTGAGTTATCGCCTTCTCAAGGTATGATTACCATTCTAGTAGTGGTTTATCACTTTACTAAGCAGGCCCATTTCATTTCCATGAACAAATTACCCTCCTCCTCAAAACTCTTTCATCTATGAAATCTTCCGTTTGCACAGAGTACCCTCAGAGATTGTCTCTGACCAGGAATCACCGTTTGTTTCGATACAAAGTCTGATCGAAGAAGATCAGAATAGATCCCAGAAAATTGCACTCAACCTGATAAAATGTAATGTCAAAACCTATAATAGGTAGGATATACACAATAGTTTGTAGACTACAGTAGGATAAATAGGAAGACTGGTCAGAAATACTACCTCTCGGGGAGAATATAACAAGACAAAAAAATAATAAAATGTCATTTAACATATATCAAACTCTGGTGTGTTATTTATTTACAAAGTGAAAGTTAAAAAGTTAGATGCAGACATACCAGAAAATGGTGCAACCAACATTAATACACAGGTGCCGTTTGGCTCCGGTATATTACAGCGTGAGTTTCAACAAAATAACTTTACACCACCATTTTGTCTTTGATACATGAAGCCCGTTGACTTATTAAAAAAAAAAAAAATGGAAATTACCTAATTTTCATGTCAAATTTATTAGGAATAATGCAGTGGTGAATAGCAAACACTTAGAAATATTGCAGAAATGTTATAACAAATAAATTGGGAACATCCTTTTCTTGTAAAACAAAAACTTGTACTCTATGTGACCAACGTTCCCCACAAAAGATTTGAAAGTCAGTGGACAATTCCATTGGTTTATTTTAAAGATATAACATTCTATTTTAGTCTGTCTATAAATATTCCGTGTACCTTTAGTACATCTATCTTTCTTGTCTCTTTACAAACGGCCCATACTAACTTTTCAGGACAGATGAATTTGCCTTTTCCTACCAGGCTTATATAGACTTTAATTTAAAATAAATCCCTACATATGGCACTGATGCACTTGTTTACTTTTTGGGTACTGTGAAATTATATATTTTTTGCCATACATGTTTTTTTTAAATCCATACAAGCAGGAAAATAAGTAAGAAAAAAAAATGTATTTATTTATTCCTTCTTTATAGAATTTTAGACAGTCTCCCCCCCTCCCCCCATGTTTTTAAGCACATGCCACCAGTGCAACATATTTGCATAATGCTTGCATACATTTGGCCTGGCTACAAGTTTAAGCTTCTGCGCTCTCTTTACCAGGTCCAAAGGCAGGAATGAGGTCAAAAGCACAGGACACATCTGGATCTGCCGCTTCTTCTCTTCCTTGTTTGCACAAGTCTACATTCACATATCCACTCTTCCCTTCATTTGGCTCACGCACAATCTTGTCCCCTTCCTTATCTTTCCTGGCTAGATTTGTTTCCCCTCCACTTGTCCTTGGGTCGGCCTCGTCCCTTTCCTTTTTGTTCCTCCATTAGCCAGACTGTCTTTGCTCTGCTACCTGTTTCAGCGTTTTGCCATACTTCCCGAATAAAACAAAATACCTCCTTCTTTGACATGCACAGGATTTATAATGATATTTTTTAAGATTTACTACAAATGTCTGAAATCCAATAACCTTACTAAATATTGCATTAATGTCCCTTGTCCTGCCCTCCACAAAGTCACCCTTTCCTCCTGTTGCAATGGTAATATACAAATGTGAACATGTCAAACAACAATTACTGTCTGTCTCTGTTTACTTTTGCCCCCAGTCTCATTGCAGTCTGCACATCCTGCTGTGTGCTTATTCAACACAGTGTGCTGAATTCCGAATGCTGATATTCTATTGATCTGTGTTCTCTTTTTGTAGAGGTAATTTACCAGCATTGCTTGCTGGAGTTTATGGTTTAGTGTGCAAGACTCTTATCTAAGGGATATTGCTGTTCTTCATCCTGCTCTTCCGAAGGATGTTTTTTCTGGTGTTGTTGGAGAAGGCATCGTTGCTAAACATCAGGAGCATCAGATTTTGGGGACCTGAAAACTAGCCCAGAAATACATTCTTCGGGGGATTTCCTTGCCAGTAATTCAATGATTAGAGTTAACATCACTAGACTTCATCAGTGCTTGGTATACCTATGCGCTACACTAACACACTTTAAGGATTTTAGACAATCAGTTGGCAGCTTGGTCCCTTTGTAGTCCATTCAAATGAATCAGTTGTAAGGTGTCTTCTGGTCATCCTATGGCATTGCTTTCTTTGTAAATATGGCCCAATATATCTGTAATAGGGGAGTCCCCAAGTTAGAATTGATGTTATCAAATACCTATGGGCCTGCAGTGTGTACTAAGCATCGTAAACAGAGGTTGTGGTGCAAAATTGGCCCACAGAAATGTCATTTTCATTTGCACATCTACTAACCTTACGGTTCTTAATCTGTGCCATCGGCGTCAAAAATGAACTGTTTTTTTTTGTCCCATAGATATGGACGGCACTAGGCATATAGATGTGGATGGTACAGTATGTAATAGAAAATATATGTTTCTTCACAAAAAAGTGTAACAAAATCGTCTGGCAAGGTTAAGCTGCAGTAAATCCCCCAAAGTCTGTTTATATTGTTAGCACATAATACAGTTGTTATGTATCAACTAAAAATGTATTTGATGTAGCACAGATGTTTCATTATATATGTTAACAAAATTTATTATTTTCATGTATGACTATTATAAATAATACCAGCTGTACCCGGCATAAAATACGCTGATCTAGCAGATCTTAAAGGTTATTAATGAAAAATGTCTCTTTGTTTTCACCCCTCCCGGTAATGCCTTGAGGTCTCTTGTCCCCTCTTCCCCACCTTTCTCTCTCCTCCATCATGCCCTGCTCCTCTTTGTACTCCCTCCTCCCCCCTCTCCGCACTCCCTGCCCTAGGCTGTGTCCATAGTATGGACGACCACGTGGACGCGTCCGCACACTACGCGATTGGGCGCATGCGTGCGAAGGCAGGAGGGGGCGCGCGATGCTCGAGAAATCAAACTGATTTCTCGCGCGATAGAGCGGTCACGTGAGTGGTTCGCCCATTGAGGGCGAACCAGCTCCGTGACGTCACTGGCAAAGCCCCCACAGCCCGAGTACTATGGCCAGGGAAAGCACACGCTTTCCCTGAACCTCCGCGTGCCTCCGCACAGCTGCACTCTCTATGGACGCAGCCTTACTGTGTCTGCTCTTCTCTGTGTGCTCTATACTCCCTCCTCTACTACTCATCTCATCTGTCTACTCCTCTCCTTGCTGTCTCTGTTTACTCCTCTTACCTTGCTGTCTCTCTTCCCCTTTCTTTGCACTCCCTCCTGCCCCATGTGCATACTGCTCTCCATTCCGTCCTCCTCCTCATCCCCCTGTCTCCTCCTCCACTTGCTGTCCTCCTCTCCTTGCCGTCTCTCTCTTTGTCTCCTCTACCCTCCTTGCTGTCTCTCCTTCCCTCCTTGCTGTCTCTCCTCCCCTACTTGCTATCTCTCTCTCTGTCTTCTCTGTCCTCGCTGTCTCTCTTTGTGTCTCTTCCCCCTCCTTGCTGTCTCTCCTCCCCTCCTGCTGATTCTGTCCAATCATCACTATCACTTGGCTAACTTAAACAATCTACTATATATTTCAAAATGTGTGGCGAGTCAGCCACCTGCTGTTGTACCTGGTAGGCTATATTCTGGCCTGTGACATCATACTTGTGACATCATAATGATTTGCAGACATCCTTCGCGTCAGCCCTCGGAAGGGGGTGTCCAATGTAGGGAGAGTTCAAAATATTTTTTTTCCCAATTTATAACAATATTTTAGCTAACACATGCTAACCTTCTATGTGTCCCGGTGTGTGTTCCTGCATTTGTGCAAAAAGGAATTCTTAAAAATCCGTCTGGATTGTATGCAATGACGTATTTGAATGAATCCGTCCGGACCTTTGCGTATGCAATCCGCATGCGGATTTTAGTGCGCTGGACGGATTTTGTCAAAATGATCCCCGGAATTCTGGGGGGGACACGGATTTTGACAGTTTCGCTCATCCCTACTTACAGTATGATGCCACTATTAGTCACAAACACCAGGGTAAAAAAAGGAAGTAATATGGAAGAAAATCGCAATGTCCCTTTTTAAGAAGAAAGAAACATTTTATTTACGAGGATCCAAATAAGTGACATTTTCTTAAGGGTTATTACATCTTTTTAAGGACACCAATTACATTGATAAGAAGTTCAAAAGATATTTTAGAGTTGAACTGCTATGTTAAGTATCCCAGAGACCGCCGTGGTCATCTTTACAACATCTTGATCCTAGGTAATGCTCTTACTGGTTGAAAGCACTTAATGTGGTGAGGTTATATTGTATTTTGTAAGTTGCATGGACATTATGCAACACACGGCAATCAATTCTGGATGATAATACTTTGAATCACAGCTATTAGAGCATCGAACATATTGAAGGAACGCGTTCCAGCAGTCTGCTTCTCCTAATCAGCAATGTGTCTGCTGATGTGCCATTAAACTGTGATTAGATTACATTTAGTCTGTGTGATAGCAGCTCTCCCTTTGTCAATATTTCACCCAGAAGAAAGATCACAGAAGCTGAAGTGAAGCTCACACAATTCCAGCGAAACCACTACACATCCAAGCCATGCCCGCTACGCTTGCCTTTAACGGTGTTTGTATTTACGATTCCCCTTGTGCGTATCATATTCTCTTATGAATTGTTGACATATATTTGTTGTGGGCAGGCCTTTCTTAAAGGCGCAATCCTACACCTTTATTTTATTTTTTTAACAAGTTGCCTTAAAACTTACTTTTTACACTGATCACTGGGAAATCATGCACATTTTTTATGGCTTTAGAGAAATTACATAATATTTCTGGAGGCTGTCCTTTTTATTTAATGGCAAATTTACAAACATTGCTCGAGTATTATGTATATAAATTTATATTATTATTATTATTATGTATATAAATATATAAATTTAACACATTGCTCGAGTATTATGTATATAAATTTATATTATTATTATTATTATGTATATAAATATATAAATTTAACACATTGCTCGAGTATTATGGCTATAAACAGATGTAGTAAGGATAGTTAGCATGATCGCCGCACCACGGATATGCAACAATTAGTGTTGATAAGATCAAATAACTGAAACACTTAATACATGAAAAAGAATAATTATATCAATAATTTTATTTTTATTTTCCAATGACATTGTGACACTGACAAGTCAATCTGTCTGATAATCAGACATCAGAAAAGATGCAGATTTATTGTTTTTTGGCACTAGAGCAAGCTACAGTCAGGCAACCATAGTTTTCCTGGCGCCGGAGAAATCCCAAAAAATGGACCCCTCGCCCTGCAGCGCGAACGCGGCAGACAGTCTCCGGCGACGCAGACTATCACTTTTGTGGCCTCGTCCACCGGAGACAGTGAGTCTGGCTACATCTGTATCTTCTCTGGTGTCGGATTTAGGATGTCAGTATGGCAATTTGATTGGGAAATGAAATGAAATCATAGATAGCCTTCTCCTTTATTCAAGTATTTAGTTGCTGCTGTCAAGCATCAGACCAACTGGACCAAAGTCCAAATAAATCATTTTTCATATTGAGAGGAAGAGATGGCATTGCAGCTTTCTATTACTGACCCCATCGCAATATTTGTAGTCAATTAAAAGTCCATTTTCACGGCAGCCCGGTGGTCCCCAGAGTAGGGTTGAGCTCGTTCTGAAAAGGCGGGGGGGGGGGGGGGGGGAATTGATTTCTTAGGGTGTTGTTCATTTATAGGTGCAGTTCTGTCTTAAATCAGCTTTGAGATAAACACAACGGGTGTGATGTGGTCAGGCAAACCTAGAGCAAGATGTATGCAAATTGGGTCATTTCCATATTCTGTCTCTTTGCGTGAATGTTTTATGCTTCAAGCTGTGTGTCGTGTGCATCAGCTTGCTACTTGAAGAATGTCAATAGGAAGAGTTAGGGAGGAGTTACATGACACGCACTACATAAAAACATGTATCAAACTCTGCATCATTTTTTTTATCTTGTATTTGCGTCAAAAAATCCATCAGGTACTGTATGAGTTCGCGCAAACTTTTCTGGCCACCAAATGTAAGAAACACTCTCTTACATTTTACGTAAATGCGTGCAAAAAATGGAGCAGTGGGTCACAACTAACTTCTATGCTCACTTTTTAACATTGATATGTCTCCCCCACGTATAAACGATTCGTGAACTAAAAGAACAACCCTCAAAAATCTCAAACTCTACATACACTGTAGTTATAAAGACTTTCATTGTTACCGGGTTGTTTTTAGATCATGGTGGCTCTATGCTTGCTACTTTTTCTCCAAGAATCCAATGCTAGTGTCATGCTCACAGTTGATTGGCACTTCCTCCCAAGTTGAGGAAGTGACATCACAAACCTTACAGGTTCACATATTTTCTATACCGCATATTAAAGATCATGGGGAGTTTAATTCCTGCCATTATTCCTCAATACACTGTACAGAAAGAACATGATCCAGCCTATGCCATGTATCTAATGGTAAGGACACAGCAATAGGTCTCCAAAGTTACATACACCTTTTTTTTTTTATTGCTTTTTTATTCCTGCCATTCTAAACTCGGAGGATCACAGGGTTCCAGAGAAATCTTTAATGTTTAGGGGGTTTTTTGGTCCCCTTTAGAAAAATCTAAATGGCCTTCGGGGTTAGTCCCAGACTTGAGGGCCAAAATGATGTTCTGCCCTCATCAGAGCATGATGCTTTCTATCGGATAACCCTGCCAGCTCTCTTGATTTTTTTTCCTTTAGTTCTAGCAACAAATAAAAGGGTAAATCTCACGGGAACTGCAGGGTCCCCAGAGATGATAATAATCCGGAGGCGCTCATCCCCAGATCCGATTCTAAAAAGAATCGAGTTGCTGGACTGCTGCCTTAAAAATCACACACAAAAGATGTAAATGTCCCACATTGTCGATGATGAGTTCCTAGTGCACGTAGAAGCGGGAATGGGGCAAACACTGTTGATCACATCTTTATTCAGATTCGGAGCATGCATAGCATCACCCTAAAGCCAGGCTGGCCACCTCTCCCAGTTATTAAACAGTGTCTGTTGTGTACATTTGCAGCTCACTGAGCTAACAACATCTGGTAGGTAAGTAACAGTAACAGCAGGTAGAGCCATATTTACTAAGACACTCTCCACTGCCGAAGACACCTTTCACTTGAGTGGGCTGTGAGTGGGCAGCGGTGCCGGTAGATGTTTTATGTAAAAGCACAGCTTAGTGAATATGGGCCCTAGTCTCTTGTGTGCACTTCCATTATATCAAGTGGTCAAATGAGCAAGGATGTGCCACAACCTCCCACGTCCCCGAGGCCGTCACGTACATATTTGACACGAAGCTGCCAAGAGAAGGCCGAATTGTATCTTTACATTGGGTGTATTCATTCAGTATTGTAGATACTTGTTGTGGACAATTGGGCAGTACATTATATAACACTATTTTAATACATTACAACCTGTAGCTATTTGTATTACTTCTAAATTGTAATCATAATAAAAGCAAAAAGCCATTAAAACTGGGAGTATTGCTACTAATATCTTTAAACAGTTACTCATTTCCAGATACTTTCCAAGCTCTAGTATTTATGCAAGATTCTTTCTCTCTTAGGCCTCGGAAGGCGCTGAGGGGAAACATAATCCCTATCAGCACAGCTTTAGACGGGGCTTCCGCACGCTTCCGCAGGCGTGCGTAGGCGTGTGGAATTGCAGCCGACAGAGAAATTTAAGTTTTCCCGCTGAGGGAAGAGCACGGCCGGTCACGTGACTGCCAAAAGCCAATGGCAGCCCGTGACGTCGGCGCCGTGACGTGGCGCGCTTGTCCCGCCTCCCGCTCCACCTCCAGCCCCGCCTCCTACCCGGCACACAAGCGCGCTCGCTGATGCTCATGCAGGGACACGAAAAAGCTCCTGCTTGAGCAGGAGAGCATGAGCGTCAGTGCTGCTCAGCGCTCTTCTTTTCACCATGTTCGAGGCTTTAGGGGTTAAAGTATCTGTTCATTCTGACTGCGGCTCGCTGCTCAATAGCAGCTAATTGGAAAAAGATTAAACCCCCTTCTAAGCAAATGGTCCTTCGCAAGGTAAGCGAGGTCAAGCTTATGGAATACCTATCGGCGCTCCTGAAACAGAATATAGTACAATATGAGAAAGTTTGGGCACAGTGGCCTTATAATTAAAGAGATTAAAAATGAGATATGGATGCTTCAGTTGGACTCTGCATTAGACCACTAACCCCTCTAAGGGGGAGTTCATGTCTACTCAGGGTCTTTTGACAAGGTGGAGGGGAGGACAACTACACCCCTTCCCTTAGCTCTCCCCGTTCCTATCCCCTCTCTCCCCCCTTCTTCTGTTCTTCTCTCTTCTCCCCCTCTCTCCCTCTGCCTATCCTTTACAGTACTAATATAAGGGGTTTGATCTAAGATCCTCCTAAAACTGTTAATTCTCCCGGACGGGATCTACATAGTAGAATCTAAATGCATAGGAGGTTACAAAATACTAGGGGCAGATCGCCTCTTCTCGATCAATCAACCTTGAGATGCTTCGGGTTGTTCACTTTTAAATGTATATGTTAATTAAGTTTACTGTCTATAAACAACCATGTGATGTGAATGTACCCCTGTCAGAAAATAATAAAAATGTTTGAAACAAAAAAGTATCTGAGGATAAAACTGCAGAGAGAGTCAACTGATATAATGCAAAGTGCAGATTTGCAAAAAGGTTTGTACCTGTATTATCCATCTGCAGAGGAATGTACGAGATGTGTGCAGAGGTACATATAAGGCTACGCTTATAGTGTCGACGACAGCGATGCGACGTCGCGTCAAAAATGCATTGCTGCCATCGCGTGTGCTTATAGTAAGCACGACGCGAAAGCGCGATGGAGCACCGGCTTGGTCGCGATCTCTGGAAGTCATCTCAATTTGGTTTTTCTAGCAACCGCATCCTGACATCGCCGTAGCCGTAGCCGGCACTATAAGCGTAGCCTAATGGAGACCGATTTGGTTGAAATTATATCTTGGCTTTATTGAGCCTGTTCCTTTATCCAGTCAAAACATACAAAAAAAACAAAACAAAAAACAAACCACCATCCCTTTGTAAGGGCTAACTTACTTCCCCCGACCCTATCTGCAGGACTGGAGGGATAATCCAATAAGCACCCTATCATCCCAAAGTCTCAGGAAGTACCTTAAGCAGATGGCCTCCCATGTCAGTCCTTGGCAGGTTCCTGTGTCCTCTGTGTTCAGGAAATATAGGTGTATGGGTGTCTGGGTGTCTTGATCTCACCACAGCCTTTGTGCTCAAGACATTGTCTGTGTGCAGGCTTTTCTGCTCTCCTTCTGTCAGCCCAAATGTGAGCGTAGGAGTCTCTCTCCTGTTTCTCACATCAGGCTTGTCTAAAAAGCCTAATCAGTCAGGTGGAGTCTGGTTGGTTGCCTGTGTGCAATTAACTAGCACACTGCTGGATTTAGAGGCAGTTTCTCTCAAACAGTGATAAGTCCCAGTTAAAATGAGCTTACAATAGGTATAAAGAAAAAGTGTGACTAGCCAATGTCTAGCAACCTGACAGAAAAATACTCTATAAATATATGAAATCAAGCATGGTTAAAACATATGTCCACTGCAAATGATATTTCAGTTCCAGGCATGAGAATGCAGCAAGATCTGGCACAACACCAGATACGTTAACAGATATATTTCCGTTTTTTTTACTTATTTTATCATAAAATATAAATTGCCTGTGCGTGCTGCAAATCCTGCAAGCACAATATTGAAAGCAATGTTTCCTGATTCAGAAAAAGCTGGCGGTGGTCAAACAAAGCGACACGTATTATTGATTAAGTCCTCGCTGCTAACACGGCCAATGGAATTCTCAGTGCCATTTGTTCCAAGCCTTTTACTTAGGAGGAAGCAACGCTGAAAACCACAAGGAAGTGGTATTATCAGTGTGGTATTTTATGAGGAAGAAAAGGTGGTAGAAGGATTTTTAGATTTTAAGAGCTACGGTGTTTACACAGCTGCATCCATATTTAATCGAACAAATGAGTGCTTTTAAGAATGCTCCATTTCATAGGAGAATACAGATCTTAGAGACAGAATTATTTTCGGGGAGATTATGAATGATGATGTGTTTTTCAGCTACAAATCAGGGATTGGGAGAGTTGGTCAGTGTGATCTTGCACAGGGGTCTAGGTGGAGCCGGGCAGTGACGATTCTTCCTTAAAGTCAGGTAGATCCCTGGAGATGGTCACGGGCTGGGTGAAAATTGTAATGGAAGGATAGCTGTCTGAATGATTACACCTTTGTAGATAAAGTGCACACTAAACTGCAGGGCCGCAGACAGTTTTCCTGGGGCCCAGGAATACAGTTTCCACTGAGACTGGGCCCAGTCAGTCCCATTACCCCTTATCCCCCCTCCCCAGTCCCATTAATGCCTTATATTCCCCCAGCCAAAGGCCCATTACAACCTCACATACTTCCCTAGGCCCATCACTCTCTTCACTCATATCCCCCCAAGGCCCATTACCACCTTACATCTCTCCCAGACCCATTACATTCCAAGGCCTAACCCAATCCAAGGTCTTGTCCTGAGGCCCATCAGAACCTTACATACCCCCCAAGGCCCATCACCCCCTTACATTCCCCCCAAGTTCCATTACCGCCTTACACCCCCCAAGCCCATTACACCTTTTCATCCACCGTAGGCCTACTACCCATTTAGCTGTCTGTTTAAAGGTCCTGCCTCCCACGGAAGCTGTGATGTCATCCCTTATGGCTTTTTTTTGGCCAGCATGACGCGGGAACTTTAAACAGAAGTGAGATACTGGCATCACCTTCCGATGTAAGTGCAACCCCTCCTTATTTCCCTATATGTATTTGTCATCACTAGGACGGGAGCCTGAGTCCACCCTCCCCTGTGTGTGGCAGATGAGCAGCAGCCCGCAATAGGCCTGGCTGAGGTCAGATATCTTCAGAGTGACAGATAAAGTTTGGGATAACTATATTTTATATATATATATATATATATATGTGAGGAACACAATAATAAAACATACAGGGGCCCTCTTACTTTGAGGACCCTTTTTACACATGTACATAAAGAGATATAATGTACCCCACTGTGCAATTGACCAATAAACACTGGTTTATTGCTCAGTCCAGATGGCTCAGATACTGACTGAGAGACCACTATGTGTGCCGACACTGCATTGGAGCTCTTATGAAATATATTGATGGTTAGCGGTGCAGGCCTGGTACTTCGCCAAGTGTGTGTATAGCAGTGTGTGATGGCAAAAGAATACTGCAGGGTAGCGGGGTGGTCTCCGGGATGTAGTTCCACTTAGGTTACTCACTGCTTGGGACCCCCCAGGTATTCTGGGTCCCTGTTACTCAATCGGTACCCTCTCCAGACTCGCTCTCAGTGCCTCCAGAATACAATGCATGGACGGCTCTGCTGACACGCTGTAGATCTTGTTAGGTGCCTTGGAACAGAACTACTTCCTCCCTCTGCCTTTTTCTGGAACTCTCCCTCTCTTTCACGTGCTCCTTCCTTTCTTTATGTCTCCGTCCCTCCTCTGACATCATCCATCATACTCTCCAATGATATCACTCCTTTCCTGAGTCACAGTTATTGGCCAGAGGGCCTGTCCATCATGAACACACTACAGAACTTGACTCTGTGGCATGTAGAGCAGATAAACTCCTACATCTACCTGGAGGCAGCGTGCATACATAACTTTCTGCAGCCATGTGTGGGAGGGGAAGGTTGTTACATAAGTATCTTGGGGAGCAGGGGGCCCCCCAAAGCTCAAATTAATGCAGTTTAGTTCTGGAAAGGTGGGGTGTCTTTTATATATATTTTTTTTTTTTAAAGGAAAAGTTCCTTGTAATATGACATCTTCCAAAAGCAAAAATACACTTCACCCATCAAGGTTCATCGGGATCCCCAGATTCTCACCAGGCACTTCCATGTGGAAGGGGTGTGGAATATACAACCTACAGTATTATTGAGAACTCTATTGAGTCTTAGCATAAGGAGGTCCTATAAGTCATAGGGCTCTTGTCTACTAGACCTCTGGCACTTGTAAAGACCGCTTGGATTTTAGTGACGATTTTAGTCACTGGTCTTACTGACCACTTCCAAGGCTCTGCCTCAGAGACTCAACTTCTGACCTTCACAATCCCTTCAGTTTTATTTACAGACTTCTGACTCAAATCCCTGCTCACTTCTTTTCTATCCTTCTCATTCTCTGGTTACTTAGCTGCCATTTCAGTACAGTATTCATCGCCCACTTTTAGCTGGCGCAGAATCAGAAAATTAACTGCTCCCTAATAGTTACAGTGTCTTACACAACTATCCCCTCACAAGCAGGAAACATAACTCTTTACACCAGTGGTGCTCATCTCCACTCCAAGGTTTTGAGGATATCCCTGCATCAGCACAGGTGGCTCAATCGGTGACTAAGTCATTTTGATTGAGCCACCTGTGCTGAAACCTTATCTGTTGGTGGCCCTTGGAAGACTGAGTTTGAGCACTGCTGCTTGAACCACGGATTCCCCTACTTTCCTCCCCCCTTCACCCCAATAACAGACACGTACAGTATAAAATGCCACACTGTATGGGGTATAACAACCACAGCTTTAATTAAACGCCAACATATAACCTGTATACAGAACTGTGCCTGTGGCTGTGTCTTGAGCCCACGCATACACGTGACTTGTGACCCCTCCCCCCCATGCTGGCTGGGTATCCGGCTTAGCCACCATGGTAATACCTACCAACCGGGCATTACAACGTCTGCCCAAACAACCCGGGGCATTAGCCCACCACCTGCCCTAGGACCCAATCTGGCATCCACGAAACCCCCACCAGCTTAGTAAAATGAATAACTAAACAATCTCTGAAGTAAAGAACTTTGCTTGTGTAACCCCTCCTTGCCCGGCCCAAACAAGTGTTACGTCGGGGTAGTGATATTTAGGCATTAATGCTCAGTGTGGTCGGGTTACCTTTGAGAAACACTGCTTTAACCATACAGAAGGCTTCCTCTACTAGCCTATTTACAATAGACACAATCATAATCCATATTTTGTAATATACTACTGTTATTTAAGTTTTTTTCGAGGCAGAGATTCATTGTGCCTGCAAAATTCAAACATTATTAGTATTATAAATGATAAATGATGATTCGATTGTAACAAAAGTGAACGTGTCATCAAAGTAAATCAAAGGCAAGCAGTTTACTGCTGGATTCTGCCTGAAAAAAGGATAATTAAACTGGTTCTTCAGGACTGATTCTTCATAGATGTATATGAGAGAGTGTGAATTTTTTTTGGAACTGTTGGGTAATTATGTAGATTAAGAGGAAGTCACACAGCTATATCTGTCTGTTTAAATAAATTAAAAACCTTGTCACGTCTATATAGGTCTTATGGATAGCCTTTTAAGTAAGTGTGGCATGTAACTAATTTAAATATACTTTGCATATCTCCCATGGTACCTCAGGTGTGCTCCTTTCTCAGAACAGGCATACAGCCCTAATTTATTTGAGGGGACGCACACACGGGCGCACACCTACCTACCTACCTACCTATAGCTCCTCCCAATAACATAGCCGCTGCGTCTATGTGTCCCTAGAGTACCAGAGCCAATGAGGTGGTGGCTATGCCATGGCACCGTCAAAGGGTTAATTATATAGACCCCATATTTTGTTGAAAGAAAAATAGTCAATTTTTACTTTCTCCATCAAAAAAAAGTTCCTTTGGATAATGAAAAGATCCGCATTTTTCTACCAAATATCCAGATGTGGGTCAGTATGGCCTATTTCCTAGCATTCTCTTATTTCTAATGTATATCAAACAAAACGTACCTGTATATTCACTGCTTTCATATATTCCATCCAGATTATGGATTGTCTCAGGCTTCTATACGCTTTTTTTCTTAACCCCTTTTTGCAGACAGGAGGATCCCTGTTTAAAAATCTTGGTACAAAAAAACAGCACCAATGTATGCATAGCATCAAGTTATTTCCTACGTCCTCTGGATAGCCCGGAAGTAGGTATAATGTCATGGAACAAGAATCACATTCCTGCCCGACCCCCCTTCTGCTTGTCAGCTCCTTAAGTTCAGCTGCAGGCATTGGCTCCACATACACACACTGTGCCTGTGTAACATGCAACAATGTTGCATTTTTTGCCTCTGAGCACATAATCAGTGAACTGCTACTGCAGCTTCTCCAGTCCTCCCAGTTAATGGACTTTCCCATGTTCTCCCCTGTCTTTTGCTGACAGTTAGTGCAGTCCCACTCAACCTTTAGTGTGACCCCTGCCCCTCACTTTCTTTTCCACCCTAGATTACAGTGAGTACAGACCTGTCTGCATCCCCCCCTGGTAAGGCCTTTCTCTCTTACCATAGTCTAACCCCATAGAAGCATCCCACATAGAGAAGCACTCTCTACCTACATTACACCTACGAGTTCCTGTGTTTTCTAATCCAGCAATAAAATTAAGAAAGACATTAAGGACTTGTCATGCTTTGGAAGAGGGAGGACATGAGTTGAGCTTACTGGAATCATTCATACATCATTCGTGACCCTGGTTCCAGGAAATATAACAATGTGCCTCCCTTCTCACTTTTAAGAACCCGCTCATTACCCCAGTAATAAAAGTTTTACACGTTTCCCATTAGGAGTTCGCATTTCCTTCCGTCTGTCCTACATTATTCATGTCTCCTCCGGAAAGTAGCCACTGGGTACAAAGATGAAGGGGGCTTATGGAGGAGTGGCTCTGACTCTGAGAACAAGGACACTCAATTTGAATCTAGGACCTGGTTTAATTCCCAGCGTCAGCCACTTGTGACCTTGGGCAAAGTCACCTTATCTCCCTGTGCCTCAGGCACCAACAACATAGATTGTAAATTGTGAGATTCCTTGAGTCCCATTGGGAGAAAAGCACTATATGAAATAGTTATTATTTTTATTATTATTATTGTTATGCACTAAAATCACATTTGGGTTTTCTAAAATGTGCATCATACCTTATGTATGAAGGTCGTTATGAGACTTCATACATATGATGCATAATTAATTAATTGTTTGAAATTCATTTTAAATTATTACATCATGTTGAATATCTGATTAATACAATTTAAAGTAAAATGATGTGTATTTTTTTTAAATTTATAACTAGTATCAGTAGATATAAATTATTAACGTAATATTACTTTTAAAAAGCCATACTGTGAAAGTAATACATTTTGTTAATTAATATAATGAAACATCCGTGCTGTGCCAAATGGATTTTTAGTTGATATTGTACATAGAAATTTAATTCTGCGCTAACACTATTACACTTTTGACACACTTTATTCTTGGGGGGGGGAGGGTGCACAGAAATATTCCTTTTTAATACATACCATTTACATCTGTACACTTAGCACAGTGTATTTCTGTGTGTCAAAACAAATGGGAAAAAAATTGATACTGATATTGGAGATGGAGAAAATTCAGGTTAGTACACAAGTACAATTTAAAATTAGATTTCTATGCCCCAATTATACACCAAAAAGTAATTTTTTTAGGCATAGTACTACTGTAGTTGAAGCCCCAAAATCCCATTTCACCTTTTGCTTTAATGAATCTGGCCTTGTGTTCTTGCTGTAGAATTGGTGACCACATTTATCCCGGGAAAAACCGGGACAAATATCGTGCATGCGTGAACGACAACCCGCCGATCATGTATGCGTGATCGGCGTTTGACGCCCGACGCAAGCGTGATTGGCATTTGCCGGCCACACATGCACATGCACGGCCTGCAAGCGCCGATCGCGAAGGTGCACGAGTGGACAGCAAGTGTCGATTGCGTAAGTGCGGTCAGCGCCAATAAAAAACTGGGACATTGGCCAAAAAAGTCAGGACAAATCTAAAAAAACAGGACTGTCCCAGCTAAACCGGGACATCTGCTCACCCTATGCTGTAGTACTGGAGCCAAGAGAATGGAATATATAGCCCCCCAAAAAATCTAGTGAGGTGCTGAAATATCATGGATTATTATTCTCTCTTCTCTTAACCTCTTATCTTCAGTTATATTTTAAAGTTGCATTCCTGCCCAAAATGAACCTAATTCCTCGTCCATGCTGACAGCGCACCTGACGTGGCTCTCGCTTGCAGCAGGGGCGGTTCCTGGCTTGCATTGTTGCGCGGTGGGGGGGAGGGGGCGTGGTGAGGGCTTGCCGGGAGAGAGCACCCGTGACGTCACAGGCGTGGTTCAACCTCATTGGCTGACCGGCCCATCGTGCGACAAAGACATAAAAATGTGGTATTTGCACGCATAGCACCTACCCACGCTCACGTGCACGTGCGCACAGTATGGACGCTCCAATGGATTTACATCGATTTGATCACTTGTGATCAGCATGGACGAGGCCTTTTTTTTTTTTACATTGTATTCCTTCCTTTTTTTATTGTATTTGCATTTTTATTGGAAGGCCCACTGCAGAGTTCTTCAGCTAGATTTACAAAGAGGCAAAAAGCCTCAGTGCTAGATCCAATATGACAAATTAAAGCTGCAGTTCAGTCAATATCCTGCATGTGTGTTTTTTTTAATAAATCAGTTCTGTAGTAAGAAATAATACTTTTAGCATTTTCTGTTTTTAAAAAAACAACTTTGAAAGACCAATTTTCTTGTATTCTATTTTAACAAGCATTTGCTAAGGCACTGCCCCTTCATGCCTGTCACAAACCCAGGCACACCCCTTTGTCAGCACTGCCCTCCCTCTCTCTAAACGTGCACTAGCATCTGGTCACATGATCTTCCTCATACAGTAGTACATTCAAGGAAGCTGGAGAAAAGGGATCAGCCATGCATAGTAGCTCGGATAGGCGATTTCAAACTTATTACAGTGTTTATTCCATTCATTGCACGTATATATAATGTAAAATTGTAATAATTCCATTTATAGCAAACGTGTATATGTGAATATTATTTAGATGTATATGTATGTTACTGAAATGTGGAGTGAGTGTGTAGGTAAATACACACAATACACTTCCACTGCATATATATATATATATTATATATTATATATGTATGTATATGTGAAGTTATGTGAGTAAAAAAGTGACAAAAACCCTCCATAGCAAGGCAAATAGCAAATGGAAATATTACTGTATGCTCATTTGTATGTATATATATATTTAATACACCACACTTCAAATACGGATAGTGATTCACGTAAATGATATATATTCACTTTCTGGGAGTATAAGAGGATGTCCTGTTTCCTTTTTTGTATCCATCATTGAATGGTATGCACCCTCTCTTTACGTTTATTTTATACTAGCTGAGAGACCCGCGTTGCCCGGGATGTAATATTCCCGCTCCTCTCTCCCACCCCTCCCCCCTCTCTGTTTGTCCCCCATTCACATCATCCAGTTCCCCCCCTCCTCCTTTACAGCTTAATGCAGTGTGTGGTGCGTCAGTCATTGTGGTGTGCGTCAGTCAGTCAGTGTGTGGTGCGCGCGCGTCAGTGAGTCGACGCAGAAACACAAACACACAGACTGACTGACGCACACACACACACCAGTCAGTGTGTGCGTGTGTGTGTGTGCACTCAGTCAGTCAGTGTGTGCGTGCGGCAGTCAGTCAGTCATTCAGTTCAGGTGTGTTGTGTGGGTGTGGGGGTGTGCGCGCAGCGGTCAGTAAGTGTGTGTGTTAGTGGGGTGTGGTGTGGCGGTTAGTAGGTGTTGTGATAGTGTGTATATGTGTGTGTGCTGTGTGTGTGTGTGTGTGTGTGTGTGTGGTGTGTGTGTGTGTTTGTCGTGTGTGTGTGTGTGTCTGTTGTGTGTGTCGTGTGTGTGTGTGTCTCAATTGTGTTGTGTGTGCGCGCGCTCAGTCTGTGTGTGTGCCGCGTGGGTGTGGGGTGTGCGCGGTGGTGTCGTCATGGTCAGTTGTGTGTGTTCTATTCAGTGTGTGTTGTGTGTGTTGTCAGTTGTGTGTGTGTGTCAGTGTGTGTGTGTCAGTGTGTGTGTGTGTGCAGTGTGTGGTGTTGTGTGCAGCAGTCAGTGTGTGTGTGTGCAGCAGTCATTGTTGTGTGTGTGTGCATCAGCATCAGTGGGTGTGTGTGCAGAGTCAGTGTGTGTGTGTGTGTGTGTGTGTTGTGTGCCGGTCGTCTGTGTATGTGTGCGTGTGCTGTGAGTGGTTGTGTGCATGCGGCTGTGAGGGGTTGTGTGCGTGCGTCAGTATGTATGTGTGTGTGTCAGTCCAGTGCGTCAATCTCAGTTGTTGTGTGTGTGTGCGTGCGTCAGTCAGTCAGTGTGTGCGTGCGTCAGTGTTTGTGCGTGCGTCAGTCAGGGTGTGTGCGTGCGTCAGTCAGGGTGTGCGTGCGTCAGTCAGGGTGTGTGTACGTGCGGCTGTCAGGGTTTGTGTGCGTGCGTCAGTCAGGGTGTGTGCGTGCGTCAGTCAAAGGGCAGGGCGTGGGGGGGGGGGTGAAGGGCAGGGGTAGGGGGGGGGGAAGGGCAGGGGTAGGGGTGGGTGAAGGGTAGGGGTGGGTGAAGGTCAGGGTTAGGGGGGGTAAGAGCAGGGGTGGTAGGGGGGGTGAAGGGCAGGGGTATAGGGGGGTGAAGGGCAGGGGTAGAGGGGGGTGAAGGGCAGGGGTAGGGGGGGGTGAAGTGGCAAGGGGGGTAGGGGGGGAGAAGGGCAGGGTAGGGGTGGGTGAAGGACAGGGGTAGGGGGGGTGAAAGTGAGGCACAAATTGTTGGCAGGAGTAAAATGTCCCCACACACACACACACACAACGGGAGTGAGAGGTGGTGGAGAGTGGGACTGGCGCAGATCCGAGGCTGCTTGGCCCCCCAGCGGCTGGGGAGTTGGCGGTCGGGGGGGTTTACGAGGGTGTAGCGGACGGGGTTAAGGGAGAGCGGGGGGAGTGGGGTGGGCCTCGCGTGGGGTAAGGGAGCTTTGGCGGCTGGGGTAGGAGGGCCGCGCTTTACCCCCTTTGTGAGTTGTTTGTTATAAGATATATATGCACACGCACGCATATACATCGCACGCGCCACATACACGTGCACACCACACACATACATCACACACGTATACATCCACCCACACACACACTACATGCTCTCACACGCTCTCTGCCACCCCGCACCCACTGCGCCCCCAGCACCCCTACATGCAACCCGCACATAACATCCGCACTACTCAGCACTACACATGCCGTATACGCTGCGCCAATCGCCCCCGTAAACGCAACACAACATGCCACGACTCACACCCATAAACATGCGCCACCACACATAACACTGTGTGTGCGCATGTTTAGGTGCGTATATATTTAGGTATTCTTGACCTGAGGAAGAGTAAAACTTTGAAAGCTTGTCCCATGACACAAATTGTTGGTCCAAATAAAAACAGTATCAATAAATACTGAAGAACATATATATATATTTAATATATATATATATTTTTTTATATATACTGTATGTATATATGTATATGTATTATGGATATATAGCGAAGGTCAGCAGCCAGCAGCGGAGGGAGAGAAGGACGGCATCTGCAGCGACGCTAGCCGACAGCGGCAGAGGACAGTAGCCGGCGGCGGAGGGAGAGAAGGACGGCATCCTGCAGCGAAGCTCGGCCAGCGCAGAGGACAGCAGCCGGCGCGAGGAGAGAGAAGGACGGCATCCTGCAGCAAAGCTCGGCAGCGGCAGAGGACTTGCCCGGCGGCGGAGGGAGAGAAGACGACATCCTGCAGCAAAGCTCGGCAGCGGCAGAGGACAGCAGTGGTGGCGGAGGGAAGAGAGGACCATGTGAATGGACAGGAGCGACAGGAGGGCTGTAGGGAGGTTACGCTGTAGCAGCGGCACACTGGAAGTCAGAGAATACTTCTGTCAGACCGCTTGTGTGTGTGTTGTACACACACACATACACACACAGCGGTTCTGACAGAAGTATTCTGACTTCCAGTGTACACACACACACAACCTCTATCTAGACAAATCACCCAAAACCTACTCGCCCCAGTCCCACCTTTTAAAAAAAGAAATGGAATAAAATTCCTAGTAAGAAACTAATAACATTTGTTTTTGACATAACCGTTATTTATTGTATACATTTATACTTTACTTCAACTTGTCCTTGTTACTGTACATAGTTCCTTACTAATCAATAAAAAAAGCCAGATATCAATGATGTGATGGCAGAGGGTGATGGTAGAGGGAGTGGGTGGGGGCATGAGGTGATGGGTTATCGGAGGTTGAGTTGTGTTATCGGTTGGTCGGAGAAGAGGTATCTTGTGGTGGGCTTAGTGTTGAAGAAGGTTTGTATTTGTCGGGTGTTGGCGGAGAGGGGAGTGGGTGGGTGGGCGGGAGAGGGGAAGTGGGTGTTGGGGGGGTGCGGGAGAGGTGGGTTTGGGGGTGTGCGGGAGCTGGGGAGTGTTTTTTTTTGTTTATCGTTTGCTTTTGTTTTTTTTTTTGTCTCGTGTTCAGTTTTTTTTTGTTTTTGCCTTCGTTTACTGTTTTTTTGTTTTTTTTTCTTTCTGCGTTATCTATCTCTTTTTCTTGGTGAAACTCTTCTGTCTCTACTTTTTCATTTTTGTCTTAATGTGTTCTCTTTTTCTTTTGTTTTGGTTTTATTCTCTTTTAATGTCGTGATATTTATGATTTATTCCCTTCTGTTATGTTCCTATTTACTATTTCTGTTTTTCTGCTAATTGTTCCATTTTTTTTGATCCGGCCGACAGATCCCCTCCTCCTCTCCCCCCACCCCCTCTCTCTAAACAAAACCCCCAACCCGCCGCCGGCCTCCCCTCTCCCAGATACTAACAGACGTCATACCCACGCCCCCCCCAGTACCCCTGCTTCTCTGCGTCAGCATCAGAACCAACCCGGGAAGGCCAACGCCCACACCACGAACCAACACAAATGACCGCAAGAGACGCGCGAAACCGCCCCACCGCGGACGCCGCAATCATGCCCCCGTACGCCCCCAACAACCACTCTCCCCGCCGGGAGCCCCGAAGGGGACCCGGCTCGCAGCCTCTGGGCGTCAGCCACGCGGCAAAGCGCGGCCCCCCCACCCTCACTGGTACCACCGCAAGCGACCCCCCCACGTGTCGTCGATTCATACCCCCGCCATCAACGTGACCCTCAAGCGCCCCTCTCTCTCACTCATACCTCTGACGCCGCCCGCGCACACCCCCCCCAGCACGAACCCCGCCCGCCGCACGACGGGCGCGGAAGAACGCCTGACAAGGAGACCCCCCCTGCTCCCCCTGCCCCACACGGAGATGAGGCGCGAAGAACCGCAGTACACACAGGTACCACTAGCATGTCTGCACCCGCACGGCCAAAAGAATAAGCCCCGTCGTGCTTGCCGACTCTCCAATACCGTGCGCCCCCGCCCCTCGCCGGAGGAGGCCCTCCGCGCCCAGCTGCGAGCCCCCCAACAACCCCGCGGAGGGCCGAGCGAGCGGGTAACCCCAAGACACAAGAATTCAGCCGCGCCCCCACCAAGGAGAAAGATGAAAAAACCCCCGCAGAGTCAAAGTTGCTCTCTGCTCAACAGAGTGCTCTACGATCCCAGCACACAGGTGGGAGGACCCCGCCCCTTTAATCGGGGCAGGCGCCACGAACAAACTCCCTTCCCACGGGGTATTCTCGACACGCAGCCACGCCCCCCCCCAGTGTCGCCACCAGGATCTTGTCTCGGAGCCCCAGCCCCAGCGACCCCGCCCCAGCCTCATCCAGCAGCCGTCCCCCCCCGACTTCTCTCCCCCGAGGACACACCCCCCCTCATGTGCCATCCCCACCGTCTCTCTCCCCCCTAGCCCCCCCGCGGCCAAGCACCCGCGAGCCCATGGTCATCGTGTCTCCACAAGAAAGGCCCCGTGGTGAAGCGGCGCGCCCGGCCTGGGGCTGGACTGGACGCCCACACCCGGGCTGCCCTTGGGCCCCCCGCAACCTCTGCGATCTATCTGCGGAGGGTCCCCCCCCCACCCCCCCAACGCCTCTCGTGCCCGACGCCCGCGGGCCCTCATACCTTCTAACCAGATCTCCCACCACTACCGCGCATCAACCCCCCCCCCCTCACTAGCTCTCGTCCCCTCTAGCTGCGACCCCCCCCAATCTCATGACCCCCTCCTGCCGCCCTCACCCACGCTCTCGTCCCGCCCCCCGGAGCCACCCTCAATTCTCCCCCCCCCCCCCCCCCCCCGCCTCATTTTGCGTCATCCCCTCTCCACCCCCCCCTCTCATCTATAGAGTCTCACGCCGCCGTCCACATGACGATATGCGCGAGGCGACCCCACCCCCCTCTCTACGTCCCCGCCGCCCCCACCCTTCTCGTCCACACCACCCACCCTGCCCCCCCGGCCCACCACACAGAGAAACCCCCTCCCCCCCCCCCGCCTCTCCACCCACACTTCTTCACGGGTGCGCCAAGCCGCGTCCAATAGAGCGGATATAGACTGCTGCCGTACCCACACCCACCTTCATCTCCCGCGCAGGGATGCAGGCACGAGGCTGTGCAGAAGGTCACATCTCCCTCCTCCCCCTCCCTCCCCACCCCCACGACAAGTCAGCGTTCAACCCCCTCTGCTCCCTGTTCGCATGGAGCAAGTCACAGTGGATTGGGGCATAACAGGACACATCTCTCCCGCTCCCCCCTCCCTTCCCCACCACCTCCCCCTACGAAGGTGCAAGAGCGCACAGCCCCCTTCATCTCCCGCTTCCCGGCGGGCGAGGCAGGCACAGGTGATACAGAGCAGACAGGGGCAATCTCCCGCTCCCCCTCCCTTCCCCCCTCCACAAGGCAGCTCACCTCCCTTCAAATCTCCCGTTGCGGGCAGGGATGCAAGCACAAGGATCGGAGGCAGGACACATCCCCGCTCCCACCCTCCCCTTTCCCCCCCCCCACAGGCAGCGCACCCCCCTTGCTTCATCTCCCGTGCGGGGCAGGAGGCAGACACATGTACGCGGACCTGACACATCTCCCCGCTCCCCCGCTCCCCCCTTGCGGCACAAGCCCCCTCCATCTCGCGCAGGCTGACAGCCACAGGGATCGGGCAGAAGGGGGCACCACACAGCGGCAGATCGGGAGCGAGCACACGTCACTGGGAGACTCATGAATATTCATGAGTCTTCCACTGACTGCCGGAGGCAAATTATAAACAAATGCCAGCTTTTAATATGTCAGAAAAATTTCGCCGATTAATACATGGAGAACGGATTGACTGACAGCTATACAGTTCTTTAGGTAAATAGAGATTGCCCACATGAAGCTATTAAAGTAAAAAAATAAATTAAAAAAAAAAAAAAAAAAAAGACTGAACTGCAGCTTTAAATAGTTATGCTTAAATTCCGAGCTTCCAGGGGTTGTGTGTGTTTGTAAATTTCAATTGTTTGGCGGTTAGTGACCCCTCTTCCCTGGTTTTAAGCTCACTCATCCCACCTTTTCCATGGCAGGACTCGTTATGCACCCGTGAATGACCAGTCTATTGAGACAGTTCACTCTCCACTAGGCTTCGGCCCCAGTGTCGGCGCTGCACACGCCTCAGCCAGGCGGGCGGCGCGTGTAGGGGAGATCCCCGGGCTGCACTGAGGAAAGATGGGGTTGGCAGCCATGACGTCACCCGGCAGGTTTGCACTCATTGGCTGAACCGCCGGGGGGGCGTGGCCAGCGCTCTGTCGTCAGTTCTGAAGACAGTTTTTCTGACTTCAGACAAATCTGGCCGTGCAGTGGTCAAGGTAGGTAGCGAGGACCTAGCCTTAGAGTGGTTAGGAGAGCTTTTACAGATACAGTAGAGACAGTACTTGCAGAAGAGGGGATATATTGACGTGGTTTGCAAGTTCTTTGGTCAAAGAATTTAAAGCTGCAGTTCAGGCTCCCGTTTTTTTTTTTTAACTTCAATAGTTTAATCGAGGCAATCTCTACTTACCTAAAAAACTGCATAGCTGCTGGCCAATTTGTTCTCCGTCTATTGATCGGCAAAGTTTGGCGACATCTTTAAATATGGGGAATGTAAATCGTTGCTATAGGAACAAGCATGCTTGTTAAAATAGAATACAAGAAAATTGGTCTTTCAAAGTTGTTTTTTTTAAAACAGAAAATGCTAAAAGTATTTTTTCTTACTACAGAACTGATTTATTAAAAAAACCACACACATGCAGGATATTGCCTGAACTGCAGCTTTAATTACGGAAAATGACCCTAGAGTGGCCCATTCATATAAATTGGACATGAGGTGCCGTCCAACTCCCTACCTCTTTGTACATATGGTATTTATCATTAAATAGGTAATCCATGGTAACTGTCCACAAGAAACAGATTTTGTAAATAATTGAACAATCTACATGTATTCCTTAAACAAATGTAACCATGCGTAATGTAAATATGATGCCACTTTCCTTTCTCTGGAAATTGAGCTCTTTTTTCAGGTTCTTTACCCTTACTCCACCCAGTCCTTATCAGAGAGTCAATAAAAGGCATGAGTGGGCTGGGGAGGAGGCATCAGACAAAAGGGAATAACCCCCCAAAAATCCATCCCCTTTCAAAATCTCACCTCATCATGTTTACAAACTACAGTAACTAATAACCCCAATGTAAGCACTCAGGTGTGAGATCTTGGGGAAAATGGCATTCATGACCCAGGTTTAACCCCCAACACCTGTCACTCAGTGTTGTCCTAGGACAGAGGTGGGCAACTCCAGTCCTCAAGGGCCACCAACAGGTCAGGTTTTAAGAACATCCCTGCTTCAGCACAGGGAGTCCAATCTTTGAGATAGCCACTGATTGAGCCACCTGTGCTGAGGCAGGGATAGCCTGAAAACCTGACCTGTTGGTGGCCATTGAGGTTTGGAGTTGCCCCACCCCTGCCTCTGGAGGAAGTGCTCTTTTAAACCTACATCCAGTTGCTTATACAAATTCTAGTAATTGCACATTTTGAAGCACATGTAGCAGAGGTTTTGATGCAATTTAAACTGTTAAATAATTGTAATGTTTTAGTGCTTAATGTGTATGAGGTCCTGTGTACAATTAAAGGTTCTCTCTAGCTTAGGCAGGAGGTGAAGACACACCCTCTTTACAGGAGGGAGGGCAGTGTAATGGACCCATGGGGTAGGTCACCCACTGGCCATAGTTAACGTGTACGTAGGATCGTTACTTTTTAATGTCTTATGGAATAGAAGGGGTAACATTTGTTGACTTACTGTAGGTAAATGATAGAGGGAATTGCACCAATGTTTGTGTTGTGGAACCCTAAAACCTTCCATCCTAAACAACCCCAGGAACCTTCCAGGAGAGGAATCTACAGGGGAAAGTGCTAAGGGAGTATTTGGTTGGTTTGGGGATGCTGTAAGGGCAATAAAGGCAGAGGGTCCATCTGCACCTCTGTTCCTGGATGTTTACCAATGCATCACAGGGAGAAACCTCTATACTGGACCACAAGCTTTGTCCAAGAGAGGGCAGAAGGATGAGATTTTCTGTGGCTTTCCTTACTTTCTGGAATTAGGATGGCTAATTATAGCACCTTCCAAGGATGTATTACTGGTTCCACCATAGGCTTAACCCAAACTGCTCCAGAGTCGTGTTACATAATGTGCTCTTAAAACTGACACCTGCAGCTCAGTCTAAGCCAGGGGTGGCCAACTCCAGTCTGCAAGGGCCACCAGCAGGTCAGGTTTTAAGGATATCCCTGCTTCAGCACAGTCAGGGCTCAGTCGGAGACTGGGTTAGCTGTGTGGAAGCAGGAATATCCTGAAAACCTGAAGTGTTGATGGCTCTTGCGGACGGGAGTTGACCACCCCTAGTCTAAGCAAACTGTTTCTGTATTCTGGGTTATTAATTTTTTTTTTAAAAAGCACACTTGTATGTTTAATATATAAAGTGGTCCACCTGTGTCCCTGGAAGTACCTGCAGCAAGAAATGTGAGCCACAGGTATTGCACCATACGTTCACTGTAGACATATATCTCACAGAGGGTGGGGATACATGGGCTACACTTAGAATTACAATATCTAATAATCTGCATGACATATATGCATGCACATTTAGGTTCCCCAGTGCGGTGGCCATTACAGAAGATTGCACATGCGCAGTGTATGTGCGCGAACGTTAGCCAATCGGAGAAGGCTCGCAGCAGGGACTACATGTCCCATGAGCCTCTGCATAGTTCAGGTGGTCCACTACGGCCAATAGGACTGCAGCTTTCCCCCTGGAAGGGAAAAATGATACATTTTGCGCGCTGGAGACACTGGCACGCAGGCTAAACATGGCGGCGCCCTGCATATGGGAGCCGCCCCGGATCTCCGGCGACTCAGTCGCCACTGCCTCAACCGCCCAGCATCTCCCTGCCTACAGCGGTCTAACCGCAACCTCTAACGCACCCGCGGAGGTAAAGGGGATCGTGAGGGGACACTGGGGAAATCCAGAGGGGGCTACATAAGTATAGTAACAAAATGTAGTTTGCCCGTTGTTCAGTAACTTCAGTGTGACATCTAGTAAATTATTTTGTTAAGAACATGTGATACACTTTTGTTACCCATAACGTACTTATGGCATTTATATCCTTGTTTTTTTTTGACATGGTAACTTTCGGCTTAATCATAGATCAACCTCAAAAGGGCAGGAACTGTACTATTGAACACATAGTTATGGCAAAATACGTGTTCAATAGTGCAGTTCCTGCCCTTTCAAGTTTGATTTATGACGGTGACAGGTTGTTGCCTAATTTGCAGTGCGCCCAAATATTTCTGTGTATGAATGAATCTTCTCTCTGGGGTCCGTGCATCAAGGCAAAAGTGATGCAATTCTTCAGAGAGAAAAAAAAGGCTGCTCCATGTCAAATAAACAAAAAAAAATGTTAACCAGTAAAGAAACTCTTGCTTCAGCCTAAGGCCGGGGCCATAGAGGCATGATCAGAGCGGAGGCGCGCTGACGCTGAGGCTCGCCTGCTGAAGTCTGCGCGATCGCATGGACTTGCAGGTGAGCCAGCGTGCGCGAAGGGAGCCGGGGGGGAGGTGGTTGGAGGCGGGGCAGTGACGTCGCTGGGCCAATCGCTCACGACGCACTGACGACAACATCACGGCGCCGTGACGTTGACGCTGCTTCAGGCTGATTGGATGTTTTCAGCCGACAGCACGCTGAAAAACAGCTTGGCTGTCGGCTGAAAATTCCAAAGCCTCAGCACGCCTGCGGACGCTCGCGTGAGCCCCCTCTCAAGGCATCCTCATTGAAGATGCAGGGGCTCAGCGCGGCCTGTCCTTCTACGGACTCGGCCTAAGACTAGAAGAGATGAACGTGACAGATGGGAATACTGCAAACACGGTTAGAGACAAATATTAATTTCTGATTGCACTCATTACCATTAACACACACACATTCCCAGCTAGCTCAAACTCCAACAACCACCACATCATATATATATATTTATGTCAAAGGGAGTGCTACTGAGCGTGGCAAATGTATACAACAAAAGACAGGGGAGCCCAATACTACATCCAACTGACAAAACATATATGGTAATAAGTATAAAGTTAAATACTTCAGTAGTAATATTTTCTTGGTCATTTAGTTAAACCCCTTTGGCCAAAGTGTCATAAGCCTGCATACCAATGCCAAGGTATAACCAAATGTGCAGGTCCTAATACTACACTGTGACCCTTTCCTTGTACCTCTGCGTGGCCGTTGGTAATAATAAATACAAATGTAAAAACCGCAGTGTGGCTGCACCCGTTGGTGATGGCAGCGCCGGAAGTCAGCTGGGCAAAGCTTCCGGTGAGTTGGCGTGAGAGGGAGGCCCGGCGCGCACCTGAGAAGCAGCGTGGGACAGTTGCCTGCAGCGGGGCGGGACCGGCGGACTCTGCAGTACTGCCTGCCACCGCCCCCCCCTGCAGCACCGCCAGCCGCCGGGCCCCCCCCCCCCCCCCCCGCCCGGGCCCCCCCCCCCCGCAGCACCACCAGCCACCAGGCCCCCCGCAGTACCACCAGCCGCCGCAGTCACCACCCCCACCCTGTAGCACTGCCACCACCCGCCCTACTACCTCATTCCACATTATTGTTGGAAGTACGATCATTCACCCGGTAGCCCAAGCACGCTGCCTAGGGGTCACACTTGACTCCTCTCTCACATTCTCCTCTCATATTTAAAACGTTTCTAAAACCTTTTTCCTCCGCAATATCACAAAGATACGCCCTTTCCTCTGTTGCTCGACTGCTAAAACTCTGACTCAGGCCCTCATTCTCTCCCGTCTTGATTACTGTAACCTCCTGCTGTCCGGCCTTCCTGCTTTTCACCTGTCTCCCTTACAATCTATACATAACGCTGCTGCCAGAATCGCTCTGCTCTTTCCTAAATCTGTCTCCGCATCTCCCCTCCTGAAATCCCTCTCCTGACTTCCGATCAAATCCCGCATCTCACACTCAATTCTCCTCCTCACTTTTAAAGTATATATATATATATTTATACATATATATATATATACTTTAATATATATATATATATATATATATATATATATATATATATATATATATATATATATATATATAAAACAAAGGAACAAGAACTCTGCAAGGTATATTTATAGTTTAATATTGGGTTGAGATTGTGTAAATACAGATCAATCCTACAAACAATAGTATTAGATACTCTTCCGAACACATTAGTGATATTATAGACTGAAGATTTGGATTGTACTTTGGTCAATATAAACTGGCCTTTTTAAAAATGTAAGTTGTATGTATCGGGCGATTTTTTTAATGAAAGAATGTGTAAAGGTTACATTTTATTGATCTTTCCCACTTTTTAAACTTTATGATACCGAGTGCAGTCAAGAACGGATTGTTCTCATTCTCTCTATCTTTGAAATAATAAACAAAAAATCCATTAGCATTTAATTTATACATTGGGGGTGTCCCCCCAACTGATCTGTAGTGCTCGGCCCTCCAGCTCCTCCAAGCTCCAATTATATTGAGAAAAATATATACCAGTGTTTGTATAAAAAAATACAAATATATACCAATTGAAATTTGTAACTGCAGTATCTATTGACCGGCTAAGCACCCCTGACTCCAACTTTTGATGTCACCGGGAAAGTATTTTGTATTATGTTGCTAAATGCTGCGCTTTGCAATCTAACCATTAATGACTATTGTATCCACCCTGATCCTTATGTCAACTGTCCAACATTTATAATGCCCGCAACATTATTCCTGCTGAAACAGTGACCCAAGGACCACATGAATTTGCTTTCCCAATAACCTCCAGCCATAATATTATCTAATGTGCTCCCCATGGGAATCCCTTTTATTTAATGCTATTCATTAATCATCTGAGTGGATGAGTAGTTCTGAATCTGATCACTGCCTTCCTGGGCAGTTTGTTGCGATCAGGCGTTTGCTAAAATGTACAATCCCTTAGAGCCTCGCAGAAGAGCAATTACCTATCACATCTCATGCACTAAAACCTGCCGGCTGGAGAGTCACACATTGGAAATACAAAAGCGGGTACTGCACATGCTTCTTCAGAATTTGGACACTTTTATAGGAGCGAATAGGTTTGAGAAGGGAAATGCCGCTCAAAGATATGAAAATAGAGTGATGGTAATCCCCAAACAAAGTACAGTAGAGCTTTGCTTACAAAAGTCTTGCAAAAATGGAATTCATTTATTTCAGGACCAGTGGAGACAGCAACAATGTTTCAGGTCCTACAGGTCAGGTCAGACCTTTTAGCAGGGGATTAGGACCTGAAACATTGTTGCTGTCTCCATTGCTCCTGAAATAAATGAATTCCATTTTTGCAAGACTTTTTGTAAGTAGAGCTCTACTTTGCTTTGGGGAATATGGTCACTCTATATTTATTGTACTTTTTGTGTTGAACATACAGTTTTCCCCCCATTTGAACCTTTTTGTGTCAGTCCGTCCCTGTCCACCCCTTTTTTTTTAAGTGTTAAAAGTTATGAAAAATGGGCATGGCCGCAAGATTTGAGTCATGTCACCTTATTGGAAGGTGGTTTTGACGTATTTGCCTAAATCCTACAATCCACCATGTATACTGCTAGGGCTAACATCTAACATGAATGATTTGTTTTTCATTTAGCAGAGAAGTGAAATACAGTATGCTATTTTCCTGGCATGCAATTTTAAAGGTCAACCCATGACTAGCTGACTAATTGGGCTACTAAGGGGTCAACATGTGCATATATGGGTGTTTATGCTTTTGTGTTTTATTTGCAGGTGTTTGTATTGTATGCAAGGCCAGTGCATTGGTCGTCAGCACCCTACTGTAGGTGAACATTCAGTAATATTATTATGGGTGAAGGAGTGGCTCATTGAGTAAAGACACTACATAAAAATAGCAGCACTATACAAGAACATGCTTGTAACAGGGGACTTATCCCTGTTCAGTAATGTGCCTTTAATCTAGCAGTGTGGTAGTTTATTACTAAACACCACCTGCCTGATTAGATTGCTTACAAAAGCCTGCCTTTGAGACAGGAAGTGACTCTCCTTAGCTCTGACTGAGAGCTGACCTTTGGAGCTGACCGGTCTTGAGCTCTGCACAGCAGAGCTGATTTCAAGACACAGGGAAAACTACTACACCTGAAGCTGAACCAGGAAGTGAGAAGATTTTCCCTCCAAGAAACAGATAAGACTTTTATTCTTAAGAGACTGCTTATATCTGCTTATTTTCATGCTATATGTTTTGGGGCTGCGAGACATGCTTAACTAATGGAGATGTGAACTAATTGCATAGGATTTCACTAGAAATACTCCCAAGTGAATGGAAGCTTTGTTCCCCCTGTGTTTGGATAATTTCCTGATGAAAAGGAACAGGCACAATAAAGCCTATTATAATTTCACATTATAAAGCCTCCTAATTGTGTACCTCTGTGAACGTCCGTCTACAATGCTATTATTATTATATAATAGCCCCATTCTCTCTCACCACCCCTTCTATTCCTATCTCACCTCCCTCCCACTCCTCAATCACCCCCCTCTCCTCTTCCTCAATCAAACTCCTTCCCCCTTCCTCTCACACCTTCTTCTTCCCCCCTGCCCCCTTTTCTCTCAGAGTTTTCAAATACTGAGTATTTCCATAACAGGCTTTAGCATAGGTCCCAAGCAGAGCAAGATCTTTGCAACACTTTCCTGTTTGTGAACTTTGTTGCAAATGTTTCCAGCAGTTTGAGCTGCAAACTGCAACAAAAGGCAAAGTTACAAGGATACATTGTAGCTGCTTGGTTACACTCACTGATGGATTGCTTGAAACTGAAAGGCGGCCATTAAGAAAACCCAGGAAAGCAGGCTCATTGCTGATCAATCACGGGAGAACGAATCCATCGGCAGCTTAAGTAATTCGTTTTCAGTAAATAAAATCAAAGGCTGCATATATGCTGCATATATTAAAGCATCAGTCCTAGCTGCTGTTTCTTTTTTTTTTATTGTATTTTTTCCCTTTAATATGTGCATCAATACAATCCACACAATAATAAGTAATTAGCTAAGATGCCGATCGATCCATTCACCTGTGATCGATCGGCAAATATTTGGCTCGGGGGTTCACTAAATGGGTGTCAGTGGAGTAGAAGAGCACCAAAGATGCAAAATTCTGTGGGGTAGATCTAGTCACCAGGCAGTCACTAGATACAATTGGTGCACTGCTAGAGAGAGGGCAGCTCAAAAAGGGGGGTGTCAGAGCCTGTTTCAGAAGAGGAAGGGGATGTGACTTTGTAAATGGTTGCTATAGAAATAAAAAATGTTTGGTACATTATAATACATTATAATACATTAAAAATGTCATTTCAGATTTTTTTTTTTTTTTTACTGCTAGTATTTTCTCATAGTACATAACTGATTTATTAAATAAAAAAAAACACATGTAGGATATTGCTTGGTCTGCAGTTGTAATGTAACCCTTCCTGCCCGGCTTCTAGGGAGGCTACATCAGTGTACTGTGTGTGGCTACCATGCATGGGTTACCTTGGCTCTGGGTGCTGGATTCAGGCGGCTGGGCGATGAGATAGCGAGGTTGTGGTATAATGGGGGCGCCAGGAACGTTTGTCATACAACAGTCTTTTATTCACTCTTTAACTGACTCTTTAAAACTGAGTTAACAAATTATTGGTGCATGACAATGAGATGAATATCTCTTCTCTTTTATGAATAAATATATCTTGGTGAATACGGTGGTTAAGCTAAAAAAAATATATAACACTGATTCAATTTCTTAATAACGGCAAACTTATTGCAACTATGTTGACCGTTAGTAGATATCCCATTGTGCCTAAAATATATATTATAATTGGTATTCTTCCCCATATCCCTTGCTGATCGTAGTAATCTAAAATTGCTTGATATACTGATATTAAGACAGACGGTTTAATATAATTTAAAGTCAGTGCATTGACCCATTGAAATGAAAATGTTCTTAAAATTAATCAACTTCTTTTTCTAAATCCTTTTGTGCTGATGGATGGAGGATATTTATAGTATGTGTATCCTCCTTATAAAACGAAGGCTTAGAAAGTTAGTTTCCTCCTTTGCATTAAGTGTCAATATGCTGATGTATTTTTTCAATTTTTCCAAAGATGTGCTAATAGAGATGGGTGGAACAGTTCAAATCCGTTTCCCCCGAATTCCACCTCCCCCCAGCCCCCCTAAATTCCTTCTGTGGATTGGGTGCTAAAAACGTCGAGCACGTTCATTCAAATCTGTCAGCCGGAAGTTGAACGCGACTTCCGGCGCAGACAGGAGGGAGAGGAAGGATCGCAGTGCCTGGGATGCTGCTGTTTAGCTCTGGAGTTGCTGATCAGCGCTGCGCGTCCAAGCTCTTACCCCGCCCTGGCGCCCGCGGAGCCCCGGTTGAAAATCAGTGCTCTAAACTTTGAATTGTTTGTATTGTGTATGTAGTATAAATACTCAATGTACATGCTACAACATAAAGAAATATTATCCTAGAGGCTTAGCACGGGCTGACATTTTGCTCCTGTAATGCTGCTTTCATCCTCGTATCATTTGATATTTGGTTTGCTGATCTGCCTGGAGACCACAGGGTAACATTATGGGATCATAGCACTGTCATTACAGCACACACATTCATCAGGAGCCGGCAGGTAGCAGCTCCGTTGGGATTCACAGATTCACGTAGGCGGTTTTCTAGGAAAACAGGTCAAGCCTGTGTCTGAATGACTGAAACATGTCCAATAAAGAACAAAACATACACACCTCAGTATCTGCAAACAGTATACACCACATGTGCACATAGAGAAGTGACTTCCGCATGCTCCTATTGGTTGAAATGTCTGAGTTGATTAATTTTATTATGCAGTAGGATTGGTTATAAATTGCATGTGATAAAAAAAACTGTGTGCTTCTCAATTAGTACATTTGATTAATTAATCCTGTAAGTAGATAATTACATTTCTACATATAGTATACAAACAGTCCTCTAATTGTTCTAATTAGCTGAACGTCTCAAGCTGAAACTAGTGGCTGCTGTAGATGGGTAAGATACAGTAACTGTGAGCTCTGAATATCTTACCGATAAACTGCTAGGAACCTAAGTACTGAAACTGCGGAGAACTCAGATACCCTAAAGTGTATATAGGGGTAACTTATTATTTACTTACCCCACCCACTGATCCATGAGTAGACAAAGTGTTACTCAGAGTGAGACCATGATATGCTGCTTTGAACCTGCCCTCCCCTCTATTGAAGTTTAACACGAAAATGAACACACACATTCCCAGTAAGCTCAAACTCCATTTATTTACACCCAGCTGTACATTATGTTTCTATGGAGAACTGAAAAAATAGTGCACAATATTTTCATACGGCCTCTGGTTATTATGGTCGCCCCTGCGCCTCTTTCCTTGGATCTGCTGCCTTACAATTTGTTTTCCTGTGTAACATTTTATTACAGACTAGCTGAGAGCCCCGGCGTTGCCCGGGATGTTTGTGGTGTGGGGGTGGCATTTGGGTGGGGAGTGGTCCACGCGGCCCATGGCAGTGTGCGGTGGTACTGCTGCTGTGGCTGTACTGATGGTGATTGTATCGGTGTGCTGATTTGGGAGGGTTTGTTGCTGATGTGAGGGTGCGGATGTGGGTGTGCCGATGGGGAGGTGCGAAGGTGCCAATGTGTGGGTGCTGATGGTGTTGATGGGGGCTGGGAATGGTGGGGAGCCGAGAATGCCAGTGTGCTGGGGGGGGGGGCATGGGATACCGGTGTGCTGATGTGGTGGTGCTGGGGATAGTGTATGTGTGTGTATACGTGTGTGTGTGTATATATACACACGTGTGTGTATACATGTGTGTATACATGTTTGTGTGTGTGTGTGTATACATGTTTGTTTGTATACATTGTGTATGTGTACGTGTGTGTGTGTGTATACATGTGTGTGTGTGTGTATACATGTGTGTGTGTATACACGTGTGTGTGTGTATACACGTGTGTGTGTATACACGTGTGTGTGTGTGTGTATACACGTGTGTGTGTGTATACACGTGTGTGTGTGTATACACGTGTGTGTGTGTATACACGTGTGTGTGTGTGTGTATACACGTGTGTGTGTGTGTGTGTGTGGTGTATATCTTATATATGCTATATAAGATATATGTATGTATTTGGTGAGTGTGTGTGTGTGTGTGTGTGTGGTGTGTAGTTGTGTGTGTGTCTCTCGTCTCTCTCCTCTCTCTCTCTCTCTCTATCTCGTCTCTCTGTCGCTCTCTCTCTGTCTCTCATGTGTGTGTGTGTGTGTGTCTCCTGTGTGGTGTGTGTGTCTATTCTCTCTCTCTCTCCTCTCTCTCTCATCGTGTGGTGTGTGTGTGTGGAGTGTGTGTCTCTCCTCTCTCTCTCTCCTCTCTCCTCTCCCCCCCTGTGCTGTGTGTGTGGGTTGCCTCTCTTTCTCCCCCGTTGCCCCCTGTTCCTCCTTTCTTCTCCCTGTCTTTTTTTTTTCCCCTGTTTCCCCTCTTCTCCTCTCCCCCCCCACCCCCCACACAGCTACAAGTGACAAACACACCAGGTATACCCGCCTCCAAGCGCGCTTGCTGTCTCCCTCGTCCAGGACAGCAAAAGCTCCTGTAGCGGAGCGGCAGCAAGCAAGACGAGCAGCAGGCACCTAAAGCGCTTACTATGTCCCAGGCCGGAGACACTATAGCCGCGTTGATTACAGATGCAGGGCTTTGTGCGCATCTGTTTCGCCCGGTCTCAGCGACGCTGAGCTGCCTACCGCTAGAGGGAGGCCCGGCGGCTCACGCTCTGGAGGAGCAGCACCGTGAGACAGATGTCTCTCCCAGCAGCACTGCAGCGTCACCCCCCCCCCCCCCCCCCCCCCCGCCCTCCCCCGCAGCACACCGGCCTCCCCCCACGGTCACGGCCCCCCTGCAGCCACTGACCTCCCCTGCAGTGCCGGGCCGTTACACATACCCTCCCCCACCCCCCCCCCCGTATCTGTGTGTATTTATTTGTGTGTGTGTGTATCTGCATCAGTGTGTGTGTATCTGTGTGTATTTATTTGTGTGTGTGTGTATTTATTTGTGTGTGTGTGTATTTGTGTGTGTGTGTGTGTGTGTGTATTTATGTGTGTATTTATTTGTGTGTGTCTGAGAGAAGAGTGAGGTCGAGACGAGGAGATAGACGAGAGAATAGTGAGGTCATAGAGCAGAGAGAGAGGTGGGTCGAGAGAGAGAGAGCTGAGGTCATGAGAGATAGAGAGTGAGGTCATGAGAGTGTGTCAGAGAGAGAGAAGAGGAGGGTGGTCAGAGGCAGGTGAGAGGTCAGAAGAGAGAGAGTGATAGTCAGAGAGAGAGAGAGAGAGAGTGAGGTCAGAGAGAGAGCGAGATTAGAGAGTCAGAGAGAGAGAGAGAGAGAGAGTGAGGTCGAGAGAGAGAGAGAGGAGGTCAGAGAGATAGAGTGAGGTCAGGGAGAGAGAGAGAGGTCAGAGAGAGAGAGAGAGGTCGAGAGGATAGAGAGAGAGAGAGAGAAGAGAGAGAGAGAGAGAGAGATAGTGATGTCGAAGAGAGAGCGAAGTCAGAGAGAGAGTGAGGCGTAGAGAAAGAGAGTAGGTCAGAGAGATAGATAGTGAGGTCAGAGAGATAGAGAGAGAGAGGTCAGCAGATAGAGATGATGAGGTCAGAGTAGAGAGAGTGATGTTCAGAGAGAATAGAGAGTGAGGTCAGAGAGAGATAGAGTGAGGTCAGAGAGAGAGATGTGCGGTTCAGAGAGAGAGTGTGAGGTCAGAGAGAGAGGGGTCGAGAGAATGTGAGGTCGATAGAGGTAGAGGTCCAGTAGAGAGTGTGGTCAGAGAGAGAGAGAGTGAGTGTCAGAGAGAGAGAGTGTAGGGTCAAGAGGGAGGAGAGATCTGAGAGAGAGGGGGAAGAGTGAGAGGTCAGAGTCGAGTCCAGAGAAGTGAGAGAGAAGAGTGAGGTCAGAGAGAGTTAGATGTTGAGAGAGAGGAGAGTGTCTGAGAGAGACCCAACTGCCATGGCAGACGGTTTAGTGTATGTTTGTACCATGAGTATGTACAACCTTTTTGTTTTTTACTTTGGGCGCCGCGTAAAAATCCTGATCGCCTTGGGAGCCTTGTAAAAATTCTGATGCCTTGGGAGCCTTGAACCGAAAAATTTTGGGAACCACTGCCCTAATACTTCCACACTGTCCCCCACCCTCACTGGTTTTGGAACGCTTTCTTTGCAACACCTATCCTCTAATCCTCAAACCTGCTCTGGGGCCACGCTTCACAGCTATCAAAACCTTCACGTCTGCTACCACAGACTGCCGAATCAGGTACAGATCGATACACACAACGCCAAACACAATCACACAGCACAATTCACACACACACCAAACACCTGCAACTGCCTCTCAAAACCCCCCTCCCCTCCACCCACACATCTCCTTCTCCCTCCCCCGCAGCACCGGACCGCGAAGGCTCGCGTCATCCACTCCCCACCCCATGGCACGCATTTCCCTCCCCCTATCCGACCACACTCGCACTACAGTGGTAGCTCCCTCGAACCGTCACAGCAGCTGCCTCATCTCCTGCATCTCACACCAGCTCCCTACCGGCAACCAGAACCCGCGCGGAGGTCCCCCTACTACCCCTCTACAACCACATGCCACCATGTCCCTCCCCCTATCCCTTATCAAAACGTGGACCCGCCTTCGGACTATAGTAATTAGCCCTTATGCTATATTCATATGACCACTATTAGGCATTATACTTAGCGTAGATAGGGTATAAAGAGTCCCCTGTCCAACAAGAGAGGGGTACACCGAGAAACTGATATCTATGCTAGGCCGCACTGCAAGACCTTTATAAATAATGGGGTCAGGGGTTGAAAAAAATGTGTGAGATAAATGAACGGAGTTTATTAATAGATTATCTATTTAAAACACGTGTATGTTGTCTGTATTACGCTACTCACGATGTACAGTATTAAAAATTAGCAATATATGTTATGATCTATTGTGGTAAACCTGTGTACGATATTGGGCCCCGCCACGGTCCTTGATTACGATTACCCTGTTTTAGTTCAATTCCCTGTAGTATGGTGTACCAAGTAATAATCAGTTGTCAAAATGCATCTTCTTAAGCCTACGTAGTCAGTTATCGATTAATAAAATCTAGTTCATTTATACCACCACATTTTTTTTTCACCATGACCCCGACATTATTTTTAAGGTCTGCAGTGCCGACCTACAAAGGGATCTTCTTTGTGACTCCCGCCCTCCCCTCTTACGCCGCCCCTTCCCCCCCGTCCCCCCCCCCCCCTTCCCCTCTCACTGTTTTTTTTTTGTTTTTTTTTTTTTTTTTTTTTCTTTACGGTTTGTATCATTTCTTTTATACCTATATTGACCGGCCTCACTAGGCAGCACGCTCTACCACAAAGGGGGTCTGAGCGAGTGGTTCCTATCAGTCGTCTCTATTAGGTCACGGAATGGGAGGTTTTGCTTTGGGCACTTTAGAGCTGTTGAATAAGACCCTAAGTTGCTTTTGAGATACATTTGCTAACTGTACAAAAAACAGGAAAATGGTAGGACAAGGCAACGCTAGACGGTGTGAAACTATAGGCAGAATCTATCCTAACTGGAAAAATGTTCATGCTGATAATACCACAACCTCTATAAAATATGAATGGGGAAGACACTGCAAGAAACAACCTCAACGCACATTATGAGACTTTATCAATGTCTAGTTAGCTTGTCATATCTTTGTCAATAAGTGTGTTACCATGACACAGGTACAAAAACATTATTGCCCCAGATAACAATGTTGATGTTAGATTTGGGTAAGGTGCTATAACTGCTATAGAATACTTGCTATAAGATAACATGTTGTTATATGTTACAATCTACTATATATTTGTGAAATCACTGTATGTCTGCGTCCCAAGGGTCAATCGCATTGGACCTTGGCCCTGTCACTCCGGCTCAGCCATGCCCGCCCCCGCACACCTCTCATTGGCCTACGTCAACACCAATGCCACACTTGTCCCACCCCTCACTGACTCTTCATTGGCCTGCGTCCAATGCCCGCCCCCCGACAACCCTCATTGGCCTGCGTCCTCCCACCCTCACTGACTCTCATTGGCCTGCTCCAATGCCCGCCCCCGTCACACCTCTCATTGGCCTGCGTCCACCCCATCACTGACTCTATTGGCCTGCGTCCAATTGCCCGCCCCGCACACCTATCATGGCCTGCGTCCCACCTCTCACTGACTTTCCATTGGCCTGCGCTCCAACCATGCCCCTCAGCACCTCCACGTCCATCACACTCTCATTTGGCCTGCCGTCACAATCCCCCCGAACTATGGCTCATTCCTTCATACATCCCTAATACCCAACTTGTACCCCCTCTCACGCTGTTGCTTTGTTGCAACACTATATCATAATCATCACTGTACTGCTCTGGGGCCACGCTTCACAGCTGATCAAAACCTTCACGTCGGCTACCCAAGACTAGGCAAGAATCCAGGTACACGCTAGTGTTCCCCATAACTGTGCGCCGCCGCTGACTTGATGTATGAGGGGCGCCGCGTCTCCGATCAGGCGCCGCCAGCACGCGGGAAATAAGGTTGCATGTCTATAGCTCATTATTAAAAATGAAAAAAAACCCGGAGGGGACGCAGAGGATTTGAGGTAAACGACTTTGGCTAAACATGGGGATGATAGATATGAAAGGTAATTCGAAAGAAGAGAAAAAGAAAGGAAAAAAGGTGGATGTTTGTGTGTGGGGTGGTGTGTTATCTTTTTGTGTGCTGTGCGTTTGTTATTGTGTTCTGTGTGTTGTTGTGTGGGGTGTCCGTCGGCGTTGAACCAAAGGGCTGAAGAGTGTTGTGTGTGTGTGGCCTGTCGTCTTTGTCGGTGCTCGTGTGTGTGTCTTGTTTGTGGTTTGTGTTCTGTGTGGTTGTGTGGGGGTGTCCGTGGTTGTGTGAACAAACGGGACTATGCTAGGGCTTTTTTTTCTTTTTTCACCTTGTGCGTGTGTTTGCTGTTGGGACATAGACTGCAGGTTTGGTTTGCTGGGGTATCCTGCTCTTTTCTTGGCTATCTTAGTGGGCGCCCTTTCTTGGTGTTGTGTGTGTGTATAGTATTGCTAGATATGTTGTGCTGTATCCTCGTGTGGCGTGTTATATATTTATAGTATATAATGTGTGGTGGTCGTTTTATATATATGTACCTTCTGTGGGTGTGCTTATTATCTACTATATATTTCTGACCTGTCTGTTGTTGTCTCGCATGCACGGTGTCCCCTAGGGCCAATTCCGCATCATTGCACCTTTGGCCCGGTAAATCCACCCCTACAAACACTGCTCCCACCCCTCACACCATCTGTCCACCCTCATGACTCTTAACACCGATTGCCTCGGCCAACACCAACGCAACACTTGGTCCCACACCTCACTCCAACTGTTACCACCACTCATCTGACTTCTCATGGCCTTTGGCCAACACCACTGCCACATGTCACCCACCCTCACACCACTGTCCCACCATCAGCTGACTCTCATTAATGGCACTTTGGCAAACCCACTGCCACATTGTCCCCCCCTTCAGTGACCTTTGGGTAATGCTTCTAAGCACCTAAAACACTCCCCGCAATGCCTGCTTCAAATCAACCCCCTCCACCACCACCCCCCCAACCCATGCAACACCCTCCACCACCCCCCCCTTTCAACCCTAATTGACCCCCCTCCACCATCTCACCATCCCCCAACCTCATGCACTACAAACGCCCGCCACAGCTCTTCACGCTACTGCAGACCATCACCAACCCCCTTCCAACCAAAAATACAACGCACGATGCTCCAATCACCCCCCCCCTCACACCAACAGCAACCGCACGCTGCTACTGAAATACAAACGCACGATTGCTCAATTACACAACACCCCCCCCTGCACCCCGAAAACATCCCCGGAGCACACCCCCAAAAACTTTACCCCACCCCTAAAACATAAATACACAGCACGATGATCATCAGAGAAACTAAACAAACAACACCCCCACCATCCACCGCACGATGCTGCTCCGGAGCCCCTCACACCCCACCACAATCACCGAACATCCACCGCACGAGCTGCTCCGGAGCCCGCATCACCCCCCCCTCCTCCTCACCCTCTGTCCTTCCAGCCCCCCCCCACTGCTCCTGGCCCGCTGGCCCGCACCACAAGACCAATCTACCCCTCCCCCCCTATAACCTCTTTTACTTCCAGCGGGACCCAACATCACCCGCTCGTCCCGGCACACCCTCTCCCCAGCTACCCCATCCCATTCCGCGAGCGATGCTCCGACTCTCAGGCCCCTTAGCTGTGTCTGTCCGGTTTTCGGAAGTGATATGGGCCCCGCCGGCCCACACCCACTCACCTAGATTGTTCGCTTCCCATCAAGCTCAGAACTCGCCGGGGGGGAAACCTTCACCCGCAGGGAGTCCCCCTTTCCGAGCCGCGGCCCGGTGCGACTTTGGAAGTCCAGTCCTCAACCCCCCCCTTCAGCAACTTCCGGGAACGAGATCTCTCACACCACTGCCCGGCCCTCCGTTCCACCCCACCGAAGCGCTCTGCAACCCTTTCACCCTCGCGTCCTTTACTCCCCCTCCGGGCTTACCATCAGGCCACTTGGCGTTTTACTGCTCACCACCGGCCCGGTCCGCTTCACACCCCCCCCACCTTCCCGCCTTCTTTGAGCCCTTCAACCTCTTCTACCCACGCCCTGGCCTTCACCCCCCCCCCCGCCTGGCCACACCTTCAACCCCCCCCCCCCCCCCCCGCCCTGGCCCTTACTCCCCCCCGCCGTGGTGGAATAGGAACTAAAGCAAAAGGGCTAAAGCGGTTCAAATAGGCAAGCTAGGTAACGGAAAACAAACAAAGGCAAACGGTTAATTAAAAAAAAACCGGCAAATTGCTACAATGGTTTTGGAACCCACCAAAACAAACTGGATCTAAAGTAACTCACAAACAAACAAAGAGAGATACGCGAAAGGGAATTAGGGTGAAAAAAATAAATAATGAAACACCGTACCCCCTCCCTTTTTCCCGCCCCTTTGTCTTTTCCCCCTTCTCGTTGGCCTCGCCCCTGTTTCGCCCAGTCCTCGCTCGCGTTTCCACTGTGTGTTCTGGCACTTGGCCCCCCCTTTCTCGCTTTTTGTCGCGTCCTTTTTCTGTTTGACAAGGGACATTGGAAATACCCAAAATTAATCCAATTAGCCCCCCCCGTAGAAGGAAAAAAATCCAAATCCAGCGCTGCGGTTTTAACAGATGAAAAAAAAAAAAAAGGAAACGCCTTTAACCAACCAAAATCTATTTTAGCCCACCGTGGGACACAGGATAAAACAAACAAAAAGGGAAAGCGAATCGGAGACCCCAAAAAACACGGTGCCCCACATATCGAACTGAAACAACCCAGTTACCGGCCACTCGTAACCACTTTTTCCCCCCATACCCCTTCCCACGCATCCCCCCCCCTTCCTACCGCCTTTCCGCCTCCCTCTATATTCACCTCCCCTTGCCCTTACGCTCCTTCCCCACCCTCCCTGCCCCCTCTCGTCTCAACCCTTGTTCTTTTTCCCCTTCTTCGCCCCCCCCCCCCCCTGCCCTTCGCCCCACACCCTCTGCCCTTCGCCCCCACCCCTTTCTCCCCTGCCCCTACACACCCCATTTACGTACAAACACTGTTTCACCTCACCATATGTATCACTTAACACGTACCACACTAAACGTATGTTTTTGACTTATAACACACGTTTTATTATGGAACATGTATACACAAACATGTAGACACACACACGGTAGAAACCACATCCCCACGTTATCACATAATTAAACGATTTTTAGCCCCCCCGCACAGCACACGTAGGAACGCACCCCAGGCACTTAAGTCATTGTTGACACGCAGGGCAACACGTAGACACCCCGCCTAGCCGCACACGTAGAACCTCGAAAGGCACCCTCCCTAGTACTGTTAAACGCACCCGGCGGCCCAAACGAGACATCGCAAGAGGCACACGTGACACCCGTCAGGTACACGAGGCACACGTAGACCCGACCCAATGGCACCAGGCATACCCACGGAGACCATATGCCAGCATTGGCACACGTAGACACACTTCTGTAGACACGCAGACCAACGCCCACCGCAGACACGTATCACCCAACGTTTTTATACGTAGACCACACACGAACCGTCCTGTAAACAAAAACAAAAACAATCAGGGGAAAAAAACCACCTACCACAAACCATAAAATGTGGCGAAATAAAAAACCTCTTTCCCCCCCTTCCCCCCGAATTACCACAACCAAAGTTTCTTGTCCGGCTGATACAGAAAATTATCCTACCCTGTGACGGGTGCCTTTTTTGTCCCGACAAAACCACATCCGAGTTTTGTCAATAAACATTAACCCAGGCCCCATAACATAACAAAAAAACCCCCAAAAATCCAAGTGTATACACATTTCCACCAACACAAGCGTACCAATTTACACACAAAAAACCTGTTGTACACAAGAAAGTTCTGTTACACACACCACACACACACACGGACACACACACACACCACGTGTACACACACAAAACCACATTGTTGTACACTATACCACACAACCAAAAACAAACAGGGGCCACCTCCTTCCAAAAACCAAATACACTCGTTCGGCGGAAAAATAAACCAAACCCCACAACGGGCGATAACACCAATATATATAGAAGTCAACCAAAAATCGCGGGAAACAAAAACCAAAAAAACTAATTTCGAACTTAAAAACCAGTCGAAAAAAAAAAAAAACAAAACATTACAACCAAAGCGTCTTCCTCTTCGCTTTTTTTTTTTATTCGCCCTCCTTCTTCTCTCCCCCCCACCCACTCTTAGTCTTCACCTCTTCCTTTTTAACCCGCCCCCCCTCCACATCTTCCCCTCTTCCCCTCCCCCCACTTTTATTCTTTCCCTTCTATTGGTTCCACGCACCCTCCTCCTTCCTCAACTCCTTCCTTCTCTCTTTTATCCCCTATCCTTCTCCTCCCACCTTCCCACCACCCCCTGCCCCCTCTTCTCACCCCTCCCACTCGCCCCCCCCCCCCTTTTTTATCCTCCCCCCCCCGCCCCCCCCCCCCACACCCATCCCTATCCCTCCATCCCCTTATCTCCTTCCTTCTCCCCCCCCCCTCTCTCCCCTTTTCCTCTGTTTCCCACCCCACTCCTCCGCCCACCCTTTTCCTACCCGCTCCCTCCCTCCGCTTCATCCACCCTCTTCCTCAGATGGAAATAAAAAAAAAAGAGAAAAAAAAACTTAAGGGGAAAAAAAAAAACGGGGGAAAACAAAAACAAACGTTACAAATAAAAAAAAATAAAAAAACTCACACAAAACGGGGAAAAAAAAAAAAAAAAAATTGGGTACAACAACAAAAAAGTGGGACACATCACCACCGTGTGGGGGTGTACACACACACACACACAGACACACACAGTGTGGTACCCACCACCCTCACACACAACACGACCTGTACACACTTCACACACACGTTGTCACACACACACTGTACACACCTGGTACCACACACCACGTGTACACACTTACCACACACACGGTACACAACACTACACCACACGTTCCAACGTGTCACACACACACGTGTATGAACACCACCACACCTGTGGAAAACACACCACCGTGTTAAACACACACAACACACGTGTATCACACACACATATAAACGTTGTTACACAAAAAAAAACACAACAAACAAAGGGGAAAAATATATAAGAAACAATAAAAAGGGGCGGAAACAATAAATCCAAAAAAAACGGGATGGGGAAAAAAAAAAAAAACATAGGGGAAACAAAATAAAATAAAAAAAGGGGGAACAAAAAAAACAAAAAAAGAGGAAAAAAAAAACAACAAAAAATCGGGGAAACACAAAAAGAGGGGAAAAAAAAAAAAAAAAAAAAAAAACACAAACTACATTCGGGCGCGAAACAAAACAAAAAAACGGGAGAAAAAAAAAAAAAAAAAATAAAAATTAAATAAACAGGGCGTTGACAAAAAAAAAAAAAAACAAAATAAAAAAAAGTAGGAAACAAAAAAAAAAAAAAACAAAAAGCAAAAGTGTAAAAAAAAAAACAAAAAAAACGTGTGAAAACAAAAAAAAAAAAGGGTGAAACAAGTGGAAAACAAAAAAAACACAAAAACGTTCGTACAAAACAAAAAACATTAGGGGAAACAAAACAAAACAAAAACGTGTTACACAACACACCAGTGTCGATACCACACCCACACACTTGTTATACACACACACACCACACATATATACATATATACACACACACACCCTGCAGCCCGTTTTACACACACACACACACACACACACACACACACACACACACACACACACACAGTTGCAATGCCGGGCAGGCTGCAGTCCCATTGGATGGGAGCGGTCACGTGACCGCTCCTCTGCTTCCCCTCAGAGGTTTTTTTTTTTTTTTAAATGAGCTAGCAGCCCTTGTTTCCCGCTGCTGGCGGCCCTGATCGCGGCGCCCCTCTAGCCAAGCCGCGGCGCACCAGGGCGCCGCGGCGCACAGTTTGGGAAACACTGTATTAGGGCATTGGTGTTGGACGCAGGCCAATGAGAGGTGTGCAGGGGCGGGCATTGGACGCAGGCCAATGAGAGTCAGTGAGGGGTGGGACGCAGGCCAATGAGAGGTGTGCGGGGGCGGGCATTGGACGCAGGCCAATGAGAGTCAGTGAGGGGTGGGACGCAGGCCAATGAGAGGTGTGCGGGGGCGGCCATTGGACGCAGGCCAATGAGAGTCAGTGAGGGGTGGGACAGTGTGGCATTGGTGTTGGACGTAGGCCAATGAGAGGTGTGCGGGGGCGGGCATGGCCTGAGCCGGAGTGACAGGGCCAAGGTCCAATGCGATTGACCCTTGGGACGCAGACATACAGTGATTTCACAAATATATAGTAGATTGGGTGTCACTCCTGCATATGAAAGTGTCTTTGTAGTGAAATTTATAATATATATATATATATATATATATATGAAAAAAACAGAAGAAAAAAAGCGCCCGATCTTCGTGTGATATCGTTTAAAAATGTAGTAAAGCATATTTGAAGACGATTCAAAACTCACAAGAGTACAATAAAAATCAGCATTGTATGAGTAATACTCATGTGCAGGAGTAGCCTCGGGGTGCCGCCGCGTCTCCGCTCTTCCGCTGGGAATACTTCTGATGTCGTCACTCCTCATCAGTGGTGTAACAGGTTCCAAGTTCCTCCAACAACAATGATCCTGTGGCGCAGGTTCCCACTATTGAAAGAGTCGCAGTATGCCGGAGCAATGTTTGGCTTGCTCAAACCTCTCGGCTACTAATAAAAATCAATGAGTACTATAATTAATAGTGAAGGAATTAATTTTTCTTCTTAATAGGTTGAACTTGATGGACCTACGTTTTTTTTTCAACCTCATCTACTATGTAACTATGTAACTATGTAACTATAATAATGTGCAATAGTACCATCCTTACGCGTTTCCTCAGACTTTCTCTGACTTCTTCAGGGGTAATGAAAAGGTTGGACCGGAAAAGGGTTTAAATATATCCCCTCACCAATCAAATGTAGACAGCACATAATGACATTCTGTTATACAATTGATAATAAAATGAATAGAACAGATAAGATTGCTAATTACTTCAATTAGAGACGTAATAAACTAGACAGATGCAAAAAAAAACAATGTTAAAGCAACCATTAACATGGTATTTAGATGTTGAACATATATTTGCATATATTTATAAAAAAATAAACATTAATATTTTGTTGTATTTAATTAAGGCTATTAAGATTATTGTTATTAATCTGAGGATGGCATAGATACATATTATTATTTTAAATAATTCCTTTGAAAAAAAACACAATATACACATATATATATATAGAGGAATAGATCTTTTAAAACATGGAATCCATGTTTTAGATATTGTAAATAATGTTCATTAGATAGAAATGAATAATAAATCATAAATTAGAAATTCTGAAATGTTTATTGTTAATACTGCATAATTTGTTTTTGTATATAATTCATTAACATATATATCACATAATTCCATGTAAAAATGATCCCAAAAGTTAACCATAGGTATAATTTTTGATGAATACTGTATGGATGGTTCTAATACATTTGTAAAAACCAAAAAACAGAAACAATTAATTTACAGATTGCACCCATATTATATAATTATAGCAAAAAAAACCATGTTTACAATAAGTATTAAAGGATATAAACCATGGGTACCTACAATATTCTAAGAAAAGTATTACTAAACACCAGCAAGAAATAGAAGGAACGGCGGTGCATCTGCTGCTGCTAAACGAAAAAAGGCCTTCAGTGCTCCTCTTGTGAACTGCATGGATGCATTGCTGAATCTCAGTGGCTGGGCTTTCCATGCCAGCTGGGTTTTGTCTCTGTTTAGCATGGGCTGGGGGAGATAGGCAGGGAAGGGTGGGGGGGGGGGGGGAAAGAGAAGGAGAAAAAGAGAATGAGTGGGCGATATGTCCGCCCTGTCATGGGTACCCCCAGGATGGGGGGATAGGGCATAGTGCCCCTTGAAAACCTCTCGGGACGTCCCGTCCGTGGACCCATCTGGATACACCCGGAACCCCCTGTGGTTAGTCATGTGGTCAACTGGACCTACATAAAAGGTAAATATGTTAACAAAGAAATGTATAACAAGTTCACTGCGCATTTCCTGGGAATCAGTATGCAGACCCGCTCTGTCCCTTAATGTGCGCTGGGCAGCCGCCCGCTCCCTTTATCTGGTATCTCTGCCCTCCTCTGGGGTCTATAATCCTCCAACTGGGACACCTATCCTTGGTATTGTCGTAATGCCCTTTCCCTCAGCGTCTAGCTTCACTATCTTCGGGGGATATATAGATGGCTCATATCCTGGGTATTGGATATTACCAGAATTGTATGTCTAGCATATATACAGTAGTATATCCAGGAGCTCTATTTAAATATGTTTGCATTGGTCTACTTCGCCTATTTGTTAGGTGCCCTTAGTTATCGTTGAGCTGCTTCAAAGGTTGATTTTTCTAATACAGTGCTATGGCCATACTCTTTTATTATGAAGTTGATGTGCTATTTCACCGCTAGATGGCCCCAGGGATATGCAGATCTCTCCTACGGGCTGCTGGAAGGGTACCAGATACTCCTCCGCTACCTGAATCTCCCTAGTGTAATTTTTTTGGCGTGATACTCAGGTAGGTGCCATCATTTTAGAACGGATTCTGTGTATTTATTATCTTATGTTTCATTGTATTACTTATTTGTTAGCATTGTATTACATCATTGATTACTGTTATGGGCACATAAGTTTTGTTCATTATTACCTTATTAGCTAGGTTAGTGGTATTTTCATTGAATCACCACAACTATATTTTTAATATTTTTGGTTATATCCTTGCATTTAGGCGCAGTCCTATTCCCATATATATAGTTACCAGAAAACCTAATACACTACCTTTGGATTCCTCCTTGCTGTATGCTGTACCATTTATTGGTTCTTGGACTGGTAACTACAGTACACTGCATCATTATATGGGACTGGCATCTGCTTTGTGCTCTACATAGGTTTTTTTTTTTTTTTAAATGAGCTAGCAGCCCTTGTTTCCCGCTGCTGGCGGCCCTGATCGCGGCGCCCCTCTAGCCAAGCCGCGGCGGCGCACAGTTTGGGAAACACTGCTGTACCTGATTCGGCAGTCTGTGGTAGCAGACGTGAAGGTTTTGATAGCTGTGAAGCGTGGCCCCAGAGCAGGTTGAGGATTAGAGGATTAGGTGTTGCAAAAGCAAAGCGTGAGAGGTGGGACAGTGTAGAAGTATTAGGGCATTGGTGTTGGACGCAGGCCAATGAGAGGTGTGCGGGGGCAGGCATTGGACGCAGGCCAATGAGAGTCAGTGAGGGGTGGGACGCAGGCCAATGAGAGGTGTGCGGGGGCGGGCATTGGACGCAGGCCAATGAGAGTCAGTGAGGGGTGGGACAGTGTGGCATTGGTGTTGGACGTAGGCCAATGAGAGGTGTGCGGGGGCGGGCATGGCCTGAGCAGGAGTGACAGGCCCAAGGTCCAATGCGATTGACCCTTGGGACGCAGACATACAGTGATTTCACAAATATATAGTAGATTTGTAACATATACAATCATGTTATCTGATAGCAAAGTATGCTATAGCAGTTATAAGCACCTTACCAAAATCTAACATCAACATTGTTATCTGGGGCATAATGTTTGTTACCTGTAGTATGGTAACACACTAATTGACAAAGATATTACAAGCTAACGAGACATGGATAAAGTCTCATATGTTGCGTTAGGTTGTTCTTGCAGGGTCTTCCCCAATTTCATTTTTATAGAGGTTGTGGTATTATACAGCATTATCATTTTCCAGTTAGGGATAGATTCTGCCTTAATAGTTTCACAACGCAGCGTTGCACTTGTCTACCATTTTCCTGTTTGTTGTACAGTATAGCAAATGTATCTCAAAAGTAGGGGCTTATTCAACAAGCTCTAAAGTGGCCAATAGCAAAACACTCCCATTAAAGTGACCTAATAGAATGACGATAGAGAGGAACCTCGCTCAGACCCCTTGGTGGTAGAAGCGTGCTGCCTAGGGAGCAGGTCAAGATAGGTATAAAGATGTACCAAGAGAGGTACACAAAGAAGATCCCTTTGTAGGCGCACTGCAGACCTTTATAAAATAATGCGGTCAGGGGTGAAAAAAATGTGTGTATAAATGAACTGATTTTATTAATAGATAACTGACTAGTAGGACTAAGAGATGCATTTTGACTAAATGATTATTACTTACGCCATACTACATTGAACTAAAACAGGTTAATAGTAAGCAAGGACACTCTGGCCAAATATCTACACAGGTTGACCACAATAGATCATAGACCATATAGTGTCTATTTTTAATACTGTATATGAGTACGTAATACAGACAACATACACTGTTTTTAATATATATCTATTAATAAAATCAGTTCATTTATACACACATTTTTTTCACCCCTGACCCCATTATTTTATAAAGGTCTGCAGTGCGCCTACAAAGGGATCTTCTCTGTGTACCTCTCTTGGTACATCTTTATACCTATCTTGACCTAATAGAATGACCTAATAGTGGTCATATGAATAATAGCATAAGGGCTAATTATATATAGTCCGAAGCGGCCGTTTGAGATTTTTTTGTCTGAAGATCCCAATTCACTTCAATGGTGATTTGTCGGCCAGAACAAAAAAAAAAGATCAAGTTATTGATATAATGTTGAATTCCAGTCATAAAAGTGTATTCTTCATTTCATTGAAATTGGTAAGTCGTAGAAAACATATTTCTGTTCTTTTTCAGGGGGGCTTTAAACTATTGCTTTTACATAGTTACATAGCAGATTAGGTTGAAAAAAGACACGTGTCATCATCAAGTTCTACCTGTGCTAAACTTAGACGACAGATACTTTATCCTATATCTATACTTACAGTCTATTGATCAAGAGGAAGGCAAAAAAAAAAAACCCAGTGACATATCATCCGATGATTTCTCATAAGGGGCAAAATAAATTCCTTCCTGGCTCCAAGAATTGGCAATCAGATTACTCCCTGGATCAACATCCTTCCCATGTTTACTTATTTGCTATATCCCTTTATACCTTTAATATTTTCCCAAATAGACAAGTTCTGGAGAATTTCCCAGTGAAGTAGATGATCAGGATGTGTAATAATATTTTTTTTCTTATCTCGCGCTGACAGTGTACGAAGCGCTGCATATAGCGTTTTATCGCGCTGACAGTGTACGAAGCGCTGCATATAGAGTTTTGCAGGCACAGTGCATACCTGCCCTGTAGAGCTTACAATGTAATTTTGGTGCCTTTGGCACTATGACAGGGCTGCTCAACTTCAGTCTTCAAGACCCCCCAACAGGTCAGGTTTTAAGGATATCCCAGCCTCAGCACAGGTGGCTCAATCAGTTGCTCTGTCTTCGACCTGACCTGTTGGAAGGGTCTTGAGGACAGGAGTTGAGAACCACTGCACTAGGAGATAAAGTGACTTGCCCAAGGTCACAAGGAGCTGGCCCTGGGATTTGAAACAAGCTCCCGTGCTTTAAAGGGAGCAATTTCACATTCAGTGACTTTCCTCACGGAACGGCTCTAAAGCAAGGGAAAGTAAAGTTGATTTGCAGAAAATCCATATTCTTGGACCCTTAAAAAGAGTGATGCTCTTCATATGAAGGTCACTTGTAGGACGCAAGGAATTACTCATGGCAGATGCTGTCTTTACCATAGAGAGAGTGCCACTCATAGTGCTGTCAATCCCTTAACCATGTGAGAGCCATCAATTCTGCAAGGCACTGACATGAGACGTAGAGAGGAAGGAGGTGGGATAAACTATTATTTCATTTACTTGCCCGGTGTCTAATTCCCAAAGAAGGAGAGAATAGGTCAGAGGTTTAAGTTCCTTGGGGGGGGGGGGGACAAGCTTCATTTAGACAAACCAAAGCACAGCTGCTGGAGACATCAAGTTTACTGATGATGAGACATTAAATCAAAGGACACACTGGGCAGAAAGTACAGAGGAGGATATGTCTCTATGCTCTAATCTGCAAAGATAGGAGGGATAGACTGTCATGGCATCATTTTGTTTATGAACTAACAATAAAGAAAAAGAAAATAATAAATATGTTGCTACTTTGGTTTAAACAAAAATGTGGATTATTGTATAATTGCTTCCACGCAAAATAAATGTAAAACAGGTTTGCAGTATGAACAATGGGTAATATGGCATGGGACTTATTGTCAGGAATCGGCGTTTTCCGCGCTCCCCACACAGAGCACTCTCTTTCCCTAGGGAGTCCCTGGACACACAACACAAGCCTACCTTACTGGACTCCGCGGCTCCCCGCCCCTGCCGCCGTCGCGTCATCACTCCCCTCGGCGATTCCTCTGCTCAGCGCCGGGCGCGCCCTCCCACACACACACCTGCACCCTCCTCTGGCGCAGTCCACGCGTTACAGAGCGCGCTCAGTCTGCACACTCTTCTTCCTGTCCCCCAGACCTCAGGCTCCGCCCCCGCACGCCGCACGGGCATTCTCAGGTTACCAACAAGACTCACCTGGCTTGTTATGCCTGCACCAATCTGCAGTGTCTCCCTGTAGCTCTTCCTGTCCCGCCTCCATTCCTGATTGCATCTCCCTGCTTTTTCTAGCTACTCTCTGCTCTCAGTCTTTGCTCGACATAGTCTCTGCATGGAAGTACTCCTGGATTCTCTTAGTGTTTTCTCAGGTTCTGACACGGCTCGTACGACTACCCCCTCTGGCTCTAGATCTCGGCACTCCTTGGACAACGCACACTCTGGTTACCCCTTGAACACGGCTTGGACTACAACCTACCTCCGCTCTCCACTCCCTGACCTCGGCAAGGCATTCTTCACTCTATCTCTACAACCGGTACCGGCAAGTATTGTCTACTTTACTACATCTGGCCTGGCAACACTTTATACCACACACTGGACACGCTCCCTTTACTGCGGGTGCGTGTATTACCACTTCCCCCTTCAGCTCAGGGGACGGGTCTGGTCTGCGGGCAGCACCGGCGTAAGACTTACATGCTAAAGCAGCCCTACAACAGTAAGCTTATTATTGGGATGTTTTATTCAACTTTAGTATGAAGGAGCTGTTACCGTACTGTACATGTGGTTGAAACAATATGTTTCCTGTACTTCTTACCGCTGCTTTTTCATCTTTATCTGTGAAATACTCCTGAACTTTTCTGTTTTGGAGATTTAATTATGTAAATTAGAAGTTTATTGGATTTAAAATAGAAAAAGATTTAAGTGGATCAGAACTCTGATCAATTAATGTGTAGGATCAATAAGAAGCCTCTTGTAGCCCCGACAACTACATACGCTGCACATGTCATTTGAAGCTCAGCATTGCCCCAACGCCCAAAGTTCAGTTAAAGAGTCCTTGCTTAATTTCTCTCCTGAAAGATAATATCTACATATTCTACTTGCTAATACTGTACATATTCTTTGTTGTTTTCAGTTGTACTGTTAAAAATCTTTTAGATTTACTGTAGGGCTAAATGTGCTAAGTTATCAACTGATATAAAAAATGAAAACAGCTGTAGAAACGGAGTTATGTAGCGCCATTCTTTAACTTTTCACTGTCATTTCTTACTATGGAATGTCAATACATGTTCAGCGCAGTCAACCGAGCTCCATGTCATCACGATGTTTGGTTCTCCAAGATTCCATTTTCCATACAGACATAGACTGTGCCAGCAGATAAGAACCACTTGGCCCCCGTGGCTGCCATTTTCCTATCTGCTGTAAAACACCAGACCCGATTTGATCCTTGGTTTTTTTCCGTACTCGGGGAAGCCTTGTGTCTATCCACGGCATTGTTTTAAATTCCCAGGTATTTAGTTAATGAACCACAACCTGTCCGGCATTTAATAACTACAGCACCGTTCCATCCTGTATTCCATCTTTCCTTGTGTTTTTGTCTCTTCTATAACCTTTTTGAGCTTTTACCACTGTGAGCGCTTTGAATCCCATTGGGAGAAGCACGCTATATAAATAACATTATTATTATTATTATTATTACCGTATTGGCGCCTGTTGGGAGGCTATTGCACAAATCCACCACCCTTTCCATGAAGTAGTTCTTCACACCTCCTTTGCCTGCCACCTGCCAGCTTCAGAGCAAGATCCCCTTGTTGAAATGCAGGTCTATGGATGAGCTAAGCCTCAGGGCAGCGTCTAATCAAAGCAGTAGATATATTGTATGTCCTGCTGCCGTAACAGGTTATTATGGCTCACAGACACATTTAGGTTTTAGGGCTCATAATTAGCAAAACTACTTTATTACCATTAGAAATGGTCGGAGAGGTGGTAAGTGTATATACATTATTGCATTTCAATTGTATGTTGACCAGGGGGGACTGGCGTTTTAAATAACCTTTACAATTATTAAAAATAGAAATATGATAAATAAAATGTTTTTTTTTAATGTTTTATAAGAGTGGTGAATGTTTCTGTGTTTTTCGTAAGTTCTGCCTGAGGGATTTTAACTTAGAACTTATAAATCCCAGCTGGTGGATGAATATCTGAATAAGCAACACAACAGAGACAGTGGTATCTTAATAAATAACACACCAGGTTAATGAGTATCTTAGGAGGTTTAAATCAAGGTTAGAATATACTTAGGACTGACTCATCAGCTTGTAAAATATCCTAACGACACATAGGAATTACTTACCAATGTCTCAGCAATGGTCAGCATTAACTTCCTGCTCCTCCATGCCTCTGGTGAGCCTGGTGCCATTGATGAATGGCGGCATCTGTTTGAGATTGGGTGGAAGATGCGGAGAGGAGTGGTGGCCTGCGTGGGAGGGGCAAAGAAGGAGCAGCTGAGCTCATCATGAGGACTGAGGATTGTGAGGGACAGGCTAGAAATGATGGGGGTGGAGTGCAGGGAAGCAATCCAGGTTAGCCATTTTAAAACAGGCAGACTACGGGGCTAGCAGGAGCTGAGATTTGTCCGCAGTGGGGCAGTTATGATTTTTAAGGGCAGCAGGTGGTAGGGCTTCTGTTTGTGGTGGGGAGCTGGATAGGGGGCAGGTAGGAGTTGTGAGCATAAGGTAGTGTCTTATGGGGGGAGGAGGGGAGCAGCAGTCATCCCACAAGGAAGTGCTTCCTTAACACAAAGGCAGGTTTTAGGAAGGGACTAGGAAGCAGTAGTGGAGATTGGAGTAAAGCAAGGACACCAGTGAGCGTAGAAAGGATGGAACCCTGGCTCACTTGCTACCCAAACAGGGTGGTATCAGACATTATTTGGGAGGGCTTTAGGGAGGGGTTCTTAATCCCCTATTAAAAGGCAGGAGCATCTCCTTGTGGGAGGAATATTATGTCCGTGGATGAGCATCTTGAGGTGGCAACGACCAAGCTGAGAAAGGAGGTCAAGTTGGGTAGGATGGCAGTCCATTCCAAGTCCCCCCCAGTCAAAGGTTTGAAAATATCCCTACGAGGAGTAATACCCAAGAAGGAGCCAGCTCATTTTAGCTCATTCACCACCTTTACTGTCTGGAGGGACAGTCAGTAAATTATTGAATTGATAGAGATTTATGCGGGGTGCAATATGCTGCTTTGACAGCACAGAAGCTGGCATAGGGGTATTGCTAGCAAAGGCAGACATGGAGTCAACTTTTCATTTGTTTCCTGTGTGCCCTGCTTGCATCCATCTGCTAGGTTTTAGGTTGGAGGGTGACATTTTTGTTGACTTGTGTCTGCCGATGGGGTGCGCAATTTCTTGTTTTATTCCAAAATTTGTTGTTAATTTTTGGAATGAGCTCTTTACCATGTGACTTGGTTACATAGCATCTTGCATTATTTTGATCATTTCTTGTTGGTGGGTAAGGCTGGTTCGGGTGTTTGTGCGAGATTGTTGCAAGAATTTCAGAGACTGATAGAATATTTTGGGGTGCCGCTGGCAAAGGAGAAGACAAGGGGCCTTGTAACCTGTCTTTCTCTCCTGGGTATTGAGGTAGATACGATTTGAAAGAGTGTTTTGGCTGCCCCGAAGGAAGTTGGTGGGTATGGTACACAATTTTGGGGAGATTAAGAAGGCTACACTTAAGGAATTTCCATTATTTTTGGGGCTGTCACGGAGCGGCGTGTAGGCAAGGTCAGTTAGATGCTAAGACAGTATGTAAAGCTTAACTGTAGTGGTTTATTCTCCACAAAACAACTAAACATTAAGTGCACTGTCCCTTTAAGCAAAACGAAATCATAAAATATACACCTATTCCCTTTAGGGAAACTAACTTACTACTTCAGCCCTTTCTAATGGGCCACCAGCTAACCTGGTTGCCAGTCCACAACATGCAATATTATATGCAAACAAAACAGTCATTAGCACAGCAGTATAGTATTTAGTTCTTATCTGGTATGTTTCAGTGGATTCCCTCCCTGGGTCTCTGTGTACTGTAGCTCCTTCAGCAAGCCAGGAGCTCTGGTTCTGGGGAGCAGGCTGTGTCCAGCCTGTAGCTATCTTTATCCTGGGTAGTATTCCAGCTGGACCCCGCTGGCCTGCTTCCTGCAGTCCTAGGGTCCAGAACAACCAGCGTCCTTCCTGGTTGGGAGAAGCCTCTCTACCCTCCTGGGGTAAAACTAACTCACTGTCTCTGACAACTTCCTGCCTTTTATCCTTGCTCAATCAGGAGTTAATTATATCCACCTCCCAGCTCAGGTAGGAAACCCAACACCAGTGCAATGTTCTGCCCTGTGAAGGGAGTTTAACTCATTGAGTCCCTTAGAGGGGCATTCGAACATTGCTGCACAGGTGTTACCCACAGGGAGAGTGTTTTGCAGGCAGCTGGTAATTACTATGTCAGGGATTAGGGCAGACCACCATTTCATTATGGTATCAAAAGGTATTAGAAAGGACCTGTTGGTGTGAGATACATTTTTGGGGCGTTCTAACGGGAGAGTTACGAAGATCGTAGAAAAAGTTGGGGGGAAAGCAGTTGGGTTTCAGGGTGGAATTTGTGATGAAGCTGGGGGGTGTATCTTTGAGATATAAAGATCAGGAAGGTGGTCAGGTGGGTCTGTTTAGAAGTGAAGGGGTCCATGTGTCGGATATAGGGAATGACCTCTTCAATTTGAGTTTAAAGACAGGTCTTAAAAAGGTGTTTTGTTTGGTGGCAGTTGCAAGGGCAGTTTAAGTGGTTTAAATGTCCTTCCTGATGATGCAAAGGCGCTTGAGGGGGAAGGAACCCTAGTGGAGAGGTCTAAGATACCTCCAGAAGGGATTTTGGGGAATGCAGTGTAATACTTGGCATGGGTGGCTGGTATGGGAGTGACCTTTCAGGGTTGTTTGTTTGGATCAAGTGGCTTGGGTGGTTATTAGCAAATAGAGGTTCAAGCCAGGAGTATCCCTTTGGCTAATGGACGGTTCATGAGAAACTTAGTGGTGTACCCTAGTTTTTGTTATATTTTGTATCGTCAATAAAAGCTGCAATCTGTTTCTTCTGAGCACTTCTACAGTATGTGTGCTATTTAATAAACTGTTTGTTGAAGGGGTCCAAGGTACACCCCCCAAGGATTAAACCACAGGTAAATCAAGTCAGGCTCTGAGCCCTTGGGTGTAGGGAAACATGACTGCCTACCAAGCGGGGTGGCGGAGGGACCTAATGTTGCTACAGATGTAGAAAGACTTACTGCCTGCGTGGGTGTGAGAGGTTGTGATGTAAAAGCACAGCCAGGCCGGGGGTTGATCGCGGCAAAGAAATCAGTAAGCTGCCCGGGAGCATCAAATCAGGGGAGGTCCCTGCTTCTGAATGGGACCCCCACAACATTAATCCTATCGAGCCAGCCACAAGTCCGTAAGGGCTTTGCAGAGGAGTCTAAGAGGGAAGCAGTCTCTCTCTATGTCTCTCTGAGCAGCTCTTACAGCAATCCAGTGTTTTATTATTTTTATACACTGTATTGAAAACAGAGGGTCTCTGGAGGTGAACCCCATTAATTTCGATTCTGGTAACCCCCGGCTTCCAAAGATATAGACCCCTGTAGGGGGTGCCGGTAGCCGCTCCAGTTGGGGTTTAAAGCTCCCACGCCACGTGAGCCCAGCCAGAGTGGCTACCGGCACCCCCTATGATGGTCTATATCTCCGGAAGCAGGGGTGTCATGATAATATCATGAGATATTAAGTCTTTTAATCAATCTGGTGCTTCAGGGGTTAACATAGCTACAGTGTGATTTTTTTTTTTTAACGCAATATATTGGGTTTATGATAGGTCAAGACTTTTCCTGTGTCTGTGTTAATCTTCAAAAAGAGCTTAATTGGAGGGCCCTATCACTGAGTGCCCCCTAAATGGGACATATGTGTCATTTAGAAGGCAATCAACGATAGCCAGATATCAGTCTTCCAGTCTCAAAGGAAACTAACATTCCAGATATATCCCTTGTGCATCCCAGAGAGAGGTGACCCAAAGGCCACCACTTAGTAGGAGGACTTTATTAAGAATATCATGTGACATCATCTACGCTTCCTAAAAACAGGTGCATATTTGTGATCGTTGCAAGGAGGTGCATGCAATAAGACCACACACTATATTGGTAGGAGGTGCCAAGGACAGATATCCCTTTCACTCAAATTTAGGAGCAAGATGGTGAAAATTAGTTTTGTTACGTAGTCATAGTTGCCCGAATCTATTGATATGACTCGTGTGTCTAAGTATTCGAGAAAGGAAGTTATGAGTTCGTTTATATATTAAGGCATGAATTTAAACATATATTTAGGAGGGGTTTTTTCTGTGTCGTAAAATCGTCAACCTAGCAGCTGATTTACGACAGGGCTGGACTGATGTGATTTTCAATGGGAAAAGAATGGTATTTAGGGCTTGCCCTGGAGTTATAAAATAAAAATTCAATAGAGGTGTGTTTTGGCTCAAACACATGTATTTTCATATTTCTACACCAGTTACCTCTCTGGGGGAAACCCTATGACATATGGTAATGTAATGTATAGGGATTTATGTTTTATCCTGTTCGTTGAAGAAACTGTTCTGCATTTATTGTAAGTGTATGTTCTTATAATCTTTTTTTCTGTAATCTAAAGCACTGTTTTTCTACATATATTAAACAATTCTTTATTAAGGGTAGGAGACTGGAGGGTAGTTGAGGTCACTTAGCCGAGGTTGAGGGTTGCAGAAGGTAGAGTGATAGATATCCAAGCCGAGGTCGAGGGTTACAGAGGTCCAGGAAGTAGGGTAGAGGTCCATGGTAAAGGTAACTGGAATGCAAGACAAGGTAGCACAAAGCAAGGCAGGGTACGGCAAGCAGAAGATTGTGGTCAGCACTTCGTCACAAGGTAGGGACTACTATGCTGAGCCGATTTGGAGCAGGGATCGCTGAGCATATACAGGTCGGTGAACCAATAGGATGAGAGGTACACAGCAGCAGCAGCAGATGATTGACTCTTGATTGTAGACAAACCAAGAGAAGGAACATTGCTGAATACGATAATCACTATCGTACTACTTGATCGTCACGGGACGGAGTTAGCACTGAATGTGTTCTAGATGAATCAGCTGTTCTGCTGCCAGTGCTAAACTGTATTTGGATCCTGCACCTGACAACCCCTGAACGGCGCCTGCGCACAATCTTGTCAGCGTGAGATGCGTCACCGGGAGCATCACGAGACACTTCGTGGAGGCATGGCCTAAGCCCGATCCTCACCACTATGCCCTCAATGAGGACACAGATACTTACATTGGCATTCAATGGATACCCTATAGTAAATAAATGTGTTACTTACCCATGCCAGGATGATGGCCATCCATCTTATTATCTAATGCTGGGATGAAGGCCATCCTCTTCCTCATCCTCAGCTGCACCCAACCATTAAAACACTATCTTCTGGCCAGTAACCCCTTAATTTCCTTAGCACTAGTAACCGCTAAGGTAATTAAGGGATTAACCACTCCCTCTAGCCCCAACAAAACACCCCACAACACACCATAATGGGCAATAGCCCTATTAGCCAAACTCACTGGTGAGTAGATCTTCTTTTCTTCTTTCTGGCAGGTGTTCATGCATCATCCATTTCCTGTCAAATGAGACTTGACTTACTTTATATAATTGGTGAATGTACCATGTGAACAGTCATCAAGTATGGCTGAAAATTACCCATCAACGAAACTTAATGGAATCATATTGTATATCCACCAATCCTATTGGTGGATGTATCATGGGATGCTGTCCCTTTTTTGGTTGATGTGACATCACCTTAAAGGGAGGGAAGCATACTGCATGGTACCTGGTTGGTTGCACTTTCCTCCCTTTTTAAGGACTTGTAGTTGGGAGTGGGGGAAGGAGTAAGGAATGGGTTTAAGTTATATTAGTGTTGGGCAGAATTTCCTAGCTCTTCATATGGGGATTGGTAAAGAAGCCCCACCCTACCTACCTTTTTTGGGTTAATGATTGGGTTTTGGGTTTGTTGGGTTTTAACTGCTTTATTTCTTGTTGCAGCTTGGAGGGAAGGCATTAGAGGGGCAAGGGACCCTGGCAGGAAAGTGTTAGAGGGAGAAGGGACCCTGGTGGATGTTGGCTCCTAGTGGGGAGGTGTAAGGTACCTCCGGTAGTGGTTTGGGGGAATGTGGTGTCATACTTGGCTTGGGTGGCTGGTATTTGCGTGACCTTCAAGTATTGGATTGGACCAAGTGGCTTGGTAGGCTGCTGGCAAATAGAGGTTCAAGCTGGGTTATCCCTCAGGATTCTGGATGATTCACGGAGCAACTAAGCGGGGTAAACTAGTATTGGTTATCTTTTGCATTGTCAATAAAAGCTGTGACCTGTTTCTTTCAATCACTAGTATGTGTGTTTAATAAAGCGTAAGTTTAAGGGATCCAAGTTACCACCCCCAAACCCCCCCTCCCCACCCCCCAAGGATTGAGCTATAGGTAAGTCATGCAGAATCTCTAGTCTATTATTATTTCCTCTTTTGAAATGTTATAATCGATTCAAGAAAATAATTTAAATAAAAATGCAACTTTGCTTACATATCTACTACCATGTTTACAAAATAACAGCTTCAAATGTACTAAACACTACAAAAGAAAAAAGCAGAGTGGGGGGAAATGCACAGTAAATACAAGCACAATTCTAATTGGATTTGCCCACCATGGAGTTATAGAATAAAAGATTGCTGAAATGCCTGCATTCTCATACAGTGCTGCTATGTCATGTATAGTTGCTGCAAGTTGTAGCTAATAAAATACAAGCTGAGCGTTGTATTGTATTCCTATTTCCCAAACAAGACACCTGGTATGCTTTATCATTGACAATTCATAGATATAATTCATACAACTTCCTTTATTATTATTATAGGGATATTTAGGATTGTTTAGCCATTTATGAATAGGTTCACATGTATTTTTTATGTATGTGAATAAATATTCTGTACCAGTTACTGCACCGACACACTTTATTCGAGCAAATACCCAGTATGTACCTGGCAGATACCTGGAATGCGCCGCTCCTCACCTCTGACAAGCCCCGTTGCGTTTGCCTTCCCAGCCTGGGTTCATGCCTGGCTGACGGGAGGCTGATCTGTTAAATGATAATGATTAGGATTTAATAGGCTGCAATGCTTCGCGTGTCTACCAGATGGCATAAATTCATGAATTGTAATGCAGTATATATATATATACTGTGCAGTATTGCAGCCAGCGGGAATAAAATGCTTCAATCCCTGCCTGGAAAATACCTCAATGCACTCGGGCAGAAAACAGTCACAAACCTCAATACACCCGGGTATACCCGAATTCGTGGGACTAGCCGAGCTCGAATAAAGTGTGTCGCCAGTGTATGTTTTCTATCAGCGCGTCTATGTTGATTAAAATAGCACTTCATTATGTACTGTATATTAAGATGTATTGTAGTATTTTTAGTCATCTATTTATCTTTTCGACAGTATGTTATACCCACTAAATTGTTAGGCTATGAGAGACATTGAAATATAGATACATTAGTTGTCACAGATTATTCCAATTGTTATTCGTTACCTTGGAACGACTAATTAGGAAAGTGGGGTCTATGAGAGAGCTCATACAGTGTTGCGACAGAAGACTCCTGACGAAGAATGTAGCGAAACGAGTAGGGTCATCAGCCAGAAGAAGGAGACGCAACTACAGCTGGTTAGCACGAGATCCGAAGAGATGCTGACGGTCAGATGATGGTGTCGGATCATCTTTGTAGCAGCGGTGACAGTTTGTCCCAAAGCAGGGAGATCAAGCCTCTGTTTCCTCCTATTTACCTAAATCTTTAAAGAGCGTACAAAGTGTGAGCGCAAATCTGCGAATGTTTGATACATTGTTTTATTTGAAACGACGCTCTGCACGATCATTGCTCTCTCTTTCAAATTTTGGGGCACAACAGCAATACTTATAAGTATTATCCCAATGAGTGAATCTACCTAAAAGTACAGTACGGAGGGGGTCAATATACAGTACCAGGGGAAATACAAAAGTGCTTGTTAACACATTAGGGCCATTCAAAGACTTTCTTCTACTCACATACATTTAACAAATCAAACAGCATTGCACCATATTTTGTATTTTCATTTCCGGTTTATATCTGCACTCCCCATATCATGTCATTAAGAAACCTACGAAAAAAACTAGAGAAGACGGTTCATCTGGGTTCAGAACGGCAGATTGGTTTATTAATTTTTATTATTTGTGTTACATTATTTTGTCAGACACTTTTCATCACATTTTTGCATTTACAGTATATTCACGTATCACTTAAATTGTACTATATATGTGTAATCCTTATTCCCCCCCCCCCCCCCCCACAATCTCACATAGGGTCTCCTAGGGAATATACTGCTCTGGCTACATGTCTTAGGGTGGTGCATACCTGCTGGCAACAGGAGGCCCTTGGTCTCCCGCATGATGGTATAGGGGATGAACAGGACAGGCTTCTGGGGTTGTGCCTCAATCTCACTTACTGGTGCAGCGCCTCCATCTCATGCAGCCCCCAGCTGTATGGGGTGAAGTATCTGCAAGAGAACTCGTTCCCCTTCTCCCAATATACTCCAATCTCAGGCAGGAGGTATAGGTGAAAATGCAGTGTCTCTTTATTTGGTCTTTGTAGACGGACGTTCACAGAGGTACACAATTTGGAGACGTTTATAATGTGAAATTATAATAGGCTTTATTGTGCCTTTTCCTTTTCATCCGGAAATTATCCAAACACAGGGGGTGGGAACAAAGCTTCCATTCACTTGGGAGTATTTCTAGTGAAATCCTTGCAATTAGTTCACATCTCCATTAGTTAAGCTTCTCCCTGCCCAAACACATAACATGAAAATAAGCAGATATAAGCAGTCTCTTAATAATGAAAGTCTTATCTGTTTAGTTGCTGTAGAGTAAGCTTCTCACTTTCCTGGTTCAGATCAGCGTTTTCCTTCTGTGTCTTGAAATCTAGCTCTGCTGTGCAGAGCTCAGAGCGAGTCAGCCCACAGTGCAGCTCTCAGTCAGAGCTAAGGAGTATTGTATTGTATGTCTTTATTTATATAGCGCCATTAATGTACATAGCGCTTCACAGTAGTAATACATATGGTAATCGAATAAATAACAGATAATATAAATAACAGATCATGGGAATAAGTGCTTTAGACATAAACAACACTTCCTGTCTCCAAGGCAGGCTTTTCTAAGCAATCTAATCAGGCAGGTGGTGTTTAGTAATTAACTACCACACTGCTAGATTAAAGGCACATTACTGAATAGGGATAAGTCCCCTGTTACATACCTCCCCTGTTTGTGGGAAGCTCGGGCTTACCATGGCCAAAGCCCATCCTTCCACTCTTATTCGAGATCTTTCTGTGACTTGAATGAGAGTGGATGGAGGAAGAGAACCCTCTGTCCTGCTGGGATTGGAGCCCTTTCTCCAGTTTATTTTTGTCTCCTCCCGAAGATGCTTGAGATCAGCACTCCTCAGTCGCTCGAGGAGGACTTTTTCCACGTAAAGTTTTGAGATTTCTGTTGCGTTGGGCACTCCTCTTTTTGTAGACAAAGTGTATGGCAACAGTTGTGGAGCAGTTAGGACTAGCCCTTAGAGTTTTCTGCTCTTGAAGTGGTCTTTCTGCAGCTTCTCCACACCACGGAGTCGCCAGTTCAGCTTCTTCGGCTAAGGATTCTTCTGTCTTTGATTCTGCACTCCTACCTCTGTTTGTTGCCTGTTGGGCAGCTGTAGGTTTGGCTAGTGCTTTCTTTGGTGGCTCAAACTTCGTAATTTTGTTTTGAAGTTGCATGGAGTCCCCAACTCTCACTGTACCCTTGTCCTTACGGGCATTAGTTACTGTGGGATACTGGTGCTTGGGCAGAGCCAATACCTTTTTCCGTATTGGAGGAATCTGTATCAGAGACGCCTGTGACGATAGCTTCCACAGGCTTATTAATATTACACAAAAATAATTGGGTTTGAACTGAACGAGGCTTAAGATATAATAAATTGTATTTATTCCTTAGAATAAAGGTGAACACAACAGATAATACAGTAACAAACAAGAAGTACACTTACTTAAGGGTTGGGGAATGAGAAGTATGATGTAGCATTTCTTTCAGCAGTGAGGAAATCATTCAGGTGATATCAGGTAACCATATCAGCAAACGAAGACAAAGGATATATGGGTGGACAGCAGTTTATAAACCATTCTCCTTCTATTCTTAACCTTAAGCACAGGGGATTGGTTTACAATTACCTCCAGCCACTCACTAACGTGGGAAAGCATTCTGACCCATGCCCCCCTGCTAGTTGGCACATGCGCAGTAGAACTCTGGGGGTCTCATTTCTGAAGCCCCACATTTACGTCAGGAATGCCAGACAGTCTACCATTTGGAGTTCTGGCAGGAAAACCTTTGTTGAAAGGTGTTAACTGGAACACTTAAGACCTGCCCTGGTTTGGGCTTCGGATAAACAGTGAGGGTGATAAAACTCTTTGAACAGCACTTAAATCCTAGACATAGCGGCGTCCCCAGGGCCATCTGCTACCTTATGGCCCAAAAGAATTTCTTCTGGGTCTTTGTCCATACCTTAAGATACACTATTAAGCATAAAACATAAACGTATTAAAATATCCGGTTCCGTTAGGTTTAGCAGGTCCAAACTTCCCAGTTCGCATTGCCAGAACTGGGACACCATATGGTCCAAAAAGCGACTGGCTACGACCTAAGAAACCGGAGTTACACCAATGCACATTAAATCATTTTAATACAAAAATCTCCATTGAAAAAGAAATCTCAGCTTTTCACTAAATCCCCATTGAAAACAACGGGCAGCTCCGCCATAGACTTTCAATGGTAAATCGCCACCATTGAAGTCAATGGGGGTTTTCTGCCATTGAAGTCTATGGGAAAAGTCCCGAACTTCAAGGGGGTCCATACTCCGTCGGGTTGGTCCAAGCGGGTCAAGGATGGTTCTGCAGCGATGCCGGAGCAGTGGCTACAGATACCCCAAACCCTGATCCGCTGAACCCTCCGGAACCGGAGATATGGATTCCTAAAATTCAGCATTTCTCACTTAGTCATTTTTCTGAGCCGTTTCTGCCGCCGCCGGCAAAGCCTATGGCGCGACCCGCTCTATCTGGTTCGACCCTTATCGGGGGTCCAGGATTCGGGGACCCAGTGGTGGTCGAGTGGGGGGACGCTTAGGAACTAGGGGCAAAAAGAATTTTATCCCTAGGTGCCCTAAAACAGTTTATTTCCCCGCTAATTGACGTTGAACTTGACCCAGTGATTTTAGCTCTTTTGAAGGACATTGTATCCGCTTTGCGGTTTGCGGTCTGGACGGCAGCCAACTAGGTTACCTCGAGGCATCTCCATTGAAGTCAATGAGCCCATTGACTTTCAATGGGAAACCGCCGCTCTCCCTCTCGGACGCCACCTGCTGGTCACTACAGGAAACAGGACGAAAACAGCACAAATTCCTATTGAAATGCATTGAGCCCTAATTGCGGCCAATGGGGACCTGCAAAATGGTGCCCGAAAAGGCGGGAAACTTACACAAAGAGCTATAATCATTAAAGAATTATTAACCCTTGTGCTCCCGGATGGATTCTAGTGTGTGTGTGATGCAAACACTGAGTAACCAGACATTACAATGGAACAGGGGAAAATACATTTACATGTCATAACAAGGGTTACGTCACATTTCTGGACCTCAGCCCAGTTAACCCCTTGTCTCCCTGGTGCGGTCAGGGGTGGCCAAATGGGGTGCAACCCCTTTAATACCGGGCCACCCCCTCTCTCCCTCTACACCTCCCCTTCTTAATGCGTGTCCTGTGGCCCACTGGCCCTGATGGGGAGTGGGGCACTGCTGGCACCATTAATGAATTCAGTCTCAGAGGGATAGTCCTGGCGTGAAAGTCCATCAGCATTGCTGTTTTCACTACCCTTTTTGTGCTGAATGGTGAATTCAAATTCTTGCAAAGCCAAGCTCCATCTCAGCAGTTTGGCATTTTCCCCTGATATCCTCTGTAGCCAGCTCAGGGGATTGTGGTCGGTAATGACCGTGAAAGCCCTCCCATAGACATAGGGCTGGAGCTTTTTGAGTGCCCACACAATGGCGAAGCACTCCTTTTCAATGGTGGCATATGCCACCTCCCAGGGGAGCAGTTTGCGACTGAGATACACCACAGGGTGCTCTTTGCCGTCGTCCCCCACCTGGCTCAACACAGCCCCCACACCAAAGTCTGAGGCATCAGTCTGAATAAGAAAATGCTTGGTATAATCTGGGGCAGCCAGGATGGGGGCCTCAGCAAGCGCAGTTTTCAGTGCCTGGAAAGCAGTTTCACAGGCAGGAGACCAGGTAATAAGCACAGGCAGTTGCTTCTTAGTCAGATCAGTCAGGGGTTTGGCCACGGCGCTGTACTGTGGGACAAATTTCCTGTAGTACCCTGCAGTGCCCAAAAAGGCCATGACCTGTTTCTTGGTTTTTGGAACAGGCCACTGAACTATGGCTTCTACCTTGGCTGGCTCTGGCTTGAGATGCCCTCCACCCACCCTGTGCCCTAAGTACAGGACTTCTGCTCCAATTCGGTCTTGGCCGCAGAGTAAATTGCGAGCACAATCTTCTGTAGCTCAGCATTATTTTTTCTCTCTCTTCCTGATTCTTCACAGAGCAGATCACAGTCATGCCTGGCAATTTTGAGGGTGTCTTCACGGCTGGTCAAGGGATCGTCACTCACTGGTTCCGGCTCCGCTTCCCTGGGATGACTGGTTGAGGGTTCCTCACTGTTGGCACCGGACAGACACTTCTTTGGGGTACACGACTTCTGCCTTGGGCCCTCTGGATATTCAGTTACCCGCGGGACGAATTCTCCATTTTCTCTAGGCTGCAGGGCAACTCGGTCCCCCTTTTCCTCCACAGGATCTGCGGACGTGTCTGTTCCTTCCACGGTAAGTGAAGAATTGCTTTAATTTTTCTTTTTCTGCCTTTTTGATTTGGATGACACCGTCCCTTCAGGGATATTGGGGTCTCCATCTTCATTTGAAATTTTAGCAGCTTCATTATATACGCCAGGCTTTTCTTGCAGCTGCTTTAGCTGACAGAAATATTCGGTGATCCCCTGCTCCCGCTCTGTCTCCTGCTGATCATATTTGTCATCAAAGGGAGCGGTATTTTCTGTTCGTGCCGAGTTCATGCACTCCCACCATTCTTGGGGTGTTTTGTGGGTGTGACTTGGTTTGGGTTCCCCGTAAGAGATGTCTTCCTCTTTATTGGACTGGAAGGGCCACTCTTCCATGGGGTAGGGTTCATTACAGGAACGCTGCATCTTGTCCTCCATTTTTAGGCTATCAGGTGTAATTTTCTTCCTGACCTCAGGAGGTGCTATTGCAGCTGTTGCCACTGTATTTGCTAGAACCCCCAATTGTGGTAGTCCTACAGATGGGCATATTTTGCTTGTAGAGGTCGTAGCTCTCACAGGCATCTCTGTAGACTTTTCTTTCATGGGTAATTTTTTTTTTTTTTTTTAAATATCAGCAGTACTGTGCATGCATTTCCTTTTATCATGTATACAAGATGTGCAGTTGCTAGGTAAAAAAGTCTATTTGCTATACACCATTTACTTGCTAGGTGCATCCCTCCGCTTCAGCAACAGAATTTGATTTCTGCCTGAGTCCAGTAATTTTCAGTCTCATCTTTGGGTATTATGGCATTCACACTTCACACTTTGGGTGTCTGTTTTGCTCCCAAAGATAATAGGCATACGCATACTTTTTTACTTGCAGAAAAAAAACATTCTTTGCAGTGGACTCAACACTCAGCAATTGGCTTTGAAAAACCTTTTCCTTTATAGGGCAATTTTACACTCAGCATTTGTTTGCTAAAAATTCCCCTGCTTCAGCACAGTCTTGTATCAATTTTCACAATTTTCTGCATATACTCCATTCACAGCTGGTAGTCCTATGCGGTGTGGCAACCTTTATTTGCAAAATCAGTACCACTCGTGGGTCATCATCTGTATTCACTGCTTCAGCGAAACTTTTGAAAACAACAAACATATCCCTTTTCAAGGGCTGACTCACTTCTTGAACCCTGACTATGGCTGAAAGGCAAAACCCCTATTTCAATGACCATATTACACTTTGTGATAGGCAAATTAAAGTTTAGCTACTTCAGCAGTCTCTTCTGGGTTTTTGTAAGTTTCAGTGCAGTGTGGTTTCAGTGGTGTGTATCCCTTTAATTCCGATCTCTGCTGCTTGAGATTATTTTTTTTTTCAGATTGTTTGTAGGCAAAAAGCATAAAAAAAATTTCACATAAAAATCTCCGGTCCTTTTTAACTACAAGGACGCCTCTTGTCCCACCTCGGACAACAAATGTAGACGGACGTTCATAGATGTACACAATTTGGAGACGTTTATAATGTGAAATTATAATAGGCTTTATTGTGCCTTTTCCTTTTCATCAGGAAATTATCCAAACACAGGGGGGGGAGCAAAGCTTCCATTCACTTGGGAGTATTTCTAGTGAAATCCTTGCAATTAGTTCACATCTCCATTAGTTAAGCTTCTCCCAGCCCAAACACATAACATGAAAATAAGCAGATATAAGCAGTCGCTTAATAATGAAAGTCTTATCTGTTTAGTTGCTGTAGAGAAAGCTTCTCTACTCTCCTGGAACCGCACCTGTGCGTGCACAGAAAAATATCAGCATCCAGGTTTAGAAGTCTTATTTGGTGTCTTGCAATCAGCTCTGCTGTGTGGCTGGCAGAGCTCAAGACTGGTCAGCTCCAGAGATCTGGGTTTCTTTTGGTCAGTCTTTCCTGGGACTCAAGAACCTCTGCTCTGTCTCTCCAAAGGTCAGCTCTCAGTCAGAGCTAAAGAGAGTCACTTCCTGTCTCAAAGGCAGGCTTTTTGTAAACAATCTAATCAGGCAGGTGGTGTTTAGTAATTAACTACCACACTGCTAGATTAAAGGCACATTACTGAACAGGGATAAGTCCCCTGTTACAGTCTTCCTCTATTCAGCAGCACAGATCATACAGCAGGCTGTCTCCCGTAGGGTGTACCTGAACTCACTCCCAGCCAAGGGCACCGAGAGTGGTTCCAGCTCTTCCCCTATCCTCTGGTAGGATAGGAGGTATGGGTATACCCTCACTCCCCTTAGGGAGGCCTCAAGCCTGCCAGCGCCCTGACAGCTTGGTCTGGATAACCTTGCCCCTCTCACAGTAGGGACAGACTAACTAAATTGGAAGTAGCAGTACAATAAGCAACTCCAGCAGGCACCACCCCCGTGACTCTAATTGGACACAGAGCCTGATGACACTGCCTTCACTGACTCCCTGTACTGCATGAAGTTGGGAAAACCCATGATTGCTTCTGGCAAACCAGCCCTTACGCAGGTATTCCTGCCAGGAGGAGGGCAGACATATAGCCCAAACCACACAGGGCTACATATGGTTTTGTATTTGTTTTTTATTCGCCAAAGAGCGCCTGACGATTATTTCTTGTTGAGAAAAGCAATGCAAATTCAAACCATTCCTAAATATAATCTATCCTGTGCTTCTTCCTCATTTGCAAATTATAATATGCATTTCATAAATTAAGTACTAAATATTTATATCTTGTAAAAGGAAATGTCAAACATTAAAGAATCACTTTGTGCTATTTATACACGTAAATCTAGTCCCTGATGCCTCAGCCATGGAATACGATTTTAACTGGAATAGAGATTTCTGAAATATTCTGCATACACAGTAACTGCATTAGTTATGCAATTTGTGAAATGGAGTGAGAGGTTTTCTTCTGGTACATGTAAGCAGTTTAAAAAATGTTAACACAATGAAGAAGTGTGCCAAATTGTTACAGCATTCGACAAATATTTACCAAGCGTTTTTGAAAAATATTGGCGAAAGTTGGTACTGTATCAATTTAGTTCTTCTGCAAGTTAGATATTTCTAGTTGGTGATTTTCTAGAGATATCTGCAAATCTTTCTACATTTTTCACCATTCTGCAAATTTCTAGAATTAGTCAAAAATGCAAACTTGCACAAAGGTTTCACCCACCTCTTGCAATCTAGTAAATCACTTTTAGAGGGCTACTGAAAGTCTCCTAACTGCAAAACTGGAGCAAGAATTATTTTGTTACCATTGACAAAATAAATAAGTAATCATATTGGTGCTTTATTTCATTGATTTGTTGTTTTTTTGTTTTTAATGTATTTTAGTGGAACATTACTGATTTTTATCAGGGAGATTCCATTGAGAGAGAACTGAACTTGAAAATCAGTCAGACAGACTCCAAATAATTTGGAAGACTATTTCATTTTGCTTCTGGTTTGTGACCCTTGGAAACCCCAGTCACCCTCCATCTCTTCCCAAAAAACATTGTGGGAGTTATTTATCATGTCTCCTGACTGCTAAATGGTGACCACATCATTAAATAGATATTATCCAAGTACACGTACCCTCTGGCACTTCCTGATCACATGACCTCTCTTCGGTGCACGTGTTGGGTTCCGGCCGTCGTACCATATCTGACCGGGTGGGGGCGTGCTCCCCCTTCATTGTGGTACGCGTACAGTCCCTAAAAACATAGCAACGGGCAATAACGTTTGGGGGGGGGAGGCAAGGGCAGTTGCAGCGGACCCGCGCTCCTCCCCAGGGCATTTAAATGAATGCCGGGGGATCGCATGAGGCCTCTGAAACACTAAAACTTACTGGGATTAAGACGCATCTCAATGGCAACGCGGGGGACCACGTGACGTCACCGGTGTCAAATGACGCTGCGGGTCACGTGAACTGACATCACGTGACCCTGTAGCATCATTTGACGCTGCTGCCAGGTAGGAGAGGAGGCGCGAGCCCGGGAGAGGCCAGACGGGGGCGCAGCATCAAAAGGTTGCGCTCCCCTGACGTATGGTATACATCATATGGGCCCCTGAGGTGGCACTTTTGACGTACACTGTACATGTCATTAGGTCTCTGAAGGGGTTAATGCCCATTTTGCAGCTAGGAAACTATCCCAAATGTCCCCATTTGGCTTTCTCAATACTTCATGTTTTCTTTCATCAACTTTTCAATTAATGACATTCATTCTACTTTTCCTCTGCTCCTACTTCTCTCCCAAGTCGTTTTACCCACTCCTGCTTTCAACATCTTACACTTTAATCTACTTATCTCAAGTCGCCCAGCCTTCTCTTATTTTCTGCGTAGATTCCTGCTTCTGTGGGGTTTTTTCCCCTTACCTCCTGCTATTCCATTCACTCCTCCCCTCCCCCTTCTTGTCTCTCTCCTTCCGCCCCCTCTTTTCTCCTGACGTGCTTCTCTCCATCTCCTGTTACTCTGTTTCACTCTCTCTCCTCCCTCCCTCTCCCCCCCCCTCCCACCCCCCAAGTAATTGCATTTGAGGTCATGTCAGAGCGTGGGAGGGAATGTTAAGGGGTAGCGGGGAGAGGAGTAACTCCTGAGATGCACTGTCCTCCCTAGGAAGAAGAAGAGGGAGAAGGTTATTATGATCCATTAAGTCAGGAGGATATGGTAACACAAGGCCTTGCAACATATACTTATTGCTATGCTAGCGTGTCTATGCTTTCCTAGGACCCCAGTGTTCCGTGTAGCAACATGGACGTTTTACCAGTTACAAATAATAAAACGGCAAAGCTCTGTCACTGCAGTGCAGCAGGGAGCTAGTAAAATGATGCTTCAAACCCTCTTTGCTGCCATTGGAAGAAAAAGAAAAAGAAAAAAAAAACAAGCCTACATTACTTCCCCAAAGGCTTGGATGCAGTTGCCATGGAGACGCGGCATCCGAGTCAGAGCTCTTAAACATCACCATGGCAACAAGGGTCTTACTTGCCATTTCCAGAGAGTGAGATAGCGTTTGCTCTGGAGGCGCTCGTAGAAAGTGGGGAGGGTGGATGTGGCAAGCGAGTGGAGAAGGCACGGGAGTCTTCACACGATCTATCAGGACATGAGGCTCAGGTTTGTATAAGTGACCCTGGGAAGCACGCAAGCTATTCATGTCTGTTTATGAGAGTGGATTGTAGACTCGAGCAATGGGGGCGTTATTATAACACGGCCGTGATTTACCCTTTCACTGCCTGATGCTGCTAATGGGCCATATTTACAAAGCAATGCTACTCTAAAACAGGGGTGCGCAAACATTTTCTTCTGCGTCCCCCTGCCTGCTTTACCCCCCCCCCCCGCTCGCGCCCCCCTCCCCCCACACACCTTACCTTTTCTCCGGTGTTTTCTGATGTCTCGACATCATTAGAAGTCACGTTGCCATGGCGACGCGTCGCTAGAGGCCGCCGGAGACAAGGTAAGTTATATGCAGAGGCCTCGTGCTTTGTGGAAGAGTGCAGGGCCTCTGTAATCCCCGTACTCCCCCCCCCCCCAGAAAATGTTGTGCCCCAACCCAGTTTCCACACCCCTGCCCTAAAAGATACTTTCCAGTAAGGCTTAGTCATTTTAACCATTCTGCGGCCCATTCAAGTGAATAGACTGTAAGATGTCTCCTCCTGGCCCAGAAGGTGCCTTAGGCTAAGGCCCCGGTATCTCCACTGCAACGCGCGCCCGCGAGATTGGCGGCGCGTGCAGCCGATTACCTGGTCTGCAGCTCACTGCAGGAAGAGAGACCGGGGGGCGTGGCGTGGGAGTGATGGGGACACGGCCATGATGTCACCCGGCAGGTTCGCCCTCATTAGCTGAATCGCTGGGGGGCGTGCCGTATCGCTCGACGCGAGTCCTGCTCTCAATTCTATTGAGAGCAGGAGCAGCTCTCGCCCCAGCGCTGTGGCCCCCCCTGCCCCTGGGCCCGGCGCCATTGAGGGGAGGGCTCTCGTCCGTGCAGCGTCCGCCACAGCGGACGCTGTAGTAGGCAGCAGGGTCAAGGCCTTATGGAGTAAGACTGTTAAGTAAATATGGCCCAGAAAGTGTCTCCTGGAATAGTATTTCTTAGTAAATATGAATGGCAATGATCAACACACAATTTATATTACATACTGACCTACAGTATATCCCATTGTTGTACAGATATAAGGGCCCTAGCTTCATAATGCAGAAACATTAGCACTTATTCGATATGTTGTGGCGCCTTCTTCCCTGTGCTTGGGAAGATTTCCACCAGCATTCATTTGAAAGGGTCTGAAAGGGGGAATAGGTCTGGGGTATACAAAACAATATGAATGGCAGCGCTCCTCCTCACCTTGATATGCTAGAGCAGGGGTCTGCAAACGTGTCCTCAAGAGCCGAACACAGGCCAGCTTTTATGGATATCCCTGTTTCAGCACAGCTGGCTCAATCAGTGGCTCAGTGCTTGACTGGGCCACTGATTGAGCCACCTGTGCTGAAGCAGGGATATCCATAAAAGCTGGCCTATGTGCGGCTCTTGTGGACAGGTTTGCAGACTCCCGTGCTAGAGTCATGGGTGGCAGCAGAACAACGAAACACCACTCAAATCAGTTTAGATTAAATTATGAAAAAGTTAGTCTACTGCACTGCAATAATAAATTCAACAACGTAGAAGAACAGCACGAAATACCAACCAATATAAAATGCTGACGTTTCGGGCACATGAACTCTTCGTCTGGCCTTTATCCAATAAATAAGGTGCCTTTTTGAGACATGAACAGTGGCTGAAGAGCTTGTAGTCTAAGGGCCATTCTATAGTGGCAGGGCGTGCTACGCCGTGCGCGCGCACGGCAGTTATAGATGGCTGAGGTTAGTCAGCCCTTCTATACAAGGGCCGCGCGAATGGCAGGGAGCGGGGAGCCGACAGACAGCGGCAAAGACCTGGAAAATCATCTTTTGGCGCCACTACCGGCGCTGTGTGTGTGTGTGTGTGTGTGTGTGTGTATATATATATATATATGTATGCATGTGTATGTATGTATATATGTGTATGTGTATATGTATTTGTGTGTCTGCACAAGTTAATAAATATTTTATTTTTACCAATGTTTTTTGTTTTTTTTAATACATAATAAATTACACATTCACACACACACACATATACATATACATACACACATAAACACACACAAGCACACAAAAACACTGTACCTTCACAGCTCTCACAGCATACTTACAAAAAGCATGCGGCACGTGCACGCGCCTTCGAACAGGCACGCAAGCGCGCACGCCCTCACACTATATATCAGCCCTAAGGAGTGTCAAATCCTATTTGAACCCTTTCTCTGCAGAGCAATTTGTTGCAGACCTCACTGGCAGCGATATCCTCAATATTTTCAGTTCTTATACCAATATCTTAACCCTTTAATTTCCCACAGTTTAATTCTAACTTGCGGGTGGGGGGAGTCATTAATATGGCTGCTGCATTAGCAAATAGAATAGAAAGCGGCAAAGCCACCAGGACTTGAGATTTCACCTTAGTGTTGTGTGAGGCCTCGAAGACTGAACTTACCCAGCCCTGTTGGAATGTACAAAGGTGGGGTAGCAATTTGCAACAGACAGAGCTGTTAGAAAATGTGACAACTGGTCCAAAATCTACCTGGCCTCTCACATCCTTGGTTTATTAGATGGTAGGAAAATGGCACACGTGATGTCTAATAGGCAGAACCATGAGAGAATGCTATCTGTGATAGACACACATGTTCAGCATCTCCTGGACCCTCATATTTATATATAAAATGTTTTACCAGGAAGTAATACATTGAGAGTTACCTCTCGTTTTCAGGTATGTCCTGGGCACCGAGTTATAATGACAAATACATGGTTAGAAATACATAGTTACAATGAGTGAAAAGGTTTATACAGTACATTATATACAAGACATTGTATGCACAGTTAAAGATAATATATATTATAGGCGTATGTAACAGTTACAGACCAGATTAAAATGTGAGACAGCTTTAGTTTTGAAAGAACTTAGACTGGTGGCGGCTGTGAGAGTCTCCGGTAGACTGTTCCAGATGTGGGGTGCACGGTAAGAGAAGGAGGAGCGGCCGGATACTTTGTTGAACCTTGGGACCATGAACAGTCTTTTGGACTGTTATATGTTATATATCATATGCCCAGGGGGTCTAGTTTAAGAATAAAAACATGCTCGCCGATGGCCGACTCCAGTCCTCAAGGACCACAACAGGTCAAGTTTTCAGGATCTCAATCAGTGGCTCATAATGACTGAAGCAGGGATATCCAGAAAACCTGACCTATTGGTGGCACTTGAGGACTGGACTTGGCCACCGCTGCACCAACTGCTTTGTTTAGATGCTAGGCTGAACTTCAACCAATGGAAACAGGAGAAAGGCCATGAAGGTATTATTCCCCCTCAGCCCTGACACACTAGCGGAAATATGTACAATAGGTGCAGCTGGTCAGCGATAACTAGGTAAAGTAGTGTACCTACAAGATCAGTGCTTTTCAACTGTCTCCTGTGCCCCTTCCCCACCCCACACACCCAGCCAGACCATGTTCACCCACATATTAGCATATATGTGCTTAGAAATGTATTGGTTACTCCTAAAATAAGGAAATGTCATATCACACCCTGCAGGTGCTTATAGTAGAGGACTACATCATAAAAAATGACACATGACTGAAACCAACAATTGGTGTTGGGGAAGCAATTTGCAACTTTCCAGATATCAGCTGGGGTCTGGAGTTGGGGAACCATGTCACAAAGGGTTCTGGATATTAGCATGGATATCTACACGGAGCAGCAACAGACCCCTGCAGGCTTAAATCACACATTCACTGGAGAATGCATCAACATGAGAGGGCTATGAGAAATACACTTTCAGGACAAGCAAGCATAGGTCAATACTCTGCTCAGAGCAAAGCTGTGGACAACCAGCAAGAACCCATTTTAGGAGCGGGATGTATGGATCTAAAAATGGGGTTTGGAAGAAGACAAAGCACATGGCACAGCTGGAAGGGAGGCAGGTGATCGTACTTTGAGGTGATATTTGCCTCTGGTATAATGTGCCTGCTAATGTAATTTGCAGCTGGTATCAGTTGTTTAGAGGTTAGTGGCCCCAAGGGGTTAAGCTCGCCCCTCCCCACTTTCTAAGCTGGCAGGTCTTTTTCATGTTCTTGTGTTTGGACAGACCCAATGTGGTCATTCTCCCTCCAACAGTAAATGAGAATTTTAACCAGGTAGTGTTAGGACCTGAAAAAATTGGTAATGCCTTGGCGTGACTTGCAGGCTTATAACGTGTTGGCCAAAGAGTTTAACAAAATAACCCTTATTCATGAGAATATCAGCATTGAAGTATTATACTAAAAAAAATTTGACATATTGGATGTAGCATTGGGCATTTCTGTCTTTTGTTGTATACATTTGGCCACACTCAGTAGCACTCCTTTTGATACAGATACCACACACACACACACACACACACACACACACACACACATATAATGTGGTGGGTTTGGGGGTTTCTTGAGCTTGCTGGGATTGTGTGTTTATATTTTCTCTTACCCTACAACAAAAAAGGAGGTGTCTACATGAGTGCCTAATAAAGTGATTGATACAGTATATACAAAAATGTTACAAAGTTTAAAATTAAATGATATCCTACTATTGATACGTTTCATTTTACATGAGAACTTTTTTAAGTTTCTTACAGTTTGCAAACCACTTGTACAGTGATTGGCAGTAATGTGGCACCCTCTTATGCCAATGTTTTAATGGACGATTTTCTAAAATGTTTTATTTTTGAGACCACATATTATTCCAAGATGCCTTTTTACTGCAGATACATCGATGATGTGTTCTTTTTATGCGATGGGAACACTGATGAACTTCTTAATTTCTTCAATTTTTTTGGATTGTTTAGACACACCGGTACTATTTACAAAAACTTGAAGCAAGCATCAGATTGCGTCTTTGGATGTACTACTGAGCCTACAACAAGGTAAGTTATACAATTACATACAGAAAACCCATGGGCTGAAATGTCACACTATATGCCAGCAGCTTTCACCCAGATACACTCAAAAAGATGTTGCCTTACTCTCAAAAGTAAGAGCTTCATGTATCATAGATAGACCTGAAAAGTTACAGGAGACCCTAAAAGACATTAAAAAAATGGTATATAGCAAAAGGACACAAGGAAGAAATCATAAATAGGGCCTTCCTTCAAGAAATACCTGCTAAAGCACCGGTTGTAAAAAAAGATACAAATCAAGATAGGGTAACTTTTGTAACCAAACGCAATATGGCAAACAATTTTGTGAAACAAACCATTAAGAAACATTGTGAAGTATTACAAAATGATGATGTTCTGCTGTAGAGAACCCCCTAGATTCGCATACAATAAGGCAGGTGTGCGCAAAGGGGGCGCAAGATTTTTCTGGGGGGCGCGGTCTTTTGCAGAGGCCCATGCTCTTCCACAAGGCATTAAAATTAATTGCCGGGGGATCACATAAGGGGTCTGCAACATCAACTTACCGCGATTTAGCCGGCGCCTGGACGTGTCTCCATGGCAATGCGGCGTCAAATGACGTAGCAGGGTCATGGGGCGTGACGTCACACGCACGTTGTCATAGCAACGTGGCATCAAATGACACCGCCGGTCACGTGATGTCACGTGACCTCGTGCGTGATTTGATGCATCACTTAGTGAAGGGTGGGAGGGCACGAGCACCGGGGGCCACAAGGCAGGGGGGCCGCACGAGCAAAAGTTTGCGCACCCCTGCAGTAAGGGACAGAATCTTGGTGATCTGCTTATACATGTAGACAATAAAGATAATTACGTAGTTCCCCATGTTTAAACTACACCGAAATCTGGTTGTTTTAAATGTTTTAACTGTTTCATGTGACATAGTTTAAATACTGGTAACTCCTTCAGCCACCGAGAAGTGGTGAGAACTATCCTATTAAGCCAAGAATCACATCTATGACTACACGTTATATATTTAATAACATACCAATGTGGGCAAAACCAACCGCATGTTGAAAATTAGGTTTATTGAACATAAAAGCACAATTGGACGTGGGGAGGAGGAAACAACCATAGTCCAACATTGCAAAAGAATTCAGACATACTGTTTCCTCTCTTAAAATCATGGATACAGAACACATGGATGTGACAGTATCAGGATTGGACAAGGACATGATGTTACTGGGTAGGGAGGCATTTTTGATTTTCACCTCAGAGACAGTTTTTCCAAAGAGACTAAATGCCAATTTACATCTTGGATGTTTTTTAGAGCCCAGATAATTAATTTCTTTTGCTTTTAGATGTGCTCTTAAATAAACATGATTTACCTACATACTGATGCTACCGCTTCTGCTCATCGCATCTGGAACCTATCATCATTCTTGATTACTATTAGGTATGTTATACTAAATTCTATCATAGTCTCTCCTTTTTGTTCTTTTCAATTTTTTGTGAAATATTTTTTTTTTTATACATATCTGGTAATTTCGTGTAATTGTTATAATTTAACACCATTCATGACAAGTAGAGGCCCTTAATTTTAAACTTTAACACTTTTTGTATATATCACTTTTAGGCACAGATATAGACCCCTCTTTTTTGGGGTGTAGGGTAAGAGACATTATAACTATTCGCAGTGGGTCTGCACCTGTTTTTTTCCTCTGTCATATGATCGTTTATGGAGATTCTGCAGGGTTAGGACATGAAGCTTCCCTGCGTCCCCCTGACCTCCTATAAAGACAATAGAGTGCAGAGGACACATGCGTGAGGAGTAGATGACGTTTCAGGAATACAAAACCTTGGGGTGGTCTCTATGACAAGCGGATTGCACATGCGCACTACCACAGCGAAATAGGATTCACCTGAGACTTATTGAATATTCGGATTTTGCTCCCTATATAGACGGGATCCGTTCCTTGACAAAGGCTTCCCAGGCGGCCAAAACGTTGGATATTCTAATGGCTAAATAAATTCATTTTTTGCAAGAACCGTAGAGCCTCAACACTTTTTTACTTTTGGATTACCGCAACGAACAGCAGTGGGTCTTCCCCTGAGGTTGAGAGCACCGTTATAAGTATCTGCGGTTCTATTAATTGTTTGGTGTGCAACATACACCTTTGCTAACCTTTAAACCTTTTTAGCAGGGACCTCGATTTGTAAATGCTGTGTTAATAAAGCTGTGGTCGCTTTTCATGATTTCCCCATAAGAGACACAGGATGGGGATAGGAGCCCGGAGACCTTTCTTAGATACACAACAGGACAAGCAGATGCACACCTGCAGACTTATGGTCTGGCTGTGTCTCCCCTAAAAAACACCCCAAGGCTCCCCAAGTTCAGTCTACAGTGCAAACATCAGTTCAGGTAACACTTAAGTAACCAATACACCTGTCTCTAATTATCTTTAAAGTACCTACTGTGGTATCATCACTGTCCTCTAGGCTGAATAGGGCAGCTATAGGACTTTTGCAGCACACACAGTTAATCCTCTCAGGAATAGCTGTTGACCTGCTGGCTAATTAATCAGGATGGAATCCCTCAGTGAATAAGGAAGTGTTTAAGGCAAACACAGAGTGATGCCATGCACAGAGTGATGCCATGCACAGAGAGAGAGACTGTTTCGCCCAGAGAAGGGGGGAGATAGGACTGCTCCCCAGCTGCGAAAGCTGATTATAGAGGAACCTACAAGGAGAGGTTCTCTGGGCTCATGTGGGACAGAGTTCCCCTTAGAAGGAAAGCCTGTGCTGAAGCAGTGACGTCTGCACCGGAGGACTTACAAACAGATAAACAAAAAAAAACCTTTGTTATTGCTGTGTGCAAAGACTGTATAGATTGTTGCATATGCCAGGGCATGTTTTAGCTGAGTACCAGTATAGTTGGCCAGAGAGGGCAGAAGAAAAGTCAGTTAGTTTCCCTAACGGGAATAGGATTTGATTTTATTATTTGGTTTTCTTAAAGGGACGGTGGGCCTGTTGTATGATTTAATTCCTGTAAATTCTCCAGCCTAAAATTGGGACAAACGAGATTGCAACGTAGTGTGGGCATCACACTACATATCTAAACAAGTTGCTTAGGTATGTGTTGCTAAGAAAACCTGGGCATTTGCTATCAAGGGCTGGACTTTGGGAACCCGGCTGTAGACAGAAAATATCATGCTTTATGAAAGTCCCATTTCTTTAAGGGGAAGTAAGATGGTGGGACTAGAAGAGAATGGAGATTCTTAGCATGGCGCCATGTATTCATTTTAAACCAGGACGTTTGGCTACTTTTTCATGTCCCAGCTGCTTCAGTTATTGAAATAAATTCATATTTGGAAATGAAAACTCCCCGCTCCTGGGCGATCCTGGAGATTAGAGATGTGTGGCATTTTCACAGCATTTTGCAAACCGCGTCAAATTGACCATTGGTTTCCCGCCAAAAATATTCCCAAGCATTTTTTCCCTTTTTGCCCAAATTTGCAGCGTCGATCCAAGGAGCAAGAGTGCGAAAAAAAAAGAGAGCGATAATCCCGTTTGCATATTTAAATTAGCGTATTTGCATATACTTTTATACATCTATCTCCCTCTAAAACAAAACACACAAAAAAGTGCGGACACCACAATTGGGACAGTTTCACACATCTCTACTGGGGATTAATACATTGGGCACCTGGGAGAAAAGATCAGGATATTACTGGACAATGCACCCGTGTTCCACCTTTTTTAATGGCGACAGTATTATGGCTTGGAGTAATATTGCCCATACTGATACTGTACATAGGGAATGAGAGCCCTTCAAAAATCATTCCGAGTTGCTGTTTGAAAAAGGTGGAATACTGTATTCCTATTAAACAGGAAATTATATTTAACTTGTCAATGTAACGCGTATGTTTAGTATTCACTTTGTGCCCTCTGCTGCTCAAAAACACTATAGAACCTGCATGCAAAATCAAAGACTTTTTGCCTTTGTCATATGTGGGAAAATGTCAGCATTTCCCCTTAAATGCAGCCCTCTCCTGTACTATGTCATCTCAGGGATTAGACAGCAAGTGCTTCAGGAATAAACTCAACAGTACAGGAGTAAATTGCATGCCCTAGGAGTATATAATCAAATACGTGCAATATTCTTTCTTCTGGAAGAGCACTCCGCCTGCCTGTGTAAGAGCCTGCAGTGAAGCAGAGAGGGCGAGAGCTATTAATATAGGTGTATTTGGTAAGAGACACTGTGTAAGAAAAGAGAATCTGTGTGTGTCTGTGTGTGTGTCTCTGCGTGTGTGTCTCTGCGTGTGGTTCCGCAGGGCTACAGTTACGTCCGCCTCCCCCCTCCCCCGGTGTCGGCGGTATTGCGAGCCCCCCCATTTTACACTTCACACGCCCCTCTATTTCCCCCCTTCTTCCCATGTCTTTCTCTCCCCTCCATCTCACTCCCTCTTCCTCACTCACCCCCTCCCGCCCACATGTATTTCTCTCCCCTGCATCTCACTCTTACTCCCTCTTTTCCTCACTCACTCCCCCCCTCACCCCCTCTCTCCTCTCACTTGCCCCCACCTTCAGTCAATTACCTCACTCTCACTCAATCCCCCCCAACAAAATATATACCAACCCCCCATTCCCTTATTCAAAAGACCCCCACTCCCCCCATTCCCTTATTCAAAAGACCCCCACTACCTCCCCATTCCATATTCAAAAGACCTGCCTCCAATACATATTAAAACGACCCCCACTTCCCTCAATACATATTAAAAAGACCCCCACTCCATCAATACATATTAAAAAGACCCCACTCCCTCCAATACATATTAAAAAGACCCCCACTCCCCAATAAATATTTAAAAAAAAACACTCCCCCAATAAATATTAAAAAGACACCAAATACATATTTAAAAGACCCCCACTCGCCCCAATACATATTAAAAAGACCCCCACTCCCCAATACATATTAAAAAGACACCCAATACATATTTAAAAGACCCCCACTTGCCCCAATACATATTAAAAAGACCCCCACTCCCCCAATATATATTAAAAAGAACACCACTGCCCCCAATACATATTTTAAAAAAGAAATACATATTTAAAAAAGACACCCAATCGTCCCAATACATATAAAAAGACCCCCACTCCTCGCCAATACCTATAAAAAGACCCCCACTTCCCCCAGTACGTATAAAAAGACCCCCACTCCCCCAATATATATAAAAAGACACCCACCTCCCGCCCAATACATATAAAAAAAACATATACATTAAAAGTCCCCCACACCCCCCAATAGATATTAAAAAGACCCCCACTCCCCCAATACATATTAAAAATACCCCCGCTCCCCTATTACATATAAAAAGACCCCCATCCCCCAATACATATAAAAAGACCCCCGCTCCCCATTACATATAAAAAGACCCCCATCCCCCAATACATATAAAAAGACCCCCACTCTCCCCAATACATATAAAAAGATCCCCACTCCCCCACAGTACATATAAAAAGACCTCCACTCCCCCAATACGTATAAAAAGACCCCCACCCCCAATACATATAAAAAGACACCCACCTCCTGCCCAATACATATAAAAAGACCCCCATACATATAAAAAGACCCCCACTCCCCAATACATAGTAAAAAGACCCCCACTCCACCAATACATATAAAAAATACCCCATTCCCTGCCAATACATATTAAAAAGACCCTCGCTCCCCAATAAATATAAAAGACCCCCATCTCCCAATACATATAAAAAGACCCCCACTCCCCCCAATACATATAAAAAGACACCCACCTCCCACCCAATACATATAAAAAGACCCCCCAATACATATAAAAAGATCCCCACTCCCCCCCAGTACATTTAAAAAGACCCCCACTCCTCCCCAATACATATAAAAAGACCCCCACTCCTCCCCAATACATATAAAAAGACCCCCACTCCCCCACAGGACATATAAAAAGACCCCCATCCCCAATAAATATAAAAAGACTCCCACCTCCCACCCAATACATATACAAAGACCTCCAGCCCCCCCCCCCCCCCTTCCCAATACATATTTAAAAAGTAGACTTACCTTGGGGGTGGTCAGACTGGACCCGGTAGCTGCAGTGGTCCGGTGGCCAATGCTGTCCTCTGGTCAGGCCAGGCTGCCGGCGCCCGGCTCTCCATCAGAGCATTTATTATATATTTGGGAGGTGGGGGTGTATTTAGGGGGTGGGGGGGGGTTTTGTATGTATTTTGTGGGGGGAGGATTGTGTGAGGAGAGGGGGGATTGAGTGACAGTGGGGTAATTGAAGGACGCTGGGGGCGAGAGAGAGGGTGTGACAGAGGGAGTGAGTGAGTGAGGAAAAGAGGGACTAAGAGTGACGCAGGGGAATGTAATACATGCGAGGCGGGAGGTGGGGACAGGGAGAGACGGGGGTGAGAGAAATACATGGGAAGAGGGGGCAAGGTCTGGGCCTAGTACAGGAAGCTACTGCTCCCTGGACACTACCTTCTTCCATGGATGCCTCCGTCAAACTGTCTATACTCCGTTAGTCCCACGGAGGATATCCTTAATTCAAAATGGCCGCTCACATGCTTTCTCGCAAGTCCTGTAAAGCCCCTTTCAGGCAATCCAAGATGGCTACCACTTCGGCAGCCACAGCACATGCATACCAAGCTCGGCAGTGGCTGCCGCCACCTCTCTCTGATCACGCGAGGTCCCGCCGAGCAGCTGGCCAGTTCCCCACACCGGGGCAGGGTAGAGGATTCGGCTACATATACACAAGTTTTGTCTGGTTTTATTCAAGGGGTCCAATTATGGGGTACTGGAGGTAGGACGGACGCAGGCCCCACCACAGCACATATAAACTGCGAAATAGAGGGCTTAAATAAATATGTATGTAGCCCCCTCACTAATTTTCCCCCAGCCTGGCACATAAGTCCTGGTAAAAGCAATCAGTGCTGGGGTTAATAGTGAGCTGGTGACATCACATCTCCTCAGTTGCTGAGTGTAGCAACTTACAGGCACAAGTCTGGGCTTGTGAAGCTGCTAAAATAAGGGGGGGGGGGGTGAGATGACTAGGCCTATGATTTCAGCTGGGCCTGCCCTGATATTGGGGAAGAGGGATCAACCCCTTCCTGGATATAAAAGATAGAGTTCCTCCTTTTTGAGTGATGTCTGTTCTGTTCCAGTCCTAGTCTTGAGGCTGGTGTGTTCCTGCCTTGCTCCATAGGCTGCACTTATAGTGCCGGTGACGCAAAGTCGCGGCAAAACAAATGCATTGCTGCCGTCGCGTGCGCTTATAGTAGAAGAGACGCGACGGAGCGGCAGCTTGGACGCGATCGCTGGAAGTCAAGTCAATTTGATTTTTTCAGCGACCGCAGCGTGACGTCGCCGGCACTATAAGCGCAGCCTTAGGGGGGGGGGTGAGGGTGTTAAGACTATCCTGAGGGCCTCAAGCCCTTGGGATGTCTAGTCCTGGCCTACCTAGGGAGGGGATGATGCCCCTGGGTCCCAGAAGGATGCTGACAGGAGACACAGGGGGTATTACCATTGCTGGTTTTTCCTGCCTTTGCTTCATGGATGAAGATGCCTAGTGCTATCCTGCCCAGGGAAGGGGTGATGTCCCTGGGCTGGGATGTATGCCAAGATTGATCATTGATGCAGTGGAAGCCCTGAAACTGTTGTGCCTATCAATAAACCCTTTGAGTTGCAAAAGATCCTGAGGCCCTATTTCTTGTCCTGTCCTTACAACCACCACGTCATCCTCTTACAGCCAAGGCCTGGACCTGTCAGAAGGAACCCTGAGATCAAAGGTAACTGACCAAGCAGTTAACACTCTAATCCCATCGGGAGTGGGTCAGAGCCCTGTTCACACACATGTACACCCTATCTCCTGCTGACGGGGGTGTGGGGAGGGGGGATTGGGGTGTTACATGTATGTGTGTGAATATATATATATATATATATAAATGACATCAACTATTTTTAAATAATTGTTCAAAATAGCTGATAGTGTACATAGATGTAATGTCATACAAGGGATTATTCTCTTTTCAAGCAGAAGACCCAGGTGCCTTTGTAACAATAAGAAACAAAGGTTTGATTCCACTGAAACATCTCTTTACATCTCTTAATATCAATACCAGAGACAGCAATATTAAAAGCTGCTGGGATCACTCTGTTGATTACATTACAGAAGTCACGGTCAATGTAATGACACACACAACATGTATTACTATTTATTGCTATTCCACTTTGAACGGAGGGCTTCTGTGCTGATTCAGTTACAACTTCTGTTTTTTCAAGGTTCCCACAGTAAGCAATCCTTTCAAAGATCAAACTGCATCAGAGTATTCCATTTAATACAAGATAATAATAAAATATTACAGTGCAGTGTACTCATGCAAGCAAGAATACAAAACTCCTCCTTAAAGTTTGGTTACAGTCATTTCCAACTGGAAAAAAAGTAATTTCTATAATAATATTTAAAAAAAGAGAGAGGGAGAATAATAGTTCACATGCAGAGATTATAATTAATGCTTTTTGTGCTTCAAGCTCCAAGAAAGTTTATTTATATGTATGTAACGGGTATTCCACTACCCCCAATCGCAGATAGAGTGCATGTGAGGGTGAACCTATATGTTACCAGGTGTGGTGCAATATACCTGTTAAGCTCACAGGAGGCCTGAGCCTCCGCCAGTGAGAGCCTGTGGTGTATCCTCTGGAATGATCTTACTTACAGCGCCTCCACCTATGTAGGATTCTAGGAGTGTAGAATGTTCCCTACAGAGGACCCACATATAGTAACCACATACACAGGAGTATAAGTATAACCAGTGTTTGACAAACCTATACATTTGCACGCCCCGGGCGAGTGGATTTAACATCGTGGCGAGCTCCTATTGGCCCAAGCAGCACACGTGTGGTACTAGGTGGCGAGTAGATTTTTTTGTTCGGCGAGTAGATTTTTGGGTGATTTGTCGACCACTGAGTATAACAGTTTACTATTTGCAGACTCAAACATAACACATACATCAACAATAACCCTCAGTGTCACCCTGTAACATTACTAAGCACAGCTATCCTCCTCCTCACAGTGCCTTAACCCCACACTGTATTCCCAAAGTCCTTGTACCCAAAAGTCCCACAACCCCACCCACGTGTGGGACAGCGCCGCCCACTAAGATGAAGTTTATAGGTGAAGCACTTGGTGACTTGGATAATACCTGCCCTGTGCTCCTGCAACCGGATACCGCAGAACTGTGGAAGAGGACATGTCTGTATCCAGCGCCGAAGCCTCAGCGATGGGGGTCTCCTTCTGAGCAAGCTCTCCGCTCAGACAGTCTCTGTCTCTGCTCTGCAGAGAATGATCCACTGCAACACTGACCCTTCTGTCAGAGCACGCAGCACTGCAGGTGTCCCTGACTAAGCTGACTGCTAACAGGGCAAGGTCTCTACCTAAGGGGCCTTCCCTAAAGCAGCCACAAACTGAAGGGGAGTTGGGCCTAGCTGGGGCCTAGGGGGTAACCTGGCCATGCGCAAGCCTCCGCACCTGCGTGGACACAGTAAAGATGGCGGCGCCCTGCCACTGATGTCGCCGGGAGCCCCCGGCGACGCACTCGCCACCGCAGCAGCACACACGTCAGGGGGAAAGAAACCGGGAAACAGGGGGACCAGAGGGACCCTGGCTACATGTACATTATTTGTTTTTGTGGGGTACCCTACCAACCCCTAACCTTATTCATGGGCCCCTCCGCAGTGGCACAACCACCGTGCCGCTGACCCCCGCAATGTCCGAGAGTGTGTGGGGTGCTGGCAACATTTCAAGCCAAGGCCCCGGCAGTACCACCTCCCCGTCTCCCTCTGCCGTGTACCTGGTTTGCCGCTCAGGAAGTTGGTGGATTGAGTGTGAGGGTGAGGGATTGAGTGAGTGTGAGGGGGGAATTGAGTGAGTGTGAGGGGGAATTGAGTGTAAGGAGGTGGGATTGAGTGAGAGAGGATGGGGGATTGAGTGAGAGGGAGGGAAGTGAGGGAGGGATGGAAGAGAGACAGAGAGGGGGAGAGAGTGAGAGATGGGGGATTGAGTGAGAGAGGAGGGTGGTTTAAGTGAGATTGAGGGGAGAGAGACAGAGAGGGGGAGAGTGATAGGGGTTTATAAGAGACTGGAGGAGAAAGGTGGGAGAGTGAAAGAGAGGAGAAAGAGAGGTGGAACAGTAAGAGAGAGTGATAGCGAGGAGACACAGGGGGCAAGTTGGAGAGAGAGGGAGGAATACTGTAAGTATTATGTGGGGTATGAACCCCAGAAGCTTGTTCCTGTGTCTCCAAGTCACCGCGTCGCGGACGACTCAGCCCTCTTGTTACCAGCAGGTATGCACCACACATACCCTGTAATGGCCATGATTTGCAATTGGGGTGGGGGGGTGGAGGGAAACACCGTTACATATGCAAAAACAATGGCCATTAGGGCCCTCATTTGCATAAGGCTAACGCATAATTAAATGGAAGCGCTAACATCGGGATAAGACACCCCAGCTCTAGCTGCCAGCAATTCTAGCTCGCGTTAGCCTTATTCAAAGAAAGATGCAAGGTATATATTGCAATGCAATACAAAAATATTAATTAACCCCTTGGAAGCCATAGTGGCCATGAATGGTATGCATTGTGCATGTTTTCATGGTCATTAAGTTAGCCAAGGGGTAAATAGCAATGAAATCCACAATAGAGGAAAGAATTTCTCAGCAGAGTGGTACTCTTCATTTACCTTTATTACAAATATTAATATCTCGATCAATAAAAAAAAAAAGTATTGTGCAGATGGAAACGAATGAACAGAATAGATACTTATTCACATAGTAATTCTAATCTAATACCCATCAATATGTCCCACGAGAGACTGCAACACACACATGCATTACAATAATGTACAGTAACAGGTGACTAAATTGCAATCTATAAATAATTAAGCTAATACAGTAGCTACTAGGTTTGCAACATGAAAAGGGTCCGTCAGGCCCTTTTGTATTACCAATATAATTAATACAGCCTATTAGATCTACATAGATATCACACTACACACCTTATATACATATAAAATAATCAGCACTATATAGTATATGCGTAGCATGACACATATACACAAGATAAACACGCAACTGCCCTGTCTTGTACTGTATATGAGACTGTTGCTAAGGTCCCAATAGAAAAAAGAGAATAGTAATGTGCTCAATGGATAATATAGTTGCGGACCTGTATCAAAGTCCTGATGGGGCATAAAGTGCTGTCCGTATTGAGGTATCTCTCAAGGGACACAAGAATAGAAGATAGTTGGGCAAACAGCAATAGCAATGAATAGTTACATAGTTACATAGTAGATGAGGTTGAAAAAAGACGTAGGTCCATCAAGTTCAACCTATGCTAAATTTAGACAACAGATACTTTATCCTATATCTATACTTACTTATTGATCCAGAGGAAGGCAAACAAAAAAACCCCATTAAGGGGAAAAATTAATTCCTTCCTGACTCAAAGAATTGGCAATCGGATTAATCCCTGGATCAACATCCTTCCCATGTATACTTATTTGGTATATCCCTGTATACCTTTCCCATCTAAGATGTCCAAACTTTTTTTGAACAAATCTATTGTATCTGCCATCACAGTCTCCATGGGTAATGAATTCCACATTTTAACTGCCCTTACTGTAAAGAACCCTTTCCTTTGTTGCTGGTGAAATTTCCTTTCCTCCAACCTTAAGGGATGGCCCCGAGTCCTTTGTACTGCCCGTGGGATGAATAGTTCTTTTGAAAGCTCCTTGTATTGTCCCCGAATATATTTGTATATAGTTATCATATCCCCTCTTAGACGCCTCTTTTCTAATGTAAATAAATCTAATTTAGCTAGCCTCTCCTCATAAGTTAGATTGTCCATTCCCTTTATTAATTTGGTGGCTCTTCTCTGCACTCTCTCTAGTTCCATAATGTCTTTTCTTAGGATTGGTGCCCAAAATTGTACTCCATATTCAAGGTGTGGTCTTACTAATGCTTTGTAAAGGGGCATAATTATGTTTACTTCCCTTCCATCCATTGCCCGTTTGATGCAAGATAAGATCTTGTTTGCCTTTGCAGCTACTGCATGACATTGGGCACTATTGCTAAGCTTGCTGTATACAAGCACTCCTAAATCCTTCTCCATCAAGGATTCCCCAATATATCTCCATTTAATTTGTAAGTCGTTTTTTTACTCTTGCATCCCAAATGCATAACCTTACATTTATCTGTATTAAACCTCATCTGCCATTTACCTGCCCACGTTTCCAGTCTCTCCAAGTCCTTCTGAAGAGAAATTACATCCTGCTCTGATTCTATTACCTTACACAATTTAGTATCATCAGCAAAGATGGAGACTTTGCTCTCGATCCCAACCTCAAGGTCATTAATAAACAAGTTAAAAAGCAGGGGTCCCAGTACCGATCCCTGAGGTACTCCACTCACGACTTTAGCCCAACCTGAAAAAGTTCCATTTATGACAACCCTCTGTTGTCTGTCCTTTAACAAGTTTTCAATCCAGGTGCATATATTATTACTGAGTCCAATTTTCTTTATTTTGTACACCAACCTCTTGTGTGAAACCGTATCAAAAGCCTTTGCAAAATCTAAGTAGACCACATCAACTGCATTACCCTGGTCTAAATTCCTAATTACCTCCTCAAAGAAACAAATAAGGTTAGTTTGGCAAGATCTATCCTTCATAAATCCATGCTGACTATTACTAATAATTTTGTTTTCATTAGGTATTCCTGAATATTATCCCGTATTAAACCTTCAAGTAGTTTCCCTACTATTGAAGTCAGGCTTACAGGTCTGTAATTTCCCGGTTGTGATCTAGCTCTCTTTTAAAATATCTGTGTAAAAAGCTAGGCCTGTGCCATGAGCGTCTCATCCTTGCTGAAGAAGTAAGTGTCACTCCTTTTGACGTTTCCAATGAGTCACCCTACGCGCGTTTCACACTACGAACTTCTTCTTGGGTGAAGTCTTCAGCTGGACCAGAAGCTCTTGTGTATCAGCTCCAATGAAGACTCGGATAAAAAGCCAGACATTTCCAAAAGACATAATCAAATTATTAACACACTATTAAAACTATTTCATAAAAATGCAGAGTATGCAAATCTTTCATTTTTAAGCCTTTGGGTGCTTGCTTTCCTAACCTATAAAGCCACTTGGCTTTGCAATGTAAAAGTGCATTAATCAGATCATCCGTTGTAACTGCTAAAATTCCATAATATGTACCTGTAAATGATATACCTTTGGGATCGCCTTTGTGAAATGTATGTACATCTCTGGAGATGGGGGTATTATGACCACTCAAGATATCTCTTGTATGCTCGAGGGCCCTAACTCTACATTCACGTCCTGTCTTGCCAACAGCAACATGTTAATTGGTATGTTATGGCACTCGAGTGACAGTTTATAAAATGAAAGATTTTGTATTCCTTTGTATTGTCATTATTCACAAATGTAGTACAGTAGTTATTTGCATTTAGGGACAGGCCTTGCAATGCCTACACATAAAGGTCCCCACAACTCTGTCTCCAGTAAAGGGATATCCTGACGCAGAGTAATGACTATGCACCAGGATATCCCTTAAATTTTCAGATCTTCTGCTTGTCATCAGCGGTGCTGGGCCAATGAAAGGCCTAAGACCCTCATCCTCATACAGATCAGACCAATGTTTAGACAATATGCTCCTCAATGGTGACCACTGAGCATTATTGCTACCAATAAAATTAACTTGGTCTTTCTCCTATTTTTTTCTCCTATGGCTTTTGCTCTTTCGTAGGGTCTCTCTACAGACCGGTTGCTGTAACCGCGTTGTGGAAGCCTTAACTTCATCTTGTTGGTTTTTAATTCAACATACTGTATGAATCTGTTGAACAATTACGTCTACTTCTTAATTGTCCAGTAGGGACTCCTCGGATCTGGTGGATATGGTGATGATTCATAACCGGCAAAATATTATTTGTTGCTGTCTCTTTACGAAATACCGTGGATGACAAACTGCTATTAGCTTGTCCGGTTTTATATATTAAAATATATATAAATATATATATATATATTAATATTTATACATAGACATAATATATACACACACACAGTACAGTACACGCATAAGATTCCTCGTCCCAATATATAATCTATGATACCCTTAATTTTAATATTAAAAAATGCTTGTATAATTGACTAAAATGTTGCTGTCTCTGCTATTTTTACACCTGTATTATCTCTTACTCTTGACAGTGACAGAGAAAGTTAATACGTTACTCCATAACAGGGACACAACACTATTCCCTCCCATGGCCAACACAGGAAACCTGTAGAGATCTTTTCCTCCCCCATATCCTCCCTTTTCCTATCCTTCTCCTCCCCCCCCCCCCCCCCCACACTTTCACCTCCCCCCTCTCCTCCCAGCCTCATGGCCTATAACTACGTCCTCCATCCCCCTGGTCCATAACTGCCCCCTACCCCCTTATCACCAATCCTTCCCCAGCCAAACCCCCCAGGCCATATCTCATTCTCCTATCCTCAGAGACCCCCAGTGCATCATGGGGGGGTAGGACAAAGTGGGGGGGATGCGGGGGGGGGGTGTTTTAGGGGGGGCTGCTCTTTTCATTTGTCTTGGGCTCCAAGATTCCTGTTGGCAGCCCTGCCCCTGCGGATTATTTCAGCTATATTCAAATGGCGTCTAAACATATTGAATAGAAACTCCTCTTGCCGACAATTTCAGTTCCTTCACTGTACAGTAGTTTTAGGTTCTCACAGTATTGTTTTTAGAATCATTTGAAAAATAACAATAATAATGGCCACACCGCAGCCTCCTACCTTGAAAACTAACACCTCGGATTTCACTCAATATATTTTCCTATTAATAGGTAAGGCCATTTTTATAATTATAGCAAATCGTTAACTTGCCATATTGCTGCATTCCTGGGACATCACCATCTCCACCACATTGTATAGAACCCAGATTAATAACTGTTGTATTTGTAACGGATTTTCTGGCTAGGGCTGACCCACCCAATTTCACATTGGCCCCTGTGGTCTAACCAGTCCCCATTACATGGTAGTGTCTGGTGGTGCACCTGTTGGCAACAGTACTCCTGAGTCTCCCGCATGATGTTGTGTGGCGATGTCAACCCAGACAGGCAGCTGAGGTAGTGTGCTAGAGTCCTACCTACATACAGTGCAGTGGCTCCACCTCATCAGGATCTCTGTGTCCACATGAAGATGGTCCTGATGAGGAACTCCTTCCTGGTGGTGCCTTCCGCTGGAGAGTAACTTCAGTCTCACACAGTGGAGTTGATTTAGAACTGGACATCTTTATTGATTGATGGTATGGGCCAGCTGCCCCTCACAGCCAGCAACTCAGCCACTCATCTTGGCTGGTACTTCCCTTTGAAAGGTCTGCTCTCTTAATGAAGTGGAATCACCTCTCCCCTCAGGGAGATCACCTCCTGTGCCAGGTCCCTGGATACAGTGCAGGCCCAGCCAGCCTTGCTGCTGCTGGCCTTTGAATTAGAGCTGTGTCACTAGTTACTTCACTAGTACACTCTGGCCTTCTGCTCTGCTCAACCTTGTAGAACATCTAACTTTGGACAGTGCTGTGCCTTATATACCTCAGGAACCTGGCACATCTCTGATGTCACTAACGGTGGACTCAGAGCATGTTACCACTCCCCTTGAATACATACAGTATGACACCTCACCAGGGTGTGAGGGCAAACCTCCATGATTGTTGCTGGCAATCCTGCATACTTACCAGGTTTACTGCCAGCATGAGAGAAAACTGTAGGCCATTTTACAGCATGGCTACATATTCTTTTTAGAAGCTGGAAATTGCGGCAACTGAGACCAGGCAATAATACCGGTCCCAGCCAGGCTGACAGTTTGGCAGTGATAAGCGACAGAAGAGAAGCAAAGGCAACTGGGAAGCTGGTCAACTATTCTCTTAATTATGTTGTTTTGGTGGCCGTCTATCACAAGACCCAATTGCGTGACCCGTAACATATCAGACATTCTGTGCTTCCAGTAATCTCTGATGTGTGACCAAGTTCTCTTTTGATAGAGTTTGATGTGGGGAGGGTAGAGAGATGGACACAGAGGCTGGTCTCAGCATCCAGCCCCTCTCCCTGGAGTGATGGGTACATGCAGGACTGTAGAGTTCCTTGACAGCTCATCAGAATTCCCTATTAACCTCTTCCGTGCTTTAAAAGGTACAGCAACGTGTTGAAGAACAATTCCCTAAGCCAGGCACAAAACAGTACGACTCCTCTACCAAGATCTTGGTAAGCAGTAGGCTTTCGATTTGTCGGAGCTGAAAGTACAACATTAAGCATACCGTGTTAAGGTCATTGACACACATCGCTGCTTTCAACAGTTCTTCTCTAGCAAAGGCATACAGGGAAAAAGGAGACCAAAAGCGCACCAGCACAAACGGAGCAGGAAGGACCCAAAACGAAAAATAATTAAAAGGGCACTTTAATGTGACAAAAGATCCATCCAACGCGTTTCGAACGTCACAGCGTAAAAGAACGTTGGATGGGTCTTTTGTCACATTAAAGTGCCCTTTTAATTATTTTTCGTTTTGGGTCCTTCCTGCTCCGTTTGTGCTGGTGCGCTTTTGGTCTCCTTTTTCCCTGTATTGCATTGAGTAGCTGCACAGCCTGCCTGCCTACCCTACCAGGATGTGAGTATTTGCATATTTTCCAGGGGAACCTGCCAATGAGACTGATGGGTAAGTGGGCTTGTACCATCTACCACCTGTCTTCAAGAGGCTAGTACCCATACTATTACACATTAGGTACTATGTCATTTGTTAGTACCCTGGTTTAGTGGTTCGGCTTATTTTGGGTTAATATACCTGCATTTGAGCGCTTCAGCTATTTTCTACTAGCAAAGGCATAACCAGAAGGTCTGGGATTTCAGACAATGCCATACTTGTGGAGAACAGTATGGAGGCCTACAACCCTGACGCTAGCAACAGCATTTGTTATACTGCAACCTGTGAGGTAGACGCCTCGTAGAGTGCATTCTGTTACAGTAATTCTTCTGATTTAAAGAGCCTGTAAGTACAAATCAGAGCTGTGAGCCAAGAAAAACGTAAACATTTCCATGGCACAGTGAGAGCAATTAGTCGAGAGAAACCTGACAAACGTAAAATGATGTTGACCAAATGGAAGGCAAAGGAAACGATGTGTACAGCAGTCGATGAATATACAGCTGAAAACTTCCCTCCTGACCCCCAGGGTATGTAGGACCCTCAAACAAAGAAGAGACTGTTGCAGTATATCTTAAAGGTATCATTATCCTTTCAAGTATCACTGCCCCGTGCACAGGCTCGGGCAGCAATGGAAGGGAACCACAAGAGATACACATTCCGGATGAATGACCTATAGTTAGAATGTAATCATGATTAAAGCTGCAGTTCAGGCTTTTTTTTTTTTTTAAATTATAGTTTTTTTTTTACTTCAATAGTTTCAGTTGTGCAATCTCTACTTACCTAAAGAACTGCATAGCTGCCGGTCAATTCGTTCTCCGTCTATTGATCGGCAAAGTTTGGCGACATCTTTAAATAGGGGGAATGTATTTCCTCTGTTTCTGTCACTCAGTGGAAGCTCATGAATATTCATGAGCACTCCTGCACTGACATGTGCTAGAGGGAGGGCAGGGCTGACAAAGGGGTGTGCCAGAGCTTGTGACAGGACATGAAGGGGCAGTGCCTTAGTAAATGGTTGTTAAAATAGAATACAAGAAAATTGGTCTTCCAAAGTTGTTTTTTTTAAAACAGAAAATGCTAAAAGTATTTTTTCTTACTACAGAACTGATTTATTGAAAAAAAACACATGCCGGATATTGCCCGAACTGCAGCTTTAAATACCTTTTCTGTATTGGGCGCTTCAATGTAATTTGGGAAAGTGGAGACTGAAACACTTTTTGGCAACATTTTAGGGTCAACATTTTGGAAATTCAAAAATCTAACATTTTCTTGGAAAGTTTATAAGTTTATAGGTAGATAGAGAGCTTGGCAGACACCGGGGAATGGTATATAGAGACTCTGAACATAATCTTCTTATTCCTAATAGTATTACTATAATAGTGGGATATGGGGTATTGTGTTACAAGTGTGTTATCATCAGGGCCGGCTGGGAATATTGCAGGGCTCAGTACAGACGTGGTTTGGGCCAAGCCGCCACTGAATACAGCCACATCTATGTGCACTAAAGAAGTTGAAGCTGTAACCTGTTGGTACCCTCTTTGGGTATGGAATACGCATGCGTGTCAGTTTAATACCTTACTAGGAAGCTTTTATTCCATGTAAACCTGGGGAAATTATATTATCTCCCTTTGCATTCTCAGTATCTCCTGGCAAACTAGCTTAATAAGAAAATACAATAGAAGAATATAATAATTGCACTACATTGTTCTGTAGACTGTTGAGCAGAAAAGAGATTGTGTTTATTCACACTGAGCTAAATCACCGCAGAGAGACACAGTGTGTGTGTGTGTGTGTGTGTGTGTGTGTGTCTACTAATCTGTTTTTCACTACAGCTTCTACACTTGACCTCCCAGACGGACTCCGGGGGGATGACTCACAGTTGCTCTATGCCCTTTGCTTCTTCCCATCAGGAGAATACAGGCTGCATGATGTCAGTGAGCTTACTGTACTTTGTTAGATCACTCACTGCTTACATTTACTCCCTGTTGTGCTGAATCCACATCCAAGAGAGTTTTATCCATAAACTCCAGCAGCCAACCTGTTGGTAACAGCTGAATGTGCAGTTTATTAAAGCAGCAATACTACATTTTCCCCCTGTCCCCCCTTCATTTTTCTTTCTTATTTGTATATGTAAAGCACGTGACAATGTATAATTCTACATTCTTACCTAAGCTGGCAATCGTTTGGTGCTCCTGTTATAAATCTGTAAAAATCCTGAGTGTGTGCCTAACATAATGGCTGCTTCAGTCAGTGTCATTCAGCAGCTACAATGTATCCTGATATTACTAAGGTGACATTATCTATTGTTACAGTTTACAGCTCAAACTGCTGGGAACATTGGCAACAAATTATGACCAACAGGAAAGTGTTGCAAAGATCTTGCACTGCTGTGGAGGTGGGCTAAAACCGGCTTTAGAAAAAAAAGGATGCTTTAAAACTAATTAAATAGGGCATTGAGAGTTAAATAATAAAAAAAAATTAAATACAGTATTATCTAATATTACATAACTGATTTATTTTTAAAAAATTGTCAAATGTTTTTCTGCTTTAACCCAGTTAGTTTCTGCTTGAAAATTCTATTGTGCTAAATTTATTAACTGGAAACAATATTTTCACATCTTTTATTGGTATTAACATTTCGTTCTGAGCACAGGACAAAGAGGGTGTGAACAAAATAACAATTGAATAACAACTAGTGATGTACCGAGTACCCGGAATTACCCGGTACCCGGCACATTGTCAACTACCCAGACATTACCCAAACCCGGCAACTGAGAAGTGGGCCTGGCCCCGGGTAATACCCGGCGTCACCCGGCACATTTTCAACTGCCCGGACATTACCCGAACCCGGCAACTGAGAAGTGGGCCTGGCCCCGGGTAATACCTGGCGCAGGGTAATGTTAGGATAGCTGAAAATAATTACATCACAAACCTGTGGCAGCATCAGAAGTGTCTTCAGCCGGCGTGGGAGAGCAGGAATCCATTACACAGCACCGCAGCAGGTAAGCAGTGTGAGCCGGGGAACCACGTGACTGGAGCATGAGCGTTCCTATTGGACAGCTGTCTGCTTTGGTCACGTGGTTCCGCGGCTCACACTGCTTACCTGCTGCGGTGCTGTTTAATGGATTCCTGCTGTCCCACGCTGGCTGAAGACACTTCTGATGCTACCTCCGCCACAGGACCGCTGCTGCTCTTCATAGATGTCACCGCGGTCTTCCTCCACCCTGCAGATAAGTGCCAACCGGGTAACCGGGTAACCGGGTAGCCGGCCGGGTAGAACTATTGATTTTGGCCGGGTACCCATTACCCGTTTTTTTTTTTTTTATAAAACATTGACCGGTACAACACTAATAACATTAAAATACACTGTGCTTTCTTTAATTTTTTTATAACTGTATTATAACTCTAGAAAAAGAAAAAAAAAGATTAAGTAGAGTAGTAACTTCTTACAGCACTTCTTAAGGTCTTCGGAGGCAAGGTAGGAATATAAAGGTTTTAGATAAGATCTTCACCAGTTAAGCCTGAAATTCATAGTTTGCAAAGAACAGCGTATTTTGGATAGCCATATGTACAGAGTTGTTGTAAGCGAATTCTGCTGTTGGAAGGTAAGATATCCATTCATCTTGCTGGTAATCCATAAAACAGTGGAGATATTGCTCCAATGTCTGATTGGTGTGCTCTGTTTGTCAATTAGACTGGGGATGATATGCAGATGACAACTGAATCCTGATTCCCAAACAGGATGCAGAAAAATAGCCAGAAATGAGACGTGAACTGGGCCCCTCGATCGGAGATCACCTCCTCCGGGAGCTGATGCAACCTGAAAACTCTGTCCAGGAAGAGATCTGCAGTCTCTTTCGCTGACAAAAGTCTCTTAACAGGTATGACGTGTAACATTTTAGTCAATCAGTCCACAACTAACAAAATGTTATTGGAACCCTGTCAGACTGGGAGTACCAAAATAAAACTCCATGGCCGCTTTGGGATAGGTAATAGGTTGCAAAAGATCACACTGTTTAGTGCAAGGTGTCTTATTGCAGGTGCAGATCTCACCGGACCGGATATACTCTTCAACATCACAGCCAAGTATGGGACACCAGCACAGGTGCAAAAGGAGTTCCTTTATCTTTCTACTCCCCGTATGACCGGCAGTCACCAATTGATGGTGGGATTTCAAGACTTGCAACCACATACCGCCAGTGGAATATAGAGGACACCTTTAAAGAACAAAACAGCCCTGTTGCTTCTCAAATGGTGCTGACAGAGACCTATGAATGGAATACGCATCAGTGTCTGTGCTGGTCACTTGCTGGATGTGTCTTCTCAAAATTGTAGCTGCCAGAAAATTCCTCTGTTGCCAGACAGTGCTGGCAGGGACAATTCTCCATTGTATTGCTTTGACAGTGCATCTGCTTTGCAGTTTAAGTAAAGTACAGTGCCCACAGGTCTTGCCACAGATTCAAATGACAACCTGTTTGTAAGTATTCATCATTTTTGCGATCACTAAAAGCAGTCTCTGGATAAAGTTTTCCTATTCTTCAAAAGTGGATTTGATCGCTAGAAGTTCCCTGTCTCCAATGCTATAGATTACACGAGTAAAAAGCACCAGGATGCAATGACATCTTTGGTCCTTGACGTTGTGACAAGATTGCCCCAAGGGCAGTGTCAGATGCGTCATGTTTTACGATGGATGGTAAAGTTGGGTTTGGATGTGCCAGGAAAGGTACAGAGGTATCAGCTCCTTTTAATTGTTCAAAAGAGAGTTTAATTTTGGACCAAGTGAACGGAGTACCCTTTCGTGTCAATCAGTAATAAGAGCCACCAGTGTGGAGAATCCCCGGATAAAGCACTGCTAACAATTGGCAAATCCTATAAAACATTGAACAAGTTTGACGTCTGTCGGTACAGACCATCCTTGCCCATCTTTGACTTTACTGGGATGCATTTTTAAACTTTCTGGGGAGTGTAAAGAGTGCTCACCACAAACAGGACGGGACCGCAGGGCTGAGGTGGGGATGTTAGAATACACTGACCAACAACCGCGCAACCGCGTCCGGATTGCAGAGTCGTAACAAACACTTGAAACATAAACAAGGTTTATGCTCAGCCAATTTGCCTCAGGGCTGGCTGAGCATGTAAGGAGCAGGAAGCCAATGAGATGGCTCCTCCAGGCTGTGAGTCATACATAATTAGACGTAGGCTGACCACTGATAGGCAGGAGTGGGGTTTATCACAGCTGTGGAGCATTAGGCAGCATTAACCCCTAGAGTGCCCCTGGTATTGCGACGCCAACGTGAAGTGGGAAGAGTGACAGACTCCGTTGTATCACAGGATGCGGCGCGGGGGCGGAGTCTAGGTCCAGTCCTGGTAGGAGTAATGCGATTCTTGCGCTCAGCGCACACATGAGGGGCGTCACCCACCGCATCAAGAACGCATCACGAGGGTGGAGCCGAGGTCCAATCCTCACAGGGAGACTACTAATCCCAGGAATTTGACAGTGCTGCATTGAAACTTACATTTCTAGTGTTTTGCACAATGATTTTCCTGCCAGAGGCGGTTCAATACAGTTTGAACATGTTGTCTATGCTTCTCCAGATTCTCTGAAAAAGAGGAGGATATCATTAAGGTTGATGACAACAAACTGATCCAGCAGGTCTCGGAAAACACACTGATAATGGCATAACTAGGTACTCAAAATGATCATACCTGGTGCGGAAGGCCATCTTCCACTTATCTCATGGACGTATTTGCACTAGATTGTATGCTCCTCTGGGATCCAATTTTGAGAATATTTTGGCTAGACGAAGTCGCTCCTTGGAGATCTGGGATTAACGGCAGCAGGTATCTATTTCTCACTGTAATTCGGTTCAGGGCTCTGTAGTCCACACATGGTTTCTCAAGGGGCAAGTCTTCAGCTTTCTCATCAAAAACATCCCAGTAATCCCAATAGGCTTGTGGGATAGAGGTCGTGGCCGTCACCATCCTTATTCTGTCTGTTACCTTGGTCTTCATGGACTGATTGTATTCAGTGTACTGTTGCTTAGAAGTGGGAAGGCTGAACTGTGAGCAGAATAGTGTGTAACGCTTGTGCTCAACACGAACAAGGCGGGACCCCGGTACTGAGATGGAAAAGTAATTAATACGCCTCCCACAGCAAAGGGGGCACATCTGGAGAGTGGAAAGTAAAGGTTGCCGGGTCAGGATTGGAGAAGAGAGAATAGTCTTGATACTTGCTGGGGTCGGAGGTCGGAGCCAGGAGAGTAGTCGATATCCGGGGTGCCATGGTCAGGGGTTGGAGCCAGTAGAGTAGTAGATGTCCGGGTGCCGAGTCAGGGATGGAGAGGTATGGAAGGTCAGAGGCAAGCCGGGGTCGGTAGTCCAGAGAAGCGGAGTCCAAAGTCAAGTCAGGTCAGTACACAGGAGATCAAACAGCAGAACAAGGTTCGGCAAGGCAAGGTATACGCAACAAGGAACAGGGACGTGGGAAAAGCAAGGCTACAAGGAACTATGCACAGCCAAAGTGCCAGTGGCACAGCTGAGCATATATGGGGAAGCGTGACAAATGGGACAGGGGGGGTGGAGCGAAGGTGCGGCCTCTGTGGAGGCAGGGATAGGCTGGAAAGTGCATGAGACCGGTGGGAGTGATGATAAGGGTTGACACGCAGCTGGGGAGCGGTGCACGTGCGTCACATGTGCGCGCCGCGCGAAGAAGCCATGCGTCGCAACCGGGGGGCGGAGCTAAGCTCCGTGGAGTTGTTGAAATCCCACCGTGAGCGCGCACACGCTGTAAGCTGCACGGGAGTCTGAGAAGCAGCAGGTAAGGAGGGAGCACGCTGTTGGGGACGTGCTCCCCGATTCCTTACATAGTGACAGGAACGAGACATGCGGTGCACAAAAGAGGTCAAAAATGAAAGTCTCTTTTTGGCCCTAATTTGTTGACACCATTAGTCTCTTTGGTAACTGGGCTGTATGACCGGCGAATTGGGAACAAAATCTCCACCTCAGACAGAGAATTGTTAAATCTTTCTATAATTGAAAATGGAAATACAAAATTAGGCAATGTCACGAGGGACCAGGTGACGTACACAGGGATCACAGCACAAGGCAGAGTAAGGGGTTAATATGAAGCAGGTAATATAGTACCTGCCTCGTATTACAAACTAAGTTACTAAAAACAAACTTATTACAGTGAAGACCTATTTTATCCACTCAAAAGATTTGCCTGGCATTATAGGTATGGATACCCGTAGTGAACTATTATCCCTTAGTTCTGCCAGAATATCAATCAGCTGTCTACCACCCTTTGTACCAGATCTCTTTTTATGAAAACCTGCCTTATAAAAATGACAAAATATACGTTCCCCTCCAGGCTGGCAGGAAACATTTTTGAAAAAGTCTTTGTATCTTCATTTGTTAGTCATCATGGTCTGTAATTAGCTCTGCTGAGGCCGTTCTCCACAGCTATATGACTGACAGATAATTACGCTGTGCATATAGGGGGGGAAGGCACCTGTAGGAATCGGGGTTAACCCTACGCACGTTGTTGCTGGTCCTTCTGACAGCATAAGATTTAAATATAATCAGCTGTCAGACAGGGACAATGAATCAACCATGGAGGCCGGGGGACCACGGATCAGTCAGAGGGTCCTCCCCAGTTCTGGTTAGTTAAAAATATATGTTTGGGGGAGAGGGGGGGTGTCTAAGAGCCAATTACACGGATACATTTTTTTTTAACAACTACATGGTACTACTTTTTAATCCTCAGTCCAATTAATGAGTTCAAAAGAATGGGGCTTAAACATTCTCTAACAATTAACAAGGCAATAATGGCTTCACTCTATATTGAGCAGAAGAGGCCCAGATCCACAGTGCTCCATTAAATCAGGGCAAATAATGTGACAACACCTAAAAAATCGGTAACAGACGTTATTTTCCCGGAAATTAATGAGTTTATCATTATAATAGGCTTAACATCATGTTGAGTTCGCAGGGCCTTGCATGCTAACAGGTGGACAAAAACCTGTGCTCAAAAAGGAGCACAACTTCAGTAATTGGGAAATATGGTTATAGCTATGCAAAGTATATTTAAATGACTCACACCCCACACCTCCTAAACTGTTTCCATAAAACCCATACTGACCAGCCTAAAGCCCTTTGTGATGATGGGGGGATACTAGTATCAGTGTCAACAGGATCAGAACCCCCAACCTCTGCTATTTAGGGCAGCAGCTCTAGCACTGAACTCTCAGCTGCTGGATAGCTCCCCTGTCACAGCTTACTTTAGAGCTTCACTGCTCACACCTGGAAGTCGTGTGCTTCTAAAGGAAGCCAGGAGAGTGTGCATGAGACAGATTAGCTGCAGGTGTGAGCGGTAAAATTATAAAGTACTGTATGCTGTGACAGGGGAGCTATCCAGCATCTGAGATAGCAGCTCTAGCCTAAAACTATAATATAGTAGAAACCTGAACTGTTGGGGGGGGTCTTGAGGCCTGGAGTTGATCACCACTGAACTAGAGGATTCCCGGCTCCGAATATGTTAGGAAAAAAAACACAATTTTTTTTTCCGAATTGCTGCTTTAGGTGGAAAACATCTTATCTTTGGGTGAATATGGATGTGTCATTATTGTTCTCTGTGCTTCAACTATTACAGATTACCATTTTACATTGATCAAAATACATGAGATCATTGAAAATGAATATATGTCATCCCCTACTAACCTTCATGTTACAGTAATTTGTCCATCGGGATGTTTAAATGTGGTAATCGGATATGTAAATGGTGTAATTTTGTTCACAGCTCTAATATTTTTGTCATTACAGTGACTAAGAATGGTAATTATAATAAAAGCGTTATCAATTGCAACATTGCTAATGTAATTTACCTGTTAACCTGTAAGTGTGTGGGACGAACAAGTAAGACACTTAAGGAGAGAACCAGAGAACATATCTATCATACAGGCATACCCCACATTAACGTACGCTATGGGACCGGAGCATGTATGTAAAGCGAAAATGTACTTAAAGTGAAGCTCTACCTTTTTTCCACTTATCGATGCATGTACTGCACTGCAATCGTCATACACGTGCATAACTGATGTAAATAACACATGTGTAACAGGCTCTATAGTCTCCCCGCTTGCGCACAGCTTCGGTACAGGTAGGGAGCCGGTATTGCTGTTCAGGAAGTGCTGACAGGCGCATGCGTGAGCTGCCGTTTGCCTTTTGAGCGAGATGTACTTACTCGCGAGTGTACTTAAAGTGAGTGTCCTTAAACCGGGGTATGCCTGTATATAGAAGCCTGATACATGTTTTCCGGTAGCAAAACACATTCTATTAGTAAATACCATGTTGTTCATGTTAATTTTTCTTATACCTTTACAATGTGTGTCTTATCTTTTTAAGAGGGGTTGTGCATACTGTATATACTTCTGGTTGTGTCTTTCTCATTCCTAACTTTGAGAAAGCTCCCTGAGTTGTCGAGAAACGCGTTAGGCTTTGTCTTTGCCCATTCAGCCTTTATGCTGTTTTTTGTTTGTTTTTTAAAATATTTTTTTTAAATTGAGTATCATGAAACAATATAAATACAATAATTAATGGAAAAAAACAAAACGTATCAATAACTACTAAACCCCTACACTCCCACAACCACCCCCCCCCCCCCCCCCGTCCACACACACACACACACACACACACCATAGATAATATATTATCTAAGATCCTTGCAAGAACACCAGATATTGCCACGAAACAAAAAAGACACCATCCCGATATCTGAGACCTCTTCATTACAGAATAAATAAATTTATACATTTATATGAATTTTTATTTTTTTAATCATTTTTAGAATCTATATACTACTCCCGGCATCATCTGGTCTCGTTATGATAGAGTTATGTATTTCCAAATAAGGTAAGAAAGGAAACCATTATGCTGTTTTTAATGGAAGAAATAAAATACATAATTGTTTTCCATGAAATATCAGCGGATTGCTTTTTAGAGCAGCGTGATTATGATGCATTCATGTAAATGTTTACATCAGGGGTTAATATTCTTGTCCAAACATCCAAGTGTCATAAGCAGAGAACCAAACACTTTTATATTTTCTCATTCTCTTTATTACACTTCCTCTAAATTTTTTATCAAATGTGATTGATTAACATTTAAATGCAAACACAAAAGCCTGTATTGATCAGCACTTTCTCCGATCAATATTTTTCTAAGAATTCCCAGGCCATCCACATAGCACTGGAAAAACAGAGCTGAGGCATCTTATGTAACTGGCATCTTTTCTAAGTACATCTAACTTTAAAGTGGAAATCCCTCCCAGGACCAAACTGAACTAATGCCAGTGACATGTGTAAGGAGTTACATCTGGGTGATTGATGCATTTGTTTACCCAAATCTGGTAGCTGTAATTATTTTTAAATAATATTTGAACATTATTATGCAAACACGTTGAGCTGAAACTTGGGAGGGTTTTGATTTCTCTGTCGCCTCCCTTTTGTGTGATGTCACTGTGTGTTCAGCAAGTGCATGTACATCCAGAACATCTATTCTCCCCCTCCTCTTATATCTGTTGGATCTCTGACAAAGACGGGCTGGGATTAGGCGAAAGACAAACACATGACCCTCAGCGTCATTTGACGCCGGGTCACTCGGGAGTGGGGGCGTGAGTGCAGGGACCGAGACACATGGGGGGGTGCAGCCCAAAAAAATTGCGCACCCCTGGTTAAGGGAAGCCAATTCAACTGTTAAATGCTTCACCAAAGGTTGTTCTCTGGTCGACTACGTGGGATTGCTTCTTCAATTCCTGCAAGTTGTCGATGTGTTCAGTGAACAAGGCTTTTGGTCTAATCTCACTGTCACTATTTGGTTCCTGTTTTCCATCAGACTTGTTTGCACTCACCAACGGCTGTGTTTGACAAATCTTAAACAAAGCCAATAATGGCTATTATCATGTGTATTTCATCAAAATAAGTGAGTTGCTTATATTTCCTGTACCTTTTATGATGGAAGGTTTCTGTCACAATATGTAGAATTAATAACTAATATGAAACCGATGAGTTCAAAAGGAAAGGATACATTTTGAGAGGAGGGTTTCTAATTTTGCACTACTGTGAGACGAGTTTTGCTGTACAAGCTGTGTAATGCAACTGTACAAACCCTCTAGGGCAGTGACTCCCAACATTTTTGGTTTGGAGGAACCCTTGAAGTATTTCGAAAAATCTCGGGAAACCCCTATCTGGCTGACACATATTAGGTTCGACAGGGGTCAGTCACAACATTTCACACCTTACGAGCCCCTTCTATTTCCCACCCTCTACCCATATATTTCTCTCCCATCCATCTCACTAACTCTCCCCACTCCCGCCTCGCATGTATTTATCCCTTGCGTCTCACTCTTACTCCCTCTTTTCCTCACTCCCTCCCTCCTGCCCCCTTCTCTTCTCTCACTCGTCCTTACCTTCCGTCAATTACCCCACTTTCACTCAATCCACCCTACAGAACACATACCAAAAAAACCCACCCCCAGGGGGGGGGGGGTCTGTGGTCCGTAGGAGGAACCTCTGAGACTGCTTCAAGGAGCCCCAGGGTTCCACGGAACCCTGGTTGGGAATCACTGCTCTAGGGAAACAACCATGTACATAGAGAGGAAGCTGAAAAGGTAGCAATCAGTGTAAAATGTATCAAAATAAATCATTCAAATAATTCTAATGTTGCAGTGATTTAGGCTCGGACAGAAGGCATTTCTTTTAGCCATGTGAATTTAAGAGATATGCAAGTGTAATTTCTACTCCCTACATTCACTTTTCAGGAGCTTTTACACAATCTATAAGGCATTACACACACATGCTAACTGAAATGTTAGTTGAGCAATTTCAGTCAAAATGACTTCATTACATAGAAACTGACAGCTGCTCTGTAAGCTAAGTTTTTCATGCATGTGAAAATGTGAGGAGAGTTTTTGAAACCTCACCTCTGTAAACATGAAGAAGTGAGGTTGTGAAAACTCTGTGCATACAATTACACTTAGAAATAACGTTATACGTCCATTAAAAGGCATTATCACAACCTCCGATTAGGGCCGCCGACAGGGGGGGACAGCCGGGACTACTGTCTCAGGCTGGGCCAGGCAAGGGGCCATGCCTCCCTGCTGGCAACCCTACAGCTCCCTCTCTCTCTGTGTGAAGGAAAGACAGGCCCTCCCCTTTTCTGGGGCCACCACCATCTGTCCCTCCCCTCCCTCCTCGCCAGCAGCATGGGAGGGCCCTCCCCTTACCCCAGCACTGCCCATCTGTTCCTCCCTTAGGCTCCGCGGACCTCCACAGCTCTGCCTTGTACTGGCCATACTGCTCCAGCAGTCCGTGGGCGGGGGGTGATGGTGGGGGTGTGTGTAGAGAGGGATACGAGAGGGTGGGCCTTGTTAGTGGGTGGGGGGGGGCGGGGGGTGGGTGTGCGGGTGCGGATGAGAGTTGTGGGGCGGAGGGAGCGGGGATATATGTTTGTGGGTGTGTTAGGGAGAGGGGATTATATGGTGTGTGTAGGGGGAGGCAGTATAGTGTGTGTGGGTGGGGGTGTGTGTGTGTTGGGTGTGTGGGTGGGTGATGGTGTGGGGGGTGTGTGTGTGGTGTGTGTGTGTGGTGTGTGTGTGTGTGTGTGGCGTGTGTGTGTCTGTATTGTGTGTGTGTAGTAGGTTATGTGGTGCTATATTTGTGTGTGTAGGTATCGGGGCTTATATTTTGTGTGTGTAGGTAGGGAGGCTTATAGTGTGTGTGTGTGTGTGTGTGTGTGTGTTTAGGTGTTTGCAGAGGGCTTATTGTGTGTTGTATATATAATTTGGGAGGGAAGGAAGTGTGACAGGGTGAGAGGTGAGGAGCTGTGTGTGAGAAGTGGGGAAGTGGTAAGAGAAAATAGGGGCAGAGGTGGTTTTTGGCAAGGCCACCGACATGTTGGTGGGGGGCCCCTGTGGAAATTTTAGTCCTGAGCCCAGGAGAGATGTCTTTGGCCCTCCCTCCGATAAACCCACATTTCTGCCAGACCACTTTGGCTATTAGAACTTTGCACTTAATGTTTGTTGATTGCTAATCTATGTTTATTAATTTGTATGTGTGCATTAGGGTGGCCATGTTTTGAGTGTGTTTATATGGATGTGTCGACTGGGTAGCTTAATATTTTGTAAGGAGAGACAGGAAGGTTAAGTTTGTCAGTTTATATTGCTATGGAGCTCATAACTCCCCTAATCTGGTCAAGCAGTTTATATTTGGCAAACCCATGTAACCGATGTAGCAGTCAGTTGACAACACAGACGTTTGAGGAGGCAAAATATCCATGTACCTCACTAAATCATTACATCTCTGTTGTATTGACCGATATGTGATGTTACTGTGAAGGGAGAAAGTAGGTGTAACGAATGAGGTTACAAAGTTACATAGGATGTGATGAGTTGCTGCACCCATAGCTCGCAAACACGTCCATCAAATCCAACATACTGTATGCTAATTTTAGATGACTGATACTTTATCCTATATCCGTACTTGCAGTATATTGGTGTTTGTCATGGAAATTTGGATGAAGGGACCTGGCTTTCCATATTCAGCACGGTCTGCTGGTCACCCCCCACTTAACAACTCAGACACGCACCCCCTGCCTCTTACCCCGTGAGTCATGGGAACCAGCAAACCTCTTGGCTGACCTGATCTTTAACTGTTACCATGGGCAGATCACTTACTCTCCATGCGTCTCAATTCACTCACTGGTAACTACAGTAAGTAATCATACTTGTATTCTTCTTGTTCCCTTTCTCTCTTTAAGAGGCTGCCAGAAATGTGCTGCCAAAATTTCACCCCAGAAGTGGCTTCATAAACAACCTGGATGTCTAGTTGAAAGTGCTTTGGGGTTACAAAAACCACAAAATATATATATATTTCACCAGAACCATCTTTGTTCAGAGTCACACTTATCTCACCAACATTCAGAGAAATTGGCATTTTGGCTGCAAAAGCAAGTTCAGATCTCAGTATACCGAGTCAGACAAATGCAAATATTGTCTTCATGGAGACTGTGAATTGCATTCCAACTTGGCTCCCAGCAAAAAAAAAATGTCCTTTTGAAAAATGCCTGCAAGAGCCATTCCCTTTCTTTGCAATTATATACACAACTGCTCTTTGTAATCAACAACTACAGGGATATGCTCATTCTTACAGTAAATACAGAGAGTGATTAAAGCAGAAATTATGAAAGCCTGTATATTAATAGGCTGTTACGCTTGGTAAACTGCGATGAATATTCTCGCTCACTAAAACCAATACATCCTTTAAACAATTATACTTCGCGATTGCCATGCATAAGAAAAGTGTTGTTCATAATCCTAAGAGTATTACAGACAGGAGATCTGCTGTGTATATTATCATTAGCATGTGAAGAGGTCTTGTAGTCACCCTGCATGACATGGAAGAGCTGGGTCAAGTACAAATCCTTGTGACATTGTCTTCTGGTGCCCATAATTATATTACACTGTGTATAGTATTGTGGTGGGTGGAGGTGACAAGGGAGCGGGACACCATGCACATGTAAAAGAGGAGAGATCACAATAATAGTACAATACTGTAAAGCACCAAAATGATATTCCTAAGAAATTCTGCAAAGATTACACTCACAAGCAGACAGTGAGTAAAAGCATTTTACACATAAAGTGTACACGAACAGTAGTCCCCAGACGCCCCTCTACGTGGGACTACTGTTCGTGTACACTTTATGTGTGAAATGCTTTTACTCACTGTCTGCTTGTGAGTATAATCTTTGCAGAATTTCTTAGGAATATCATTTTGGTGCTTTACAGTATTGTATTATTTTTGTGATCTCTCCTCTTTTACATGTGCATGGTGGGACACCTCCACCCACTACGTCCCAGGGGAAACGAAGACTTTCCCATCTTGTCTAGGTTGAGTGGGTATCCTTTGTTTATTTATTTTAGTTCTATTATATATGTTTATTGCACTTTTTTGGGTTAATTTTTTGTAGTGAGCCCTGGTTATCAGAGGGTGTCACTATTTTACTGTTTTAATTTGGATTATTTCTTTGTGGCACTATCTCCTCTTGAGCGCCAATCCTGGTTATTTTCTTGCTATAGTATTGTGGGTCACTGGTAACAGAATGAAGTACCGTCAATATTAAGCACGGAGAGGTGACACTGGGAAAAAACGCCAATTAAAATGTTCCTTAAGGCTCCAGCTAATTAATAAAGGGAATAAAACACAGAACCCCAGCAAGCTCTTTTTGGGAACCCCTGAGCCCCCACAAAATATATATATGTATATGTGTCAAAATGGAGTGCTATTGAGCGTGGCATATGTATACAACAGTTGACAGAGAAGCCCAATGCTACATCCAACATGACAGAAACACACAGTAAAATACTTATATATTCTCTTGATATAGGGTCATTTAGTTTAACCCTTTGGCCATATACCTCTATTAGGATTAAATAATAGAGGTATATTAATATTTTATCTGGTAGTGTTAGGACTTGCGAACGGGTGTCTGCCTTGTCGTGGCTCGCAAGCTTACAACGCTTTGGCCAAAGGGTTAAACTAAATGACCCTATTTCAAGAGTATATATAAGTATTTTACTGTGTGTTTCTGTCATTTTGGATGTAGCATTGGGCTTCTCTGTCGTCTGTTATAATAAAGGGAATAACTGATTAATTTGGGGAAGTCTTCCTCTTCTTCTCAACCAGCTGTAATGTTTCCTACAACCTGCAGGATTTGAGGTTGAGGTGGTGGGGAGAGAGGACTATCATTTTTATTGTATTTAAGTAACTCACCTATTAAAAGCAGCAGTGTCACTTAGCCCCCCTTTTTTATATGGGTGGGAAGTATGGGGTCTTGGGAACTGAACCGCGTACTTTTCAGCCCCGGGGTCCCCTTCGTCCCTGAGATACTTTCTATACCATGGAAGGTGCTGTTTGTTATTTCCGGGTTGTTTAAATGCCCTCACCATGCGGGCCAATAAGAAGCCACAATGGAGGATGTCATGGCTTCCTATTGGATGACGACGGGAGATTTAAAGGCCATTATATTTCACTCGTAGGAGATTGTAGGCAGTGCATGCACAGAAGGAGGTGGTTGCCCCTCCGCATGCACAGTAACAGTGAGGCCGGTGCCACATGCGTGCACTGGACCGCCCGGTGCCATGCATACGCAGAAGCCCATTTGAGCGTGCTAGTTATATATATGTAAGTCACTCCCTTTCCTGTGTCTGTTGCACCCCCCTGAGGAAGATCCCCCTGTGGGATCGAAACGTTGGACTTCTGTGCTTTGTGTTCTAATACACTTACTGAATTTACCTGCCTGAGTGCTGTCTCCTTTTTGCCAGTTTCTGGTAATGTATGTTTTTGTTATCTTTATGGGATATGCACCAGCCCATTCAGGATAATATATTGGAGTGCCTGTGAAATCTTTTTCAACATATATATATATATATATTTTTTTTTACATAGTTACATAGTAGATGAGGTTGAAAAAAGACATAGGTCCATCAAGTTCAACCTATGCTGCTAAATTTAGACAACAGATACTTTATCCTATATCTGTACTTACTTATTGATCCAGAGTAAGGCAAACAAAAAACCCCATTAAGGGGGAAAATTAATTCCTTCCTGACTCCAAAAATTGGCAATCGGATTAATCCCTGGATCAACATCCTTCCCATGTATACTATACTTATTTGTTATATCCCTGTATACCTTTCCCATTTAAGATGTCCAACCTTTTTTTGAACAAATCTATTGTATCTGCCATCACAGTCCCCATGGGTAATGAATTCCACATTTTAACTGCCCTTACTGTAAAGAACCCTTTCCTTTGTTGCTGTTGAAATTTCCTTTCCTCCAACCTTAAGGGATGGCCCCGAGTCCTTAGTACTGCCCGTGGGATGAATAGTTCTTTTGAAAGCTCCTTGTATTGTCCCCGAATATATTTGTATATAGTTATCATATCCCCTCTTAGACGCCTCTTTTCTAATGTAAATAAATCTAATTTAGCTAGCCACTCCTCATAAGTTAGATTGTCCATCCCCTTTATTAATTTGGTGGCTCTTCTCTGCACTCTCTCTAGTTCCATAATTTATTTTCTTAGGATTGGTGCCCAAAATTGTACTCCATATTCAAGGTATGGTCTTACTAGTGCTTTGTAAAGGGGCATAATTATGTTTACTTCCCTTCCATCCATTGCCCGTCTGATGCAAGATAAGATCTTGTTTGCCTTGCAGCTACTGCATGACATTGGGCACTATTGCTAAGCATGCAGTCTACAAGCACTCCTAAATCCTTCTCCATCAAGGATTCCCCCAATATATCTCCATTTAATTTGTAAGATATATATATATATATATATATATGATCTGAGTTCCGTCCATTTTTTCCAGTCACTATACGACATACTAAGCTACTATACAATATACTATAGACTTCAGTGTTGTTGAGTGCTGTTACATAGGGGACTTTACTGGACCACTAACCCCCCCTCTTTTGAGACTAGTGTTTGCCAGTGTTTTCTTATTCGCTCTTTGAAAGGATACCTAAGATTGATGGACAGGTTCTTGAGCTAATGACTGAGAACCCACAGAAGGGTTTATGTGATTGGGTGTCGGGGGGGAGTGGAGGAGCAAAGACAGTGGAGCACAAAGAGATAAGAGCTACAAAGACTGGAAGATAGTGGCCCCTGTCCCAAGGAGCCGTGTAGGCAGAGATCAGCATGCGAGAGGAACCATCCAAGTTGAACTGGGTCGGAGCAGCCAATGAAAGGATTGCCAAGGTCCAAAGACAGCTTGCAGCATATCATGTCCCGGGAGTCATGAGTAACCCATAAGGGGATCACACTTTCAGCCCTACAGTACCATTGACTGAACATAAACAAGTTTCTTCAAGTCTTTGCGAAGAAACAGGCCTGCAACTGTACAACCAAACATTTAAATGGGCTCTAGCACTATGCCGACACCCACAAGGGCCCCTTGATAAAACATAGTCATTGGGACCTAAGGAGAGATACTGAGGGACAGTAGCACAGCGATACACACAGGGGTTAAATATTTTATCAACTGTGTAATTCAAATGTTGAGTCCTTTTGATAAGATTTGAACGGGATTGTTGAGGGGTTATTTCATAAATACCAAACCTTACTATACAAATACGTACAAATCTTCAGAAAAGAACATGGGGAGCGCAGGTACCGAAAGGGGGGGAAAAATAAAGAAAAAAACACAATAGTGCAATCTTGTTTTTTCAATGTAAATAGAGTTTAGCAACAAAGGAATTGCACTCACATTTTGGATTAATTAATCAGACATATATCCATCGCAGCAGGGAATGGTTTAAAGCTGTCATCACAAAGCAGATTCAGAGTATCTGAGTATAAAAGACAAGAAAAACATACAATAGTGCAGCTGGTCTGTTTATAGATAGTTAAGAATGACAGAGTGTAAACTCACACTCTTCAATCAATATAACAGCTTTGGTAGACAATATAATCTAGGAAGGGAGAAGTACTGCAGGGGGGAGTTAGAGAAGACAGGGTCTCCACAATCTCACCGCCTCGCGGGTCTCGGCGTCTCCAATGATGTCACCACGTCGCTCCTGGCAGATCGCCACCTGGATGTATAGAGATGCAGTGAAGAGACCCGCACTGCCCGCTCTCGCCTCACTGAATGCCACCAAAAGAACCACCACCCAACGCATTTCGCACTCGGCTTCGTCAGAAGTAGCGATCCCGTGTTAGGCATGTAAATGATTAAATACCCTCGCTGAGCTGATCTAATTGGTTAGCTGTTAAATTACAATGATGTATATCAGCTGAATAACGAGGAGTGCATTAAATAACAATCTAAATAACATACAATTAACAAAATTATTTTTTAAATATTTTAAAAACACCAGGACTAACATTGATAGCAGCAAATGCAATAAAAAAAAAAGACAGTAGAAATCCATTTAAAACATAGTAAATCACAAAAGCATTACACAACATGAAATATTTATACATTAATATAAAATAGAATAAAGACATTACACACATGATAAAATTCACACATACGGTATAAAAAACAGTAACTATATTCTAACTGATTACTATTTTTTTATATCATACTACTGCTGCGACACACTTTATTCGAGCAAATACCCAGTTTGTACCTGGAAGATCAGTAGAAGAACAGAGTTCATCAATAGTGCTCTAAATGACTATGGATTAACAACTCATTTTCCAAAATAAAATCCATATTAAATTCCCATTGGAACATACTGCAGAACGATCCAATAATTGGAAACAAATTACCTAATAGGCCACCAGTGGTTTTTAAAAAAGCTAGGAACATAAAATCCATTCTAGCACCTACTAGACTAAAAAGTACATCAGTCATTTGTGAAAGTAAAAATCAAAAGAATGGTAATTTTCAGTGCAAACGAAGTAGGTGTATTACATGCAAACATCTAAAAACATCCAATTCCATCATTTCTGCTTCCAATGGATCTGCAGTATTGCAGCCAGCAGGAATAAAATGCTTCAATCCCTGTCTGGAAAATAACGCAATGCACTCGGGCAGAAAACAGTCACAAACCTCAATACACCCGAGTATACCCGAATTCGTGGGACTACCCGAGCTCGAATAAAGTGTGTCGCCAGTGTATATGTGTGAATTTTATCTTGTGTGTAATACAGTATGTCTTTATTGTATTTTGAAGACTCAAGGAAAGGCGAGAAAGGAATTCTTCACTGAAAGAGTAGTGAATTCTTTGGACACCTGGGTGGGCTAGGATAAAATAGTAAATGAATTATAATGCTTGGGATGTCCTAAATATGAAAAATTCTGGGATCAAATAGCTTTACAGCAGAGTGGAGATATATTGCACATAATCTAACCAGAGATGTGAACCTGGATCCAGAGCTCAAATACTGTACGTCCAGGATTATGTGAAAATAAACAGAACACAATATAATGTAATACAGTAGAGACAAATGATGAAATGTATATGTTGTTGAGGTTTTGCTGTGAGTAAATCAGGTGGTGTGGTTATTAGGAGTGACCAACTTATATAATCCTCTAGGCACCCTCGTCAGGCATCGATCAGACCCAAAAGGGGAGGGAGGGACTTGTCAACTTTGATTGGCTTTTTTGCAAATTTGCCGATGTTTATTAGTTTTAATATATTTTTAGGACCTTTAATTTATTTACTTAGGGAAAGTGAAATTGTCTGTGTCTATTGAATTTGTTCGACTGCTAATATTCTGTTTCTTGTATTTATATTTTAGAAGCCCAGTTGCCAATTGTTCTGCATGTCTTTCGCTATGCTGGGAGTTTGTATAGCGGGTTGCCATTGTGATGTTGTATTGTTTATGTAACCCCTTTTGCTATGCCTATAGGAAACTGCGGGCGATTACGCGTTCTGCGGTACCTGTCGGCTTACAGGAGGCCTGAGCCTCCGCCAGTGGGAGCTTTCTCCTTGTAGTGCAGCGCCTCCACCTATGAGGGATCCCAGCGTTGGCGGGATAACCCCTCACAGGAACCAATCACAATAATGAATGATACATACACAATGTATTTAACTATCTTTACTGTACACACATTAACATATACAACCACCTGCAACAATAGTACTCCTCTCCTGTACCCACAGTGTACACTTAATGTCCCAACACGTGGCGATTCCCCCAAAATACTGAGGGTGCGGTGGCACCAATAACCCTGGTGTCCTTCCCAATGTCAGTCCCACCCAAGTGTGAGGTAGCGCTACCCCTGTGAACCGTTGGTGGACTTTTACCTTCCTGGGCACTCCTGTACCCAGATGCAGCTGTCAGTTGAGGATCAGTCAGGTTTCTCGCCGCGGTGCCTCCGACATAAATCCCCTCACTCCTTAGAGTCTTGATTCGCCTCGTGGGTGAGCTCCAGCTGGAGTGTATCATGTGAATGTCTATGTGGCCTGTGGCCTGGTCCCAGACCGCCGGGCACCGCGTGGCCATCCGGTCACCTGATGCAACAGCACCTCTATGTGCCAATGGGAATGCATTCCTATCTGGGGCCTTCTCTACAATTCTCAGCTGGGGTGACTCAGGGCCTAGCTGGGGCCTAAGGGGCAAGCCTAGGCCTAGTCCACGGAAGCACTGCTCCCTGGACACTACCTGCTCTGTTACCTCCCTCCATCAGTCTGGCACGCGTGTCCTCAGCCAATGAGGATATCTTGCTTCCCCTCTCTGTGCAAGCCCTATTGGCTGGGACGCCCCATGTGGGTTCCCCGCCACCAGAGGATCCTGGGACTTGTAGTCCCACAGTATCCTATGCGGAGCTACCTAATATGGCCACCGCACTCTGCACACACTGCGCATGCGCATCTCGCCATACTGCGCATACGTGACTAGATAGTCACCCCCACACTCCCGATCAGCGCGGAGCTCTGGCGGCACTTCAGCAGTTCCCCCTCACCGGAGGTAAGGAGGGGGACTCTGCTACATTTACTTTGTGCAATGTGCGCCGTGATGCTGTGTGCGTTGTGATGTCAGTTACGTGGACATACGCCGTGGCGCACATCTTTGAAAGCACCTGATGGGCTATTTATAGGGGATCCCTACCGCACTCGCTATAGCCCCTGAGAAAGCTTGTGTAGTGAAATGCGTCGGGCGTGGCCAGTATCGGAGAAACACCCAGGAACAGTCGGTGAAAAGTCTGCAGCTGGAAGCCTCACATCCTTTGGTTGTGACGTCACCCGCCGGAGTATAACTGCGACGTCGGGACACCGCTGAGAGAGAGAACGCTGCCAATCTATGCCTCTGACCCTGGGTGGTCTAACTGCTTGATACTACCTATGTTTGTGAGTGTGATACTTATATATTTAACTTTTTTTTATTAATAAAAGCAATCTGCACTATTATTGCTGTTTTGTGTTCTATGTGGGAATCCCATTCCCACCCCCTTTTGGGTCTGATGGATGCCTGACGAGGGTGCCTAGAGAAGCATAGAAGTTGGTCACTCCTAATAACCACACCACCTGATTTACTCACAGCAAGTGAGAGTGGGACACCTCAACAACATATACATTTCATCATTTGTGTATACTAGATTACACTATATTGTGTTTTGTTTATTTTCACATCATCCTGGACGTATTTGCACTCTGGATCCTGGCTCGCATTTCTGTTTTGCTCTTGGTTGGAGTCCTTTCAAGGAGCTGCACTATTTCCAGGAATAAGTATTAATTTTCACTTATTCACTATTAGGGTGTTGCACCATTTATATACACTTATGTGTTTATTTGCACTTGAATCTCTCTTTTTTGTGTTCACATAATGTAATCAGTCAAAGTATAATAATAATCATTTGTTTTATCTTGTATAGCGCTGACTGTATACAGAGTGCTGTACATAGAACTTTGCAGACACAACAAGGCACAGGGAGAGAAAGTGACTTGCCCAATGTCACAAGGAGCTGACATTGAGATCTGAACCCAGTTGCAAACCCAGTGTCATGGTGTTCAGAGTCAGCGCCTTTGCTCAATGAGCTGCTCCTTCATCCCATAGTAAGCATGGATATGTCTGAATCTGCTGTCAAATTAAATACCTATAAGCAAGTCATGTGAAAGAAAAGATCACTGGAAGTATAGGTCTGCGGGGGGAAGTACAGGCATACCCCGCATTAACGTACGCTATGGGACCGGAGCATGTATGTAAAGCGAAAATGTACTTAAAGTGAAACACTCCCCTTTTCCCACTTATCGATGCATGTACTGTACTGCAATCGTCATATACGTGCATAACTGATGTAAATAACGCATTTGTAACAGGCTCTATAGTCTCCCTGCTTGCACACAGCTTCGGTACAGGTAGGGAGCCGGTATTGCTGTTCAGGACGTGCTGACAGGCGCATGCGTGAGCTGCCGATTGCCTATTGGACGATATGTCCTTACTCGCAGTGTACTTAAAGTGAGTGTCCTTAAACCGGGTTATGCCTGTACTGACCTAGTTTCCCAACCAAAGCAAGCAAAATAGCGCGTAAGAATTGTTTTACTTTGGTCAAGATGTATCTCTTCTATTTTTCTTGCTTAAATAGTGTTTGCTTCCTTGTGTATTGAATTTAATAGATATATTGGTGACAAATTTTCAGGACCTAAACTGGCCAAGAATTTATACTCATGCTGAGCATGTAAGAATTGATTTACTGTGGTAAAAATCTATCTCATCTACTGTAAATTGTAGGAGTATAAAGAACAGGCAGTTTAGGTCCTGAAAACTTGTCTTCAATATATTTACTTAGTTCAATACACAAGGAACCAAACACTATTTTAAGGATTTCTTAACCCCTCTCTAACATGGCATTGGTTGTGATAAAATAACGCAATAACACAATATATAATATGACAGGCTTTGTCCACAACTCAGTGCTCATTCAGCATACTGTATCACAATACAGTATATAACAATGTATCATGACATAACTTCCTATGACATGGATTAACTCTGCAATTTACATTTACAGTACCTTAGACTAGGGGTTCTCAACTCCAGTCCCCAAGAAACCCCAACAGGTCAGGTTTTAAGGCTACCCCTGCTTCAGCACAGGTGACAAAATCAGTGGATCCGTCTTTGACTTCGAAGACTAGCCACCTATGCTGAAGCAGGGATATCCTAAAAGCCTGACCTGTTGGGGGGGGGGGGTCTTGATGACTGGAGGTGAGAACCACCGCTTAAGGCTGCTCTTACAGTGCCGGTCGACTCCGACGCAACGTTGCGGCAAAACACATGTATTGCCGCAGTCGCGTGCGCTTATAGTAGGAGCAGCGCGACGGCTTGGTCACGATCGCTGGAAGTCATCTCCATTTTATTTTTCCAGCGGCCGCAGCCTGACGTCACCGTCGCCGGCACTATAAGCGCAGCCTTAGAACCACTGTGATACATTCGCCGAGTTCCATGATCTCAGCATTTAGCTCACGGCACGTCTGTGCAGTCGGAGAAAAGCCTGTGCTCTTAATGGAGTGGTTTGATAATCAAACATTCCCTGCCCTTTGGACTTCAGAGGGAGGAGGGCAATATTAAAAACCCACCCACAGCACAAGATCCTGCAGTCAGCATTACAAGTAAAGCAATTTGCAGTGACGGGAATTGATAAAGAAGTGGTGATGGATTATATGATTATTTATTTATGTGCCAACCACCCTTAAGATTCTTTGAATTTTTAATATTACATTTTTAAAATAATATAACAAGAGATGCATTCTTATCTTTAATAAACACCTTATCTGGACTGCAGCTTTAAATTACAGTGCATAGTGATGGTTTTAAACTAATGTACATCCATTAATTATTTAAACCCACTTTAAAATTTTAAGCAAGTGCAAAAGAGGATAATAAATGCAGCCGGCTTTTATGGTAATAGCAAGTAAGTACTGTAACAAGTCATATTCTCATTAACTGTATGTCTCATTACCTCGTGTTGTTAAAAAGACCACAACCTTGTGTTGAAATAATAAACAAATACAAAACCCCTAATGAAACAAACAAACATAGATCAAATGTGGATTCAGCCATCAGAAATGGACTTTATTTATAAGGTAAGGCTGGGGGGGGGGGGGGGGGCGGAACATTTTCTAAGGGGGTCACCGAACCAAGCCCTGCGCTTACAGAGGCCGGGCGCTTACAGAGAGGCCCTGCGCTTACAGAGAGGCCGGCGCTTACAGAGAGGCCCGGCGCTTACAGAGAGGCCCGGCGCTTACAGAGAGGCCGGGCGCTTACAGAGGCCCCGCGCTTACAGAGAGGCCCGGCGCTTACAGAGGCCGGGCGCTTACAGAGGCCGGGCGCTTACAGAGAGGCCGGCGCTTACAGAGAGGCCGGCGCTTACAGAGAGGCCGGGCGCTTACAGAGGCCCCGCGCTTACAGAGGCCCCGCGCTTACAGAGAGGCCGGCGCTTACAGAGAGGCCGGCGCTTACAGAGAGGCCGGCGCTTACAGAGGCCGGGCGCTTACAGAGGCCCCGCGCTTACAGAGGCCGGGCGCTTACAGAGAGGGGCGCTTACAGAGAGGCCCGGCGCTTACAGAGAGGCCGGGCGCTTACAGAGAGGCCCTGCGCTTACAGAGAGGCCGGGCGCTTACAGAGGCCCCGCGCTTACAGAGAGGCCCGGCGCTTACAGAGGCCAGACGCTTACAGAGAGGCCCGGCGCTTAAAGAGAGGCCCGGCGCTTACAGAGAGGCCCGGCGCTTACAGAGAGGCCGGCGCTTACAGAGAGGCCCGGCGCTTACAGAGAGGCCGGGCGCTTACAGAGAGGCCGGGCGCTTACAGAGAGGCCCGGCGCTTACAGAGAGGCCCGGCGCTTACAGAGAGGCCGGGCGCTTACAGAGGCCCCGCGCTTACAGAGAGGCCCGGCGCTTACAGAGGCCGGGCGCTTACAAGAGGCGTGCGCTTACAGAGGCGCCTTAGCCCCGCGCTTCAGAGGCCAGGTCGATCTTCAGAGGCCCCCGCCTTACATAGGCCCGGCGCTTACACAGAGCCCCGCGGCTTACGAGAAGGAGGCCCGTGCCTTACAGAGAGTCCCTGCTGCTTACAGAGAGCCGGTGCGCTTACGAGGCCCCGCCTTACAGAGAGGCCCCGGCGCTTACAGAGAGGCCCGACGGCGTTACAAGAGGCCCGGCGCTTACAGAGAGGCCCAGCGCTTACAGAATGGCCGGCGCTACTATAGGGCCGGATCGAGATGGCCGGGCGCTTACAGAGAGGGCCCTGGTCTCTAACAGAGAGGCCGGCGCTTACAGAGAGGCCGGCGGCTTACAGAGCCCCGGGCTATAGTCCTGCTTACAGGAGGCCCGCTCGCTTACAGAGAGTCCTGGGCAGCTTAAGAGGTCCCTGGGCGCTTACAGAGCCGGCTCAGAGGGCCGTCGTTAAGGAGCGCGTCCAGAGAGGCCCTGCGCTTACAGGAGGCCGGCGTTAGGAAGGCCCGCTTCAGAGGCCCGCGCTTCGAGAGGCGCTTGCCTTACAGATAGCCCGGGCGCTTACAAGAGGCCCAGGCGCTTACCAGAGAGGCCCCGCTCTTACAGAGAGGCCCGTGCTCTTACAGAGAGGGCCAGGCCGCTTGCAGAGAGGCCCTGCGCGCTTACAGAGAGGTCCCGGCGACTTTACAGAGAGGCCCCGCTTAATGCCCGCTCGCTACAGGAGGGGCCCGGCGCTTACAAGAAGCCCGCGCTTACAGAGAGGCCCGCTCTTACAGAAGGCCCCGCGCTTACGAGAGGCCCCTCAGGGGCCCGCGCGCTTACAAGAGGTCCCGGCGCTACACGGAGCCCGTCGCTTACAGATGAGGCCACGCGCTTACAGCCCGTACAAGGCCCGGCCGCTCTTACATAAGGCCCCGCGCTTACAGAGAGGCCCCGCGCTTACAGAGAGGCCCGGCGCTTACAGAGAGGCCCGGCGCTTACAGAGAGGCCCCACGCTCTTCCCCACAACATTTATATTGATTGCTGGAGGAGAGCGCGGGGGCCTCTGTAACTGCCCCTTACCCTCTATCCAGTTTAAGTTACAGTTTAAAGACAGAACAGTGTATTTAAATGCATTCACATAATTTAGACAGGGGCCCCTAAGCCTGTTCTAGTCTTTAAATTATATTACATTGTAAATACTGCAGCTAAAGCAGAAAAGGGTTAAAGAAGTACAAAGCAAGCAACCTGTCCAAGGACAGATGCCCAATGGACTTGACCCATGGTTACCTGTGCAAATGTGACCCCTGCTAGTTTGTTAGTGTTTTCCAAAGATTATTTTGCAGTGTACATGTGTTCCTTAAACATGTGCAAAGCAAACATTTGCCTGTCTTCGTTTCTATGAAAATAAAGAAGAATGTTCTTGTCCTCTGGGCCTGAGAATAGGGGAGTGCGTGTGCATTAAGTGTTTACTCCACCTCCAGCCTTCCCTGTCAGGTGGCCAGTGGCGGAGGTCCCATTAAGCCGAGCCCAGGGCTTAATTTTGAGGCTGCAAATTTCCACCCCCCCCCCCCCCCCCCTTTCAAGGGCCCCCCCCCCCCCCCCCCCATTCTCAGCCCCCCCCCCACCCCCCCCATATTCAGAGGCCCCCCTCTCTTCCCCACTGATTGCCAGGAGGAGAGCTTCGGGCCTCGGTAACGTTCTTACCTTCTCCTTCGTGCCGCCCTCCTCCTACAGCATCAATGACGCTGTGACATCACGTGGCGTCGCGTTGCCACAGCAACGTGACCATGTGATGTCACAACGTCATTTGACGCTGAAGGATGGAGGGCGGCACGAAGGAGGAGCACGGCACCAGGGAAGTGCCTAAGGGCGGCAGTTTTGTAAATCCGCCACTGCAGGTGGCCAATAAATATACGTAAAGAGGAGAAAGGGAGACTTTGTGAAAACTCCCGTTCAGCACATAGCACACACAGGCAGTGAAACCCCTCCCATGTCTCAGCTTACAATGTTATATAAGGGGGTCACCCCCGGTTTCCCTGATGTCCCTTTGCTCCCTGTCTTACCCCTGTGGCAGTGGGGTAAGGGGACGGCGACTTCTCCCGGTGGGCGCCGCCATCTTTGTTGTGACGCGAGGTTCGCGCAATGCGCAGAGGTTGGCAAGGGTAGCGGTGGCGATTACAAGTGTGCAGGAGCTCTGGGAGGTTGCGCAGACGCAGTTAAGCATAGCGGCGGCCATTACATCTTCGCACAGGCGCAGTAGAGATCGCGCACGCGGTCCCCATAGAAAAGAGGTCCTGAGTGGACTACATCTCCCAGCAGCCTCTGGGGAATGCTCTATGATCCCTGTCACCTGCAGCCAGCCAGCCACTGAGACTTGCAGATTCTCCGCCGCCATCTTAGTTGTGACGCGAGGTTCGCGCAATGCGCAGAGGTTGGCAAGGGTAGCGGTGGCGATTACAAGTGTGCAGGAGCTCTGGGAGGTTGCGCAGACGCAGTTAAGCATAGCGGCGGCCATTACATCTTCGCACAGGCGCAGTAGAGATCGCGCACGCGGTCCCCATAGAAAAGAGGTCCTGAGTGGACTACATCTCCCAGCAGCCTCTGGGGAATGCTCTATGATCCCTGTCACCTGCAGCCAGCCAGCCACTGAGACTTGCAGATTCTCTGCAGCATTGGATTTGATACATTGTTGTGAAGCACATGAGTCAGTTAGGCTGAGGACTCAGAGGGGGAAAGAAGGGGGGCAGAGAGCTGCGAGCTTCTGCTCTAGGTAGGCCAGAAATCCCCAGGCTAGAGTTGAGGTCCTGACTCCCCACTAGTGAGGGTGGGTGTTCATAGGGACAGGCCCTTAGATAAGGACCCTGTGCCCCTTCAGCTGTGTGCTAGGCAGGGACCTAGTGACAGTACCTGTGCCGTTCCTTAGTGCAGGGCGAGAGAGAGGCCCTGCTGCAGTTCCTAGTGCAGGGACCAGTGATAGAGTCTGCTGCATGTTCCTGTATGCGGTGTTGCTAATACAGAGACTGTCCTTATGGTGGGACGTTCGGCTGGACCCCATCCACGCGGAGGTACAGATCAGCGCTGGACCAAGCGGCGCTGGTAGATCCTTTGCGAAGACACCCAGGTGTAGAGACACCTGGGCAGGTATTTACAACCTTCCACACGTGCACCAACTTTAACTTGCTCCTCACATGTGACAGGCCTGTTTACACACATGGGTGGGCTTGGACTCTTTGGACACGGGGGTGTAAAGGTTATAGCCCAGTTAGGGGCAAGGTTATAGTTGCCAGCTAGTGGCAGAGGGTGGTACATATATCTTGTTGTGTATTGCTGATGTATGTGTTAAGTTACATTCTGCATATAGTAAAGACCGTTGCTATTTTACATCTAGTGTATGTGTTCATTTCTATGTTTCCTGCGAGGAACAACTCCCGCTCTGCTGGGAGCCATCGCAGGTGGAGGCGCTGCACCATATAGTAGTAGTAAGAGTAATTTACCCCAGATTCCCCGTGGCGGAAGCTCAGCCCGCCTGGTTGCCAAACAGGTACAGCACCACACTGATAAGTAGTCAGATACACCTACCCACCTCAATCTCACTTAGGGTGGGGGTAAGAGGGCTACAGTTACAAACTCATTTACAACTGTTTTATTACTTATAGGTCTCTGTAACAGGGGTAAGCTTGTAACCTCAGCTAGGACTGTGTCGGTTAAGTAGTTAATCCCTGCCTGAAGGAAGCAGGAGGATTCAGGAGGCCAGCTGGGTAGTAAAGGTTTAAAAGGAGGTCTGCAGCTGCAGTCCAAGAGGTTGTTGTTCCTAGACATGACAGGACTGGCTCGCACGGGACTCTGGGTTCTTCATACGGTTGTCAGCGCCTCCAGCAGTGATGGATCCCACAAAGTGTAGGCGTCAGCCCCCATCACTACACACTTACCTCCCTCCAGCCCAGGGACTGACACCTTAGGCAAAGGTATCTTTACAGGATCTTTATTCATGGCATCTCACAGCATCTTTAGCAGCATAGTCTTCTCCACTCATCCAAGGACTTCTAGACTGTGCTTTCTCTCCACTGCTCTGCTCCAGGTGGTCTTAGGCTAGCCAGCTCAAGTGAGCAAGCTTACCCCGCCATGGGCAAGACTCACATCTCCCACCATCACCTCATCCACCTTCACCCTAGCCAGGGATCAGAGAGGGACACACTCACCCTCCTTACTCCTGGAGGAGCAGGGGGTGACACAACCTACCCTCTCAAGGCTGAGGGGAAGTCTCTCTACATCCTCTCTCTCCAAGGTGGAGAGGAAGACTGCCCCTAACTTTAGGCTACTCCCCCTAGAAAGTTCTGGAAGGGGGCTCATGGACTGTACCCACCTACAAGGGGCTGTACACAGGCCATGAGACCACCTACCTTCCTTCACTTTCTGGGGGGGCTCAAGGGCTCACAGATTAACCTGCTAATGCCTGGATTTTAACAGGACTTATATAGCAGACTAGCTGAGAGACCCGGCGTTGCCCGGGATGTAAATGCGTAATAGGTAGTATTATTTATAAATTGTGGAACAATAGGTGAGTATTTGTTGTAAAGGTTGGATAATAATATTGAAAAGAAAGATGGAAGAAAATGTAATACGATGTTGTATAAAAATGGTTTATTGTAACCACACCACAGTACAATGTATATTTTGGTGCCATAAGTGATGTAAAAATGTGAGGCGTGTGTCCTGCTAGGGTGTGAGGCGGCGGGTGGCGCGTGGGTTTGGAGTGTGTCTGGAGTTGGGGGAATCCTGCCGGTGATTAGGCGGCGGGTGGGGCGTGGGGTTGTGAGTGCTGTCTGTGGTGGGGGTCCTGCTAGGGTGTGTGAGGCGGCGGGTGCGCTGGGTTGTGAGTGCTGTCTGTGAGTGGGGATCTGCTCAGGGTGTGAGGCGGCGGGTGGCGCGTGGGTTGTGAGTGCTGTCTGTGCGTGGGGGTCCTGCTAGGGTGTGAGGCGGTGGGACAGTGATGTCGGTGCGTATCCTCCCACCCTCACTGACTCTCATTGCCTCGCTCCAATGCCCGCCCCCGCCCGCCACACCTCTCTTTTGCCTGCGTCCCAGCCCCTCACTGACTCTCATTGTTCGTTCCAATTCTCCCGGGCCTCCCCGCACACCTCTCATTGGCCTGCGTCCACACCAATGCCCTAATACAGTGTTTTTCCCAACTCTTGCGCGCGCCGCGGCTTGGCTAGAGGGGCCCCGCGATTAGGGCCCCAGCCGGGAACAAGGCTGCAAGCTCATTTAAGAAAAAAAAAAAAAACCTCTGAGGGAAGCAAGGAGCGTCACGTGACCGCTCCCATCCAATGGGACTGCAGCCTGCCCGGCATGGCAACTTCAGTGCCCGGCATTGCAACTAACAACCACCAGACAGCAGTGTTGTGTTGGTGTGTGTGTGGGTGTGTGTTGTGTGTGTGTGTGTGTGTGTGTGTGTGTGGTGTGTGTGTGTGTGTGTGGTGGTGTGTGTGTGTGTGTGTGTGTGTGTTGGTGTGTGTGTGTGTGGTAAACACGTGTGCTTCAGGTGTGTGTGTGGTATGTAGTTTTAATGTGTGTGTGTGTGTATGTCTATATGTGGGTGTGGTGTGTGTGTGGAGTGTGTAGAGTGTGGTGTCTCTGTGTGGCTGTGTGGTGCTTGTTGTGTGTGTGTGTCTGTATGTGGTGTCTTTATAGTATCTCTCATGTCTGGATGTGTGGTCATCTTGTTGGTGTTGTGGCTTATCTCTCTCTTCAGCTCTCTCTAAAATCTGTTGTGTTTGTGTGTGCCTTTATTCTCAAAGTTGCAATGTTAATCAATTTATTCTCACACGCTATTTAAATAAAATAGTATATATATACCCACACACACACCAGCTACCAAGTGACAAACACACCACAGGAGTACCCCCGCCTCCCAAGCCGGCTGGCTGTCTCCTCTGCCAGGACAGCAAAGCTCCTGGTAGAGCGAGCGGGCAGCAAGCAAGGCGAGCAGCAGCCACCTAAGCGCTTACTTGGTCCCAGGCCGGAGGAACTATAGCCGCGTGATTACGATGCAGGGGCTTGTGTGCATCTGTTCAGACCCGGCTCCAAGCGACGCTGAGCTGCCTACGCTGAGAGAGGGGCCCGGCCCTCACGCTGGAGGAGCAGCACCGGGAAGACAGTGTCTCCCAGCAGCACGTCAGCGTCACCCCCTCCCCTCCCTCCCCGCCCAGCACACCGGCCCCCCCCCACTGCAGCACCCCCGCAGCACTGACCTCCCCGTGCAGGGACCCCGAAGAGCGTTGGTCCGTTCCCAACCCTCCACCCCGTCCCGGGCCCCCCCGTATCTGTGTGTATTTATTTGTGTGTGTTGTGTTTATCTGCATCAGTGTGTGTGTATCTGTGTGTATTTATTTGTGTGTGTGTGTGGTATTTATTTGGTGTTCTGATATTAAAATTTTTTGTGTGTGTGTGGAAAAAGTGGTGATTTACTTGTGTAATATTATAATGATGTTTTCTTCGAAACAGCGGATGCGGAAATCCCGCGAGTCGCCCGCGCGTGGGGTCCGAGCCGCGCGATAGGTGACGGTCAGCGACGCTCTCCTAGGAAACTAGCAATACGTAAGCGTGGTGCCTCGCGCGTGCGGTCCACAACTCAACTCTCTCGTAACAGCGTTGTCGTTCGATCCTCTCTCGCTTTCTCTTTCTCCTCGCTCTCTACGCGAGGTTACATTAATCCGTGCTCTCACTCGTCTCTCTGCATTGGTAGATGTCAGCGAGAGAGAGAGAGTAGAGTTCCGGGGGGGGGAGAAGGAAATGGCGCCTAAATCATAGGGTGTTTACCGGGAGTCTCTAGCAGATGGGGTGTATTTTTCCTAGAGGAGGAGAGTGCTAGTTCCAAGGTCTCAGCTCTCCGATGTTATTTCCGTTCTCGGCGGCTCTCATGTTCCGGTTAAAAAGCGTGCGTGCTAAGTGACAGGGATGCAGGTGGGAGCTTTCCTTTCGCTCTTGCTGCTTAGCTTTTCCTCTCTACGAATTGAGGTCAGAGAGGAGAGTGCATGTCAGAGAAGAGAGAGAGATTGAGGGTCATGACAGAGGAGTTTGGGTCAGAGAGAGAGATAGACGGAGAGCGTGAGGGAGGGTCAGAGAGGAAAGAGTAGAAGTTGGGGAGTTTCAGATGGAGAGAAAAGATAGAGGGATCATCTGGAGGGGCGAAGGGGAAAAATCGCTCGATGCTCTAAGAACGGGTGAGAGTAAAATAGCCTCGCGCGGTTTAAAGCGTTGGAAAAAGGCACAGGGTAAAGAAAATGACGCTCCGACGCGATTAAACGGTCCGATAGGAGAGTGGAGGAAGGGAGGGTTCACAGAGAGAAAGAGAGAGTGAAGGTCAGAGAGAGCGGAGAGAATGAGGTCAGAAAGGGAGATGAGGGATTAGAGAGGGGTCAGAGAAAGAGGAAGGTGTGAGGTCAGAGAGAGAGTAGAGTCAAGAGAGAAAGTTAAGGTCATGAGTAGATTTGATTTCATAAAAGGCTGGAAAGAGAATGTGAAAGGGGTTGAGGTCAGAGAGAGTGGTGAGGGGGTGCAGGGGAAAGAAAGAGAAGAGGAAATAGAGGGGATGTGGGAGTTATAGGAGAGATGGCAATGAAGAGACAATGAGATTAGGAAAGATTCATATGTTTCAGGGGAGAGAGAGGAAAAGTGAATGAGGGGTCAGAAAAGTGAGAGATTGAGATGAGTTTGTCATAAGAGTAAAGAGAAAAATTGGTGAGGTTGCAGAGAGATAGAGTTTCTTCCTCGCTAGATGCGTCGCGACTGCGAGGCAAGCGAAAAGAAGAGGGAATAAAAAAGAAGACTACCCTTTCTTTTACAACCCCTCCGGCGCCTTTCCAAATCCCACCATTCCCCCCCCTACGCTCCATTTTCACCACCATCCGATCCACTTTCCCCCGGCCCTACTAATCCCTCCACCCCACTACCCCACTCCCCTCAACCCTTTGCACCCCAATCAACCCCTCCACCACCCTCCAACCTATTCCCAACCCCTTCCCCCCATCCTCTACTAACCCTTCCCCCCCACCTGCTCCTATAAAAACCTTCCCCCCCACGACTCCTCACTAACCTTCCCCCCCTACCTCGAACCCTTCCCACCTCCTCTAAACCTTCCCCCCTCCTCCACCCCTTGCCCCCCTCCTCCACCCCTTGCCCCCCTCCACCACCCTCTCTCCCCTTCCGCACCCAACCCGCCCTTGAGCTTCCTGCTATGCCTTACCCTCCCCCCCCGCCTCTGCTCTGCTCACCCGCCCGTTACTCCGGACCGCCTGCCTTTACCCACCGCCTCACAGCCGCTGCACTGCACAGCAGACACTACGCCACAACCACAATACGCAGACAACAACCTGCTGCCTCCGCCCCGGACGCAGGCCAATGAGAGGTGTGCGGGGGCGGGCATTGGACGCAGGCCAATGAGAGTCAGTGAGGGGTGGGACAGTGTGGCATTGGTGTTGGACGTAGGCCAATGAGAGGTGTGCGGGGGCGGGCATGGCCTGAGCCGGAGTGACAGGGCCAAGGTCCAATGCGATTGACCCTTGGGACGCAGACATACAGTGATTTCACAAATATATAGTAGATACACTATGTGGGGAGAAACAGGTACAGCTGGACTTACCCTGTTACATGTATATGAACTTTTTACTTCCTGGAGCTAAGAGCTATATTTTGAGTTGCTGAACTTTGGCAGAATAAAAGCCTACGTTTAATTTTCGCAACATGGACCTCATTCAAGATTTTCAGTTAATGTTTTTAATAGCTTAAACCAGGGGTTCTCCACTACAGTCATCAGGACTCCCCTCCCAACCCCCAACAGGTCAGGTTTTCAGGATATCCCTGCTTCCGCACAAGTGGTCCAATCAGTCCCAGCTTCAGCACAGGTGGCTCAATTGGTCCCTGCTTCAGCACAGATGGCTAAATCAGTCCATGCTTCAGCACAGGTGGCTCAATCAGTCCCTGCTCCAGCAAAGGTGAGCCACCTGTGCTGAAGCTGGGATATCCTGAAAACCTGACCGGTTGGGTGGTTCTTGAGGATTAGGGTTTAGCACCACTGGCAAAAACCATATGATATTTATTTCTTGCTAGTGTAGTATCAATATCTGTAAGCATTTTGACTAATGGCTATTGAAAATGAATTGGAGCTTCATATGCTAATTCAGAATTACTTTTCAGTTACATATTTTAACAGCATAAATATTGCTTACAATAAAATACAGTCTTAAAAAAACTGCCACGGTGTTTTAGAAATGACAATCTTTGTTTTTAGCACTGCTACTTTTACAGAGCTATTTTGACCACTGCTGATAAGTAATTGCTGAGCTGAGATTGAAGGCAGAAAATGCAGTAATTGGGAGAATAATTAGGACAATGGCAGACTGATTTAATGGAGCTGTAAATCTGAGTCCTTAAATCAAGATTAATTAACCCACTCATTGCTTGATGGGCCTGCAATGCAATTTAAAGAGGAAAAGTGAAACCCAGTTTTGAAATGTTAAGTCCGTTGAATAGCTTTGCAAAACAAAACCAATTCCTAGTGGAAAAGGTACACACAAATTCATAGCACATTGTCACGTAAAAAACGGGGGAAATAAAGGTGGGTGCTAAAAAAGGTCCCCAACGAATCCTTCCAAATAGGGAAAAATATGTACACATGAAGTGAATGTATCCTCTTTTTCAAAACATAAGAAATAATTCCTTAATCATAAAAAAGACACACCCCACCCAGTCCTTGTTATTTAATGCAGTGTGGTGTGTCCTGAGTTGGGGGCTGCGGCCGCCTCTGCACAGGTACTGTATAGCAGGGGAGCGCTAATTTTTTTCCCTGCACCCCCCCTGCCGGCAGTTCCCCTCTCTCCGCGCCCCACGCGCCCCGCTTACCTCGTCTCCGGCGTCTGGGTCATTTGATGCCGCGTTGCCATGGCAATGCGTCTAAGGTGCCGCCGGAGCCAAGATAAGTGAAGTTTACAGAGGCCTTCGCCTCTGCCCCGGCACTTCATTTAAGTGCCTTCGGGAAGCGCACGGGGCCTCTGTAAACCCTGCGCCCCCCTCAGACAGTCTCGCGCCCCCCAGTTTGTGCACCGCTGCTGTACAGTATGTAACAGATTACAAGAGAGAAAAAACTAAACTGAAAGGGCAAATATACTGTATATATAAACGTTTTTACGTTGTTGATAAAACAGAGGAATGCTGCTCACAAACGCCAGCTTTTAGATGGCATACAAAGTCGCAGCTGTTCTCCTTCCACTGAAAATTGGAAACCTATTATTAACTAAAGCTTTTATTCTGCATGAAGGGAAAAAAAGGTATTTTTCTTACAATACCCTTGGGACTGCGATGAAGCCCAAGTAATGTGAAATATAGTGAATGTAATAGTGGATAAAAGCAGAAGAAAAGAAAAAATATATAAATATATGTGAACATATAATAAATAATACTGTCTGGGAACTTAGGCTGAAACAGTAACCCTTCGTTTGCCCCATGATATTGGGGCAAAATAATGTGGCATCTTGGAGGCCTTTATGATGTTGCCCCAACGTTATGATCTTTGTGGTTGTTTCTAGGAGAAACCGCAATCTCAACTCTCATGCCCAGATCCACAGAGGTCTGTTAAAAAGCGCCCTGCGTGGGACTTTAAAACAAACAAAAACATTGTTTTTGTTTTAATATATGCTGCCGATCGATTCGTTCTCCTGTGATCGATCAGGAAAGATCCTGCTTCCCAGGGTTCACTAAATGGCTACCTTTCAGTTTCAATCAATCCTTCAGTCAGTGTAAATCAGCAGCTACAATGTATTCTACTACTAAGGTAACATTATCTATTGTTCCAGTTTGCAGCTCAAACTGCTGGGAACATTGGCAACACATTGTTATAAACAGGAAAGTGTTACAATGATCTTGCACTGCTGGGGAGGTGGGCTAAAACCTGCTATAGAAATCAAAGGATGCTCAGTATATTAAAACTCATTAAAAAATAGCATTAAGAGATATCTTTATAATACTGGAGACCCACTTAAATAGAGAAGATACAGAGTGACTAAAAGATAGGGCTTTCCCTCACATTTTCCACTCCCCAGCCCAGCACATGAAGGCAGGAGTAACGATTCTTCTGCGGTCGACCCTTCCCTTCCACCTTGACTTCCCAAAATCAGATAGAGAGGGCAGAATGCTTATTGTGGTGAGAAGACTGGGAACAGAGGAGATAACCCTGGTGGGCCTGTACACCGCCAAATGAGAACTAAGCCCGTTTCTTCACTAAGGTTGTCCCTACCATAATGAAGCATAAAAAAAAGGTCACCTAATCATAGGCTGAGACCTAAATACAATTCTGGACCCCACAAAAGATAAACTAAATCCCTCATCCACAACTCACATATCCCCAGCTAACAACTCAAAAACATTGAGAGACACTCTAATAGAATATGGTCTTGTGGATACATGTAGACTAGCAAATCCCACCACGAGAAGTTATTCATTTTACTCACCCCCCCCCCCCCCTGTCCCCCATAATCAATACTCGACTTTATACTAGCCCACATTGAATTGTCAGGTAACATCATAAAAGTAGACATCGATAACATTACATGGTCTGACCACGCTCCGGTAACATTAACCCTTAAAGGCATTAAACACACAGCCCTCACACTAAGGGGGAGAATAAAGAATATTCTCTGGTGATCCCAGAGATGGAATACTCCATCAAGGAAGCCCTTCTTCCATACTACACCTACAATGACAATAATCAAGTCTCCCTCTCTGCACTCTGGGCAGCCAACAAGGCTACCCTGAGAGGAACACTTATAAGCATGGCATCCCATAGGACAAAAACCAAGACAGACAAATTGTACAAATTAGAGACGCTGTTCCAGGATTCCCCTTACCTCATTCTGAGGACCAACGTAGACAAAACTAGAATAGAGCTTAAACAACTTCTAGTAGAATACAGAGAGAGTCTTACGTTGGGCAAACCAACCCTTTTGAAAAAGGCAGACAGAATATTGGCGTCCAGACTTCGGATCAGAAAGCAAGTCTGAATATATTTATGCTATTAAAAAAACTCCCTCACGTACAACCCCTTCGAAATTAACGAGGAGTTTGTTAAATACTACAACAACCTGTACAATTTAAGGACTACAAAGAATTTAGAAAAACCACAGGCTGAAGTAATAGATCATTTCCTGAGTGAATGTGATCTTCCCTCCCTGGACCATAACGAGCCCAGCATACTGGATGCCCCGATTACTAATGAGGAAGTAGTGGAGGTAATTAAATCCCTTAAAAACACAAAGGCCCCAGGACCAGTCGGGATCTCAAATTTGTATTTAAAATGTTTTCCCCCATTTTGTCCCCTCACCTCACTAAACACTTTAAAAGTATAATGAGAGGTCCAGACCTTCCACTTGAGATGCTGGACCCCTCAATATCTGCTATAGCTATAGTCCCATATCGCTAATTAAAGTAGACATCAAAACTTTTGCTAAGGTCCTGCCAAACTGCCTTAATATGTTCCTGGGTAAACTGATTCATACAGGCCAAGTGGGCTCCATACCAGAGCGACAAGCATCCGATAACATGCGCAGAGCCGTTCATATTATACACAACAGCCATTCTGAATAAAGACCTAGAGTGATCCGGAGCCTGCACACCGAAAAGGCCTTTGACAGGGTATCTTGGCAGTTCATGTTCAGAATAATGAAAAAGATGGGTCTCGGAGAGGGGTTCATTAGAGGTATCCGGGCTCTACAACAATGGCCACAATCCGCATATCAGGGCACTCTTCTTATCCATTTACCATAACAAATGGAATGTTCCAGGGGGGAAAGTATCCCCCTTACTGTTTGCTATGTGCATTGAAACGCTATAATCAAAAATCCACCTACAGGCGAACATCACCGGGGTTACTATTGGTGACAGTAATTACAGCATTTCTCTGGTTGCAGATGACATGCTGCTCGCCCTCACCAATCCACAGAGTTCTCTACAGAGTCTCTTTGATCTGCTAGAGGACTTCGGCAAGCTTTCTAACTTTAAAATCAAGTGTACAATATCAGAGGCTCTGATCCTACACCTCCTGACAGAAGAAGTCATAACCCTTAAAGCAGCCACCCAAGCTGCATTTTTTATTTATTTAATTTTTCCCCTTTAATATGTGCATCAATATAATCCACACAATGATAAGTAATTAGCTAAGTTGCCGATCGATCGGCAAAGCTTCGGCTCGGGTGTTCACTAAATGGCTGTCAGTGCACTGCCAGAGAGAGGGCAGGGCTCAAAAAGGGGTGTGTCAAAGCCCGTTTCAGAAAAGGAAGGGGATGTGACTATAAATGCTTGTTACATTATAATACATTAAACATGTCATTCAGAGTTGTTGTTTTTTGTTTTTTTAAATGCTACAAGTATTTTCTCATATTACAGAACCGATTTATTTAAAAAAAAACACACATGTAGGATATTGCTTGTTCTGCAGCTTTCTAATAATATGGAAAAAGGATAAGTTAAAGTACCTCAGGGCGTACGTAACTAAATCATTTAACGAGCTTTATGAATCAAATTACCCAGCTCTACAATATTTAAGAGGCTCAAAAAACACTAAAAAACCTGGGACTCATACCAGATCTTGTGGTCGGACAGGATAGCCTCGGTAAAAATTAATTTACTCCCCCGCATTCTTAATCTTTTTCAGGTCCTCCTTACTTCAGTCCCAATCTCCCAAATCCACAACCTACAAAAAACAGTGACAGATTTTATATGGTAGAGTAGGAAACCAAGAATAAAGAATAATACCATCATTCTACCAATGGCCTTGGGTGGTTTGGACCAGCTAGATTTATTCTGCTACTACATGGTGGCTAGATAAATCCTCCTGATATACTGGTCCTTACAGAAGGGTCCTAAACCATTGGTGGACATAGAAAAAACAGAAACAGGGGTGGACATAAGCGTTAACGTGCATCTTCAAAGAATAATAACATGGTGTCAAGTCATGTTTTCTCCCTTAAACAGCATTGTTTTACAAATGTTCCAACACTTATTGTCTCCAGCAATGGGATAAGCTCTGTGACCACCCCAGAGAATTATGGTTGTGCAGGGTGCAATATGGAAGCATCGACTCCTCCGCAGCAGTGTTGCGGAAGCACAATCTACGGAGCTGCGGCTTGTTGCTTTTCAGGTTTTCGGCGATGTGACTTTATGATCCCTGATTTAACAGAACTCTATCTATCTGACCCTCAGTGAGCTGAGATTGCGGTCAGAGTAGATAAGGACCTCCTCTTCCGTTCCCAATGTCAGGGGGTGGAAGGCAGTCATGGGTACCGGGCACTAGCGACCACCGAGTGCTGCTGACTTTCTGACACACAAAGGACTACACGATAAACTGCCAAAGCGGTGTGCATTGCATTATGTGTTATTCTTCCAGGGTAAGGAATGTTTGCAATCAACAGGATAGCAGTACAATAGATGAGGAAATAGTGCAGTGTGCCGGAGGAGAGGAGATTATCTCTAATGGGGTCCTGCCATGGTGGTCAATACCACCACTTTCTTCCCAGCCATGGTGAGCCAAACAAGTTGTACATGTATATACAGTATAATAAGCTGCACATTTGTTTCAGAGATGGTTCCAGCCCAAATGAAGACCTTTTGAAGCCAACTGTTGGCTTTTGCAGTGCTGGAATTATCTACAATACATTGCAGGTCTGTCTAGTACTGAAGTGGTTAAAATATTCACCTGGATCCAAGATTTCCTGTAGACGAAGGAAATATGTTTATTGTGTATTTACCCTTAATTTATTACAATGTAATCAGTCATAATTAAATTAAGTCAGTGTAATGCCAGTTAGTAGTAATAATTGTATTCATATAAATAATTACTTTTAATTGGGCTTCCTTTAGACTGTTGAGGAAATTTACAATGGCTTAGTTTAACTATTCCTAGAGCCATTTATAGGATCTCCAGAGGTAACACACTTACCACAATACATTTATCTAGATATTCCTGGTACAATTATGGTTTACAATGACTATTTCAATGCTCCTCCTCCCTGAGAATGCAGATAGCCAGAGGCCAGACAAAGATGAATTTGATGCCTCTTTTCTCCTGAGGAATCTCCCATTAGAACAAGGAATCAGATGACCCGTGCAGTGACCTTTAATTATCTGATGAGCCAAATGTATTTTATCATGCTGTAAATTTGATTAAGGCCCAGCCTTTCTAAGGAAACAAGCTGTTTGGCTGCTAAAATACGGCACAGATTGTCAGATACCTTGTCCTGTCTCACTCAGTGCATGGAGAAAGGATATTCTGGACAATTAACCATTTTGCTGCCTGTGGGGCCTTATTGTATATCCAGCAGCAAAAGGGTTGAATAAAATTATTCCTTTCCAGTCCAAATTAGTGTGCTCATTAGCACTCCCACGCCCACAAACGGTATATCTGCAAATTAAACACTGTGCCAATGGTTCAAAATTATTTCTCTCGAGGCAACCCCTACTCATAATGCTTCAATGTATCCCTACAATAGTGCAAACAGCAACATGCAGCAGATATAGCCACTCACACACTTCCAAAACAAACATGACATATAGCCAGTAACAGAAACATAAACAGGATAAGCAGCCAGGACAGACAGTTGCAGAAAGCACGTACAATCCTCAAATCCCTCTGCCCTGCAATCTCTCCGGTCTCTAGGAGTTCGGGGAAATCCCACAGCACCCTTTTTATCCTTTCATGGCACTGCAGAGTACCGCGGCACATAGGTTGAGAAACACTGTTCTAGAGACTAAAACAGCCTTAAAGTTGCAATCCCATCTAGCTGGTCAAAAAACAACTTTTTGTAAACAACTTCACTTGCTTCAAATGAGTTCATATTTACCCATACTAGATTGTAATCTGTATCTATTCGCCGCCACCACCAAAAGATAAACACAGACAAAATATGTATCAACAAAATATGAATCTGCCAGGGTCCAATGGTTACAAGAACATACTGAAGCAATAAATGCAGACAGTTTCATCAAAATAAAAGAAGATAAACAAAGAGTCTAACATACATTATCATCGGGATAATATTCATGAATACCTAATGGAAAACAAAATTATTAGTAATAGCATGGATTTATGAAGGATAGGTCATGCCAAACTAACCTTATTCTTTTCTTTGATGTGGTAAGTCGGAATTCAGACCAGGGGAATGCAGTTAATGTGGTCTACTTAGATTTTGCAACGGCTTTTGATACGTTACCATGCGAGGTTAGTGTACAAAATAAAGCAAATTGGACTCGGTAAAAATATTAGCTAAATTACATTTGTTTACAATAGAAAAGTGTCATCTAAAAGGGGATATGATAACTATATACAAATATATTCGGGGACAGTACAGGGAGCTTTCAAAAGAACTATTCATCCCAAGGGCAGTACAAAGGACATGGGGTCATCCCTTAAGGTTGGAGGAAAGGAGATTTCACCAGCAACAAAGGAAAGGGTTCTTTACAGTAAGGGCAGTTACAATGTGGGATTCATTACTCGTGGAGACTGTGATGGCTGATACAATAGATATGTTCACAAAAGGTTGGAAATCTTTTTAGAAAGGAAATCTATACAGGGATATACTAAATAATAAATATGGGAAGGATGTTGATCCATGGAGTAATCTGATTGCCAATTCTTGGAGTCAGAAGGAATTTATTTTTCCCCTTATGAGATATCCTTGGATGATATGACACTGGAGGTTTTTTGTTTGCCTTCCTGTGGATCAATATACTATATGTATAGATATAGGCTAAAGTATCTGTCTAAATTTATCATAGGTTGAACTTGATGGACGTACGTTTTTTTTTCAACTTCATCTACTATGTAACTATGTAACTATATTACCAAACTCCAGCGAACCACTTAAGTGCTGCTGCCACTTCCACAGCAAGATTTACTATAGATCTGATTCTGTATAATGTTTATATTAATTATAAAAGCAACCAAACCCAACCCCCCAGACCCCCCCAGCTTCTAAACTGGGGCACAAATACTACATTAAAGAAAAATCCCATTGACTCTATGGTAAAAACTTTTATGAATTATTATTGTGCAGGTTTTCTGCCCCAAGTTTATAGCCAGGAGACTTTGAGAAATTACCAGTTGTGCCTTTTAATTACATCTGAATATTTTATGCAAATTAATGATCCTCCCACTACTCAGCAATTAGAAGCAATTTGTAGTAAATATGTAGGGGCTTATCTGATAATGTCTCCCGACTTGGGCAAAACTAGCACAAAATAATTTATCAAAGGAAACAATGCAATTGCTTTCAATTACAGATGTAATCTTTTTACATTCATTATTTCCCAAATACTGATTAATTAAGGGGCTATGCTATGTTACACTCAGCTCGCCACAATTTACATGCAATTATTGTGTCAATCCTGATAGATGTGTAATCCTTCAATCCCTTCTTTTTCTGACAAATGTAGCCAGTACTACCTTAGGTTATAGATACGTATATATACACTTAGGTTATACATTGTTATATATACACTTAGGTTATAGATACTTATATATACACTTAGGTTATACATACTTATACATACACTTAGGTTAGAGTGCATACAACTGGGGATGTTTTGTCCCTCTGCCTTTGAAAGGAATATTTTTTCTCTTTGATGTACATATTACAGTAGTTTCCCCCAGTGCATGTCTCTGTATCATGTTCCTTAGATAAATATGGTGTTGTTTTTTGCATTGGGTTTACTCAAATCTTGTAGCTGGGAGACTTGAGTAAATGGGCCCCATAGTTGTTTTTGCCAGTTAACATAAGTGTCTAGTGTCTACTTTAAACCGCCAGGAATCTGAAGGTCTACAAAGCAGCATAAACTTCTCAAGTTACTTCGTTCTCAATGAGGATTATAGATCAATCTTCCAAAAGCAAGAGTAAAAGAAGACAACATACTCAAATGTTTTTATTACATTTGCCCTAACTTTGAGAAGGCTCAGTTCCCTATCCTGGTGGCAAACTAAAGCATCTTCAATAACTCACACAGCTCTTTATACCAGCTAAAACGTAATTAACAAGCAAAAAATACTGCCCCTTATTTGCTATTAATCACTGCAGTGCTGAAGTGGACAGCGACACTTTGCTTTTTCATGGATAATGTATGTACAATAAGAAGCTGCTCCAAGGAGGTGCAGACTGCAGAGCTCACATTGTGGTCTAAATGTCTACTGAAAAAACTTTTGTAAATTTTATTGGGAGAATGTCAGCTGCTTGATTTTTTTTTCTAGATTTCTGTATAATTCCTGACTTTTTTTTTTTGTCAATGAAATTTCCAAGCATGTAAACCTTGAAAGAGAGACAGAAATTGTCAAATACATCAATGACATAAATCAGGTACAATTAAGTAAAAAGAATTGTAGAAGAGGTCATGCACAAGAACTGGAGGGAAGGAGGCTTAGGGGTAGATGCATGTAACAGCCTTCCAGCAGAGGTGGTTTAGACTAATATAGTGAAGGAAATTAAAATGCTTGTAATGTATTAGACATAAAAGTATGCAATCTGTGAAATAATGGTTTATTAGGCTAGCCTCTGCCTTGATAAAGGCTTCTGTGTTCAACCAAAATGTTGGTTCTGTATGACATAATAAAAGTGCTTTAGAAAGTTTATATTGCTCTACTCTACCCAAATATGCATATACGCTAATAGAACCCTAACAGGATGGCCCCTCAGAGCAGCACATACCAGCAACAACGTTATTAAAATGTTTTCTGCAAAGGAGTTCCCAGAGCAAAAAAAAGTTTCCTCCTTGTAAGGCTTTATAGCAGCTCGGGAAAATGAGCGTATAATCAAAGCCAACATTTTATCTTCAGAGAGGCTCTACATAAAATCCACCACCCCCTCCACCAATACATACATCAAATCAATGTAAGAGTGGGATCCTGTTCCAATCTAGCTCCAAACGGACTGGAGTATCAACATTTTAACACTGTGATACACTGGAAAGTTCTATTAAGGGGCTATGTAAATGGATACCACAGTTAGTATTACCTGATCCTCCATCACATGGTGGATTGAGGGTTCGCAGTGTTGATAATTTTCCATTGCTATATAGAAAGTTTCAGATCCCAATACGAGACTTAATGTTCATTTATTTACATGCTTTCCAATGGTATTTGCCCTAAAATCTTTTTGGGGGTCTGCAACCTTGTTAGATACCGTTTTCTGCTGCAATTGTGATATGGGGTTTGTGTATTAAAGGGTTTGTGTATTAAAGGTACAATCCCACATAGTCTCCCAGTTGAATTTCTTAGGGGCCTTTGAATGAGGGAATATTTGTCAATCAAGTGTTTTCTTTACCCCTATCCCTCCCAGTCCTTATCAGAGATTCAATAAAGATAAGAGGAGGTGGATAAAGGGGAATCTGGCACTACAAGTACCTGCTGATCACACAGTGACATCACACAGTGACATCACAGAAAAGGGAGAGGCCAGACGAAATCAAACCTTTCCCAAGTCTCACTTTAAAATATAAATTAAAAATATCTACTACACTGAGATGAGACCCCTTAAACATGTCCCTGAAGTGAGTTAACTTTGGTCCTGGGAGTGATTACCCCATTAAAGTCTTTAACTGTAAAACCGGTGTAAAAACACCGCCAAAAAAAAGCACCACATTTATTAATCACGCAGATTTCATTGGTTTCAATGGGACTGGTTTTCCTTATGCAGTTGAACCCAAGTGATTTGTATCGGCGCTAAGTAACACCCTCAATATAATTAAGGTGTAAATAAATAAACACACAGTGAATAGGTGTGTAACCAAAAAAATACTTCTCAACCTTCACAGGAATTTGTAAGGATTCCTTACAGAAACAGGCTTGGTCCAAGGGGGGGGGAGAAGGGAGCGGTACAGTCAGGAACACACCAAAAATAAAAAGATAAACAAAATAATAGTGCAGTATATTCAAACAATGTGGGAGATAGTTGAATCTTGGCTCGGGTAGAATTCCTACTTACAACAAGTAGAGTAAATGTAAGCAGTAGTCTGACTAAGGGCCTCATGCAGAGAGCAGCGCTATGCAGAATTGGAGAGGGGGAAAAATTTTACCTTTTTTGGAGAGTTTTTATGTCCATATGCAGAAAGGGCAGAAAACTGCCTTTCTGCATATGGAGAGTTTCAACCAGCGCTATTAGCGCTGTTCAAACTACTGGGGAAAAAATCGCGTTTTTTTTTTTTTCCCTCTCCACCGGCCGCGGAGCGCCAGCTGCTTGGTGGAGAGGGAAAATGTTGAAAATCGCGCCATTTTTTTGCCGCGAACAGCCACTAGATGGCGATCGCGGCTCTCTGCATACGGCAGAGAAAAAAACTGGAGAGAATTTAAACTCTCCAGGCGCGCGGCGAATTTGAAGGGGAAAAAAAAAATGGCGCTTTTTTTTAAACTTGCCGGTTTCTGCCTTTCTGAAGGCAGAATCCGCCAATTAATGCCGCTTTCACTTTTTGCGCTGCTCTCTGCATGAGGCCCTAAGTCAGTATAGATAGGGTAAGGTCTTCAGCAGAGATGACTCTGGATATGAAGTAACTTCAAACGTGATTCATTGAAGTGATGGAGACTCCGATTCACGCAGAGTGTAGAGATCATATGCAAAGGAAACGGACCATAGTGTAGATCACAAAACACAATATTTATCCAATCAAACAAAGTAAGAAATGTACTTACAATAAGTACATAGGGTATGTACACGTAACAGTTTCGTTAGACAGTAGAGGGCTCTTAATTAAAAGAAGCTAGCTGGACTTTTCTCCCTTTGCTCCCACCTCGCCGCCGATGGATGGCGTCTGACGTCACTTCCGGTGGAACGGGTGATGACATCCGGTAGGGAGCGGGGAAGATGAATCTCAGCAAGTCAACAGCAATTTCAGCAGGCACCTCACACATCTTCACCCTTAGAGCAACTGCAGCGGACTGACGAAAAAGGCTCAACGTGTTTCGCTGTTCACAGACAGCTTCCTCAGGAGCGAAAGTTCTATTAAGGGGCTATGTAAATGGATACCACAGTTAGTATTACCTGATCCTTCATCACATGGTGGATTGAGGGTTCGCAGTGTTGATAATTTTCCATTGCTATATAGAAAGTTTCAGATCCCAATACGAGACTTAATGTTCATTTATTTACATGCTTTCCAATGGTATTTGCCCTAAAATCTTTTTGGGGGTCTGCAACCTTGTTAGATACAGTTTTCTGCTGCAATTGTGATATGGGGTTTGTGTATTAAAGGGTTTGTGTTTTAAAGGTACAATCCCACATAGTCTCCCAGTTGAATTTCTTAGGGGCCTTTGAATGAGGGAATATTTGTCAATCAAGTGTTTTCTTTACCCCTATCCCTCCCAGTCCTTATCAGAGATTCAATAAAGATAAGAGGAGGTGGATAAAGGGGAATCTGGCACTACAAGTACCTGCTGATCACACAGTGACATCACAGAAAAGGGAGAGGCCAGACGAAATCAAACCTTTCCCAAGTCTCACTTTAAAATATAAATTAAAAATATCTACTACACTGAGATGAGACCCCTTAAACATGTCCCTGAAGTGAGTTAACTTTGGTCCTGGGAGTGATTACCCCTTTAAAGTCTTTAACTGTAAAACCGGTGTAAAAACACCGCCAAAAAAAAAGCACCACATTTATTAATCATGCAGATCTCATTGGTTTCAATGGGACTGGTTTTCCTTATGCAGTTTCATTACCCTAGTTTTGCTGCCAGTAGACTCTGGTAAATAACTCCCAAGGAGTAACTATTTTTCCAGCCTGCTGCCAGAGGAGTTATCAATATAGTGATGTCAATCAATGAAAAGATTCTACAACATAGCTGCACTTCTCTGTGGGAACAGTGGGAATATTTACATATGGCCATCACCTGCCAAACCAGCCCAAAGGAATTTCACCATATCTATCATATCTATTAAAAGAAAGACTCCCTGATCCCAACCCCTGCCCACCAAGCAAGCTCTCAATACATCCAACCCATCACCGGACCATAATGTTCCCACCCCTGCCCACCACTAAGACATATTAACAATTACTCCATGCCCATCACATGAAATGCTCCATATATAACCCCACCATTGTTCTACTAAATAATATACAGTGCCCTGGACAAGGATGCTAAATAAATGTTGTTATACAGTAAATAAAAATGATGCTGTTGCTTGCACTTGTTTTAGCCTGGTATCTTAGGTAAATAGACTCCTTGTTCTTTAATCTTTGCATATTTATGTTATTATTTCTAAGTGACAATGGAAAAGGTTAATATGCATGTAAAGAACCAGCTCATGCCACCTCAAGCTTACTTCTCCCTAATTCCAGATCAAATGTTCACTGCTTTGATTCAGTTCAATTCCAATTTCCAATTTCCTGTTGCATATGGAACAGATTTAAACAGTAGCATGAAATTGATGGATTTGGCTTCATTCCGCAAGGATTTTCATACATTGCGCTGACTCTTATTGCCCTTCCAAATATCATCGGAAAACTGCATACTCAAACAAGCTCAAACTCAGACACACCAGGAAGAAGAAAGCACCTGTTCAGTATTCTGCCCGGCAAAACATGTTAGGATGGAGTAACTCTGTCCCTGTTATATCAGGCTGGTTTTAACATGATTGTCACATGAGCCTTGATATCCTCAGGGAGAGTGGAGGGACATCCCTGATTAAGTTACCCGTCTCTAGTGGTGTATATTAAAAGCACTCTCTTGGAGTCCAGACACGTTTGGGGCCTTAGTCACTGAGCGGTACTATGCCATAATACAGCCGTGAGACACTTTAGGACTCCAAAACTTGAATATCCCAAAAGGTGCCGCAGGAGACCATTCTTTTTACTTAATACTGCGATCCTCATTGGTTATAAATGAAACATTTTTGTTAATGCAACAATAACAACAAGTCTTTGTTTGCTTTCTCCGTGTTAAAATGGATATTTTTATTTATTTATTTTATTTATAAAAATGTTTTACCAGGAAGTAATACAAAACCTCTAGTTTTCAAGTATGTCCTGGGCACAGAGTTATAAAAAATACATGGGTACATTAAAGGTTATACAGTGAATTCACAGACATTTCATAGGACAGATAGAGTTGGAAAATTGGGTACAGGGGATAAAGGGCATATGAGTTTCAGATACAAATAGAGCAGCTTTAACATCACTTTAATATCAACCAACATCCTTTTGTGATTGCTCATTTGCATGTAATTACCCAGAATCCTTGACTGCAGTGGAAGCATTGTATGCCTTGCGAGTATAGGGTAAGGCAGGGTTAGAGGCGCTGTCTGCGACATGCGAATGTGCTAGTAAGTGTTGTTTATAATTGCTTTGCTTTCTCCAGGAAGGGATAATTGTTTGGTATTATATATGTGGCAGCACGCTGGACCGCCAGCGATCCGCCACAATGCAAGTCACCGCTGGGAAATAAAAAAAATGCATCCTGGCTGCTAGCGGGCACACTGAGTGTCCTGCTATGCGCATTCACTGGCGCTAACCAATGGCATCAGTCACGCGAGACACCCTGTGACCGAGGACCTTTAAAGATGGCGGCCAGCTAGGTGATCCGAGAGGAACTTTAAAGATGGCAGCCAGCTAGGAGATCCAAGAGGACCTTTAAAGATGGCGGCCAGCTGGGAGCGTACCTCTAAAAATATGGCGGCAGCTGGCGAGATGTTCAGTGGCGAGGTGCCCTGTGGTAAGGTTTCCTGCGGTGTGTAGTCCCAGCGCTGACTTGCGTTTGCGGTGGAGAGTGTCCTAGGCCACTCCTGTGATATCTCCTTGTAAATATGACCACTTAACATATACCTGTGATTCCTTCCCATTGCAGTGATCGGAGTGAGAAGTGTTACTTCCTGATGAGAACAGTAAAAAAAACATCTTGCTTGGTTTCCAAACCACTTCAAGTTTCTGTATTGTTTCCACCTCCAAAAATGTGGGAGGGGGAGAAAATAATCCTTTAATGGGACATATTTTGGGAGCCAGCTCAAGCAAACCTTTCTGTTTCCGAATGGTGTGTTCTGCTCCATCATGTTCATTTGCAAGTTTGTACAAAATTGTTTCTGTTTCTCAAAAACCTCCAGAGTCCCGAAAACCTCTATTATTTTACTCAAATTGATTGCTGAACTTTTCCAACAGATAAGCAGCGCTCTATCATAAAAGCTCTTATTTCAAAATACCCATTGGAAGCAAATACTCAGTATACCGATGTTCTGTGAATCAAAAGCCTTTCTTGCATTTCCATCAGCACAGGGTTAAACTGAAGCTTTTTGTGTGCCGTATAAAATAATTTACTTCATAAAATAATGGGCCACCTTTTCACGCAATACTGCATGCTTCTATTAGGCCATTAACACGGGACTCCTGCTGTGTTTGCAAAAATGTAATTGCGTGCACACGCAGAATCCTCCATCCCGCCGACGCGGTCTAAAATAATATTGTTGTTATAAATTGCTTGTTTTATCCTAAGTACCCACTGCCTCTCAGAAACAGATTGCTGTACACTGAATGCCAGTCAACGCACAAAATTACGTGTTAAATACACTTGTGTTATCCCTTTGCCTATTGTTTTCAGGAGTACTACTGTTACACAACACGCTGGCGGTACTGCAACACATTGCGTTAAAAGTTTTGATGGCGTCTGCTACATCGAGATTTATAGCGACGATGAAATATGTGCAGTGTGCTTTCCTGAGCTATGCTGTAGGGTGGGAGTGGGCAACTCCAATCCTCAAGGGCCACTAACAGGTCTGGTTTTCAGGATATCCCTGCTTCAGCACAGTTGGCTTAATCAGTGGCTCAGTCTTCGACAAAAACACTCTACAGTCTTCGACTCAGCCACTGATTGAGCCATCTGTGCTGAAGCAGAGATATCCTGAAAACCTGACTTGTTGGTGGCCCTTGAGGACTGGAGTTTCCCACCGCTGCTGTAGGAAGCGTTCCTAATAAATACAATTCTATACTCATGAAGCTTGCAGTTTTTTTGGATGGGCTGGATTCTTTGCTCAGGATCCTGATCACTTTTCCAAGCCCTATCACTTGAGTTTTCATTCAATATGTTTCAATGTAATTTTCCCCACGCTAGAAAAGATTTTAGGCGCATTCATGCAAAAGACGTTATATAACTGTATATAACTTTGCAGTGACACAACACCAGAGGATTCCGCATGGGGAGGATGTGGAGGTAAACTACTTGCATTCCTTATTGGTCTTTGTGTTGTTAGGCTATTCTTAACCCTTTATTAGCCATGGTGCATGCTTTACTACTGTGGTTAGCTTTGGATTAATTGAAACAGCTACGTGTCCCCTTCCCAGCCAATTCCCACTTGTCATTAGGCTGTGTCTCCACACTGCGCATACATCATTTCTATTGAACTTAGCGAGATTTGTCAAACAAAATGATCCAACAAAAGAAGCATACAGATATAGCAGCTGTTATTACACCCGCTGACGCGTTTCACCGGAACATACACAACGAGTCAGTGGGAACAACTGCCACTCTAAATGCATCAAAAGTGTGCAACAAAGGGGCGGGTTAATATGAAAAAGGGGGCGGGCTAATGTGAAAAGGAGGCGGGCTAATGTGAAAAGGAGGGGGGCTAATGTGAAAAAGGAGGTGGGCTCATGTGAAAAAGGGGGCGGGCTAATGTGAAAAGGAGGCGGGCTAATGTGAAAAAGGAGGCGGGCTTCATGTGAAAAAGGGGTGGCTATACCCGTGGAAAAGGGGGTGGGTCAATGTGAAAAGGGGGCAGGTCAACATGGAAAAGGGGGTTGCTTACGTGAAAAAGGGGGCGGGCTACCGTGGAAAAGGGGGCGGGTCAATGTGAAAAGGGGGCGGGTCTATGTGAAAAAGGGGCTGGTCCACATGAAAATGGGCGGGTAACATGAAAAAGGGGGCGGGTTAACATGAAAAAGGGGGTGGTCTAACGGTGAAAAAGGGGGAGGGCTAACATGAAAAAGGGGTTGGGCTAACATGAAAAAGGGTGCGGGCTGAACACACCAGCTGGTGCAATAACGTCTGTATATAGAAAAAGGTGTTCCACAGCAAAAAGCAAATACATTTTATTGATACATTAAAAACCATGTAATGATAATTAGTGAGTGGTCAGGGTGCTATGATGCTGGCACATCCATCCTTTCTCCATTTAGTAATGTAAAAAAATCTCCAAGCATGCAGCCATGCAGGTACGCACACCTGTGCTGGTATGAAACCAAATGCCAGAAAAGTATAATTCCAAACAATTTTTTTTTTAATTAAGTAAATAATGGAGTTGAACAATAGAACAGTTTGTAACATGGCTTATACATATTAGATCAGCACAGTGCACTATTGTTTGCAAGGCAATCTAACCCAAGGCTCATCCCTTGATCAGGCTAATTAAATTAACACGATTGTTGGTGGATGCCCATAGGTCAAAAGACTTGGGTCCGTTATGTGACCCTTCATCAGGTTCGGCAATGAAGAAGAGAAGCGAAAAACATTGCTTAAGACAAAGATGAATTATTGGATTATATACTGTATGTTATGAAATATAAAAAATTGTGTGGTGCTAAGAGCTATAAAGACATAAAAAATATGAAAACAAGTTCCAAAAAAGAACCCTTGATGAATATAATCTTGGCGTTGGATATGATGGTAGAAAACACTTGTTTTGCCAGGAAAACCTCACCATGCACAGATGTAAAGGTATAACATAAAGTTCAATCCAAAATAGGCAGTGTGTCGATAAATTCCCTCTATATGTTCAGTAAATGAAGATAATAAAGATAATGCATCAAAGGACTCGCATGTAAGTGCAGCATCCTGACGCAGCTCCAACAATCCTTCGGTCCCGAGTGTGCTTGCGTATAGAAATTGGATAAGTGACCGCAGAAGAAAAAACAGAGCACTATCACTGGAACCTGAAGAGAAACTGAGAGTGCATAAGCCTTAAAAATAAGTTATGTAATGGTCATAGAAACAAACAAAGCGAGGTGTCGCCCCACCAACGCGTTTCGTGAAAGAAGCACTTTCTCAAGGTATACATACCATTGTGTAGGGATTGCATTTATAGCCATAAATCTTAATCCAATACCCAATAAGAAAAACACATCAGAGCCTCCTTCGCGCCAATGGCGCCTAGGTATGATGTCACTATATCCCACGTGCGTCCCCTGTGCGTGAGAACGTGATGCGCCAGGCAGAAACGCTGGGAACCACCACGCATCTGCCAAGGAGCCTGCACATGCGCACATCTCCCCAACCTGACCACCCGTGATACCCTCGTGAGACACACAGATGAAGAAATGTATCTTAGCCTCAGCGCGTCCCCCAATCGTGCCATGGCAGTGAGCGCCAGACGCGCGATGCACACTCAGCCCAAGGGTGAAGAGAACTACTGAGAAATGTAAACAAATAAAAAACAAACCCTACACACACAAAAACATAAATGAAATCCACACAGAATGAAGTCCAATCTGAAAGATGGACCAACTACGTGGAAAATAAAAAGACATAACTGTATGTATGCATAATGGACACCTGGACATATAGAGACTGCGGGGAACAACATTCAGACATGAAAATAAAGGAAATTTAATAATAGGCCATACATTTCATGAAAAATTATTATACTTAATATTGATATTCTAAATATAACCCCCATAATTAATCAAGCTGAATAGAATGGTATAGTACCAAACACACTTTAAGTACTTAGGCCGTCCAATATGATGCTAGTCATAAAGGGCACATAATAACAGGTATAATTATGCCTGTTGTCAGGAAAGCATCAGTTCATTCATTGAGTATGTTCTCTAAATTCAATATAAAAAATGTACATCTATTTAAAGAGAACCATAAGGAATGAAATGAACATAAAATAATTTAAATCCCACAAAAAGATATGACAGAGCAATATGACAATAACACAATGAGATATCAAAACGCTTTGACAATAACACAATGAAGCAGATCCCCTCGGTATATAAGGTAAACATCCTAAATATATATATATATATATATTTATAAACACACAAAAAGAAGAAAGTTGGTCTACAAAAAGCACACTGGACTGTGTGAGAAGGTCCTTGTTGTTGGAGCAGTTTGGCTTTAATCTGATGAGCTGCCCTTTTGGAATACCTTTGATGAGTGATTTGGGATGACAGCTGTCAGCTCTTAAAAATGTATGTCACTTTGAATTGTTTTATTCTGATCAATAAATAGAAGTAAATCCAAATATTGAATTTGATGTAAATCATAATAGTGTGTGAAGTGCAAATTTAAATCATTATTTCTCACACAGTCCAGGGATCTATATAATAGATTCATTTCTAGGGGCCATGCTAAGGCAGATCTTACTAGGGCTTATAAGGAAGTGTGTGTTGTGGAGAGATCAGAATTGTTTCAAAGAAGTGGGACAGAAGAGACCTTCTCGGGATACCCCTCTCTTTATAACTCAATATAGTGCTCAGGCAGAACAAATTAAGAATATAGTCAAGCGACATTGGGGTGTCCTTTCTGTAGACGCAGCCCTGAAGGAGATATTTAGAGAGGTTCCTAGATTCGTGTTCAAATGAGCAAAAACTATTGCTAATTATGTTTCGCCGAGCATGTTTAACTCTAAAATCATCAACAAAGATTCTTTCCCAGCAGGATCCTGCAGGTGTTTACACTGCAAAATCTGCAGACAATTGGATCGGAGTTTGCTTCCGCAGCCACGGATCAGCAGTATAGAACAAAATTATTTATTCATTGTAATACCACTTTTGTGGTTTTTCTGCTGACTTGTGGCTGCGGTTAGCAATACGTGGGGCGCACAACGAGAGCTCTGAAAGTGAGAATAATGGAGCATGTGCGCCTCATTTCCAAGGGGGATCTCACTCACCCTGTTTCTAAGCATTTTCCATGTTGCAGCAGGGGTAATCTCAGTACTTTCTCATTTTTGGAGATTGAACATGTGGCAAACCCCATCAGAGGCGGTAATAGGATCAATGCCTTGGACCGTCGTGAGCTGTTTTGGATCTTCACACTGAAGACCTGCGTCCCCTCCGGGCTTAACTCGGATTGAGATTTGGGTCCCTTTGGTGAGGACTAGATACAGTTTCACGAGGCTCAGGGTTATTGTCATTCTATCTGTATTATTTTATAGGATATGCTTAGACACTTTGAAATAGTCAAATATATATATATATATATATAGCCCTGGTAGGTTTGGGCTATTCTGTCCTCCTTCTGTGCAATAATCCCTGGTAAGGGCAGGTTTACCAGGAGTTAAGATGGGTTCTTCCCACTCACTGCAGATCAGTGAGGCAGAGAAAGCAGTGCAGTCAGGCCTGTGTCCAGTAAGGGACAGGGGCGGGCTCTTGTTGTATCTGTCTTAATGATCTGCATTTCCTGTATTGAGTCAGTTGCTCCTACCCTGAGAGGAGCTGAGTCTTACCTAACCGAGCTGTCAGGGACCTGGCAGGCTTGAGGCCCTCCCCCTGGGAGAGGCTGGTAGACTGTTCCCACTACTCTGATAGGGGGTAGTGGAAGAGCTAGGCCTGCTTCCAGGGCCCTGACTGGGAGTGAAAGGCCAGGGTCATTCTGAGAAGTACTGCTGTGTTACTGTGTTCCTGTACTGCTGTGTATGCTGTTCCAGTGAATGCTGTTGGTGCAATAAAGTGTTCCTGATTTATAAAGAAGCAGTTGTGAGACTGGAATCTCTCATCCCTGAGTGGGACGTTCTATTCCAGGGATTCCACCCCATATCCTGGGGCCTGCAATAGATGGAGGCACTGTCACCGTGAGTACGTACTGGGTATGTCCCCAGAAGCCTGTCCTGACCTTCCCCATAATACCATCAAGCGGGAGACTCAGGAGTCCTGTAAGCCAGCAGGTGCGCCACACTATTATGCCTTGTAACCAGAGCAGCATTTCCCCTAGGAGACCCTATTTGCGATTGGGTGGGGGAATACCCGTTACATATATATATGAGAAAAAAGAGAAAAAGCGCCCGATCCATGTGTAAAATCCAAATACAAAGTTTTAATAAAAAATGACAAGACAAATGCACACTCACAATTTGTCAATGCAATAAAAGCATTCATATACGATACAGTGCCTAAATAATTTTGGCCAAAAATGTTCAACTAAAAGACCATTTTATTTAATAGATATTTATACATATATATTTAGGCACTGTACCGTATATGAATTTCACTGGATGTGCACTGAGCTCTGTCTGTGTTTTATGTTTTGTCTCTGGTTTTAAATATATATTGCCATGCTCAGTAGCACTCCTCTGTGACACTCATATGCTTATATATATGTTGTGGTTATTTTGGGGGTTCAATAGGAGCTTGTTAGGTGTCCATTATGTTTTACAATTCTTGTTCAGCTAGTCTTAGCTGATTGGAGGGTGGCAACCTCCCACCTAATTGAAGCTTACCCTCTCCCACATTTAAATGGTTAAAAGCTCACTCCATAGCATCTCCCACTCAGGGGAACTTGCTTGTTTGCAGTATGGTTGTGACAAATCTAATAAGGAGTGCTTTTCCTGGTAATGTACAGGTTATTAAAAGCTTCAATCAGACTTAGAACTTTGCAACTAATATTGACAGCTTTATTATAAATCATTCTTCCTGGTATTGCACAGGTTATTAAGAATTTATATTAGTGTTAGGGACCCCTGGAATTGTGGTCTGCCGTGCAGTGGCTCAGGGGCTTACAACAATTTTGGCCAAAAATGTTAAACTAAAAGACCATTTTATTTAATAGATATTTATACATATATATATTTAGGCACTGTACCATATATGAATTTCACTGGATGTGCACTGAGCTCTGTCTGTGTTTTATGTTTTGTCTCTGGTTTTAAATATATATTGCCATGCTCAGTAGCACTCCTCTGTGACACTCATATGCTTATATATATATGTTGTGGTTATTTTGGGGTTCAATAGGAGCTTGTTAGGTGTCCAGTATGTTTTATAAATACAATCCCTACACAATGGTATGTATACCTTGAGAAAGGACTTCTTGCACAAAACGCGTTGGTGGGGCGACACGTCGCTTTGTTTGTTTCTTTGACCATTACATAACTTATTTTTAAGGCTTATGCACTCTCAGTTTCTCTTCAAGTTCCAGTGACAGCGCTTTGTTTTTTCTTCTGCTATCACTTATCCAATTTCTATACGCAAGCACACTCGGGACCGAAGGATCGTTGGAGCTGCGTCAGGATGCTGCACTTACATGCGAGTCCATTATTATTTGACGCATTATCTCCCCAAGGGAGATTTGTGTGTTACAGTGTTTAGGTGCTAACCTGTAGGCTCCCAGGAGGCTGAGTCTCCACAGATGTAGTAGGAAGCTTGGGGTGCAGGGGTATTTTCCTCAGGTGGGTGGAGCGCCTTCATCCTGCAGGTCTCTGCCAGGGACATAGATTCATTCCTGCAGGAACTTTCCTCCTAGCAAGAAGCACTCTGGAGTACCAGCAACAATGCAACTTGTCTTTTATTCAGGGGTCTCACAGCACAGGTACATCCTTACAGTATAGTCCTTCTCCTCATTAGACTAGTAATATAGTGCCCGTGCAAACGCTCATGCACGTGACGCACACTTTTTGTGTGTACGGTAATTGCTGCTGTGAACGACAGGGGGCAGGTAAACACTTCAGGGAGCCGCAATTTGAACAACACATACACACACACATACATACATATACACACACACACACACACACACACAAACACTGTTTGGCAGAAGTTTGTATTCACAGCACCCAACGTGTTACTATCTATTGAAGTAATCAGGTCTCTGCCGCATTTGCTGGAGACACAGTGTATATATATATATATATATATATATATATATATATATATTCCTCCAATACTCTTCATTAAAAAAACAGTGTTCTCACAGGAGCAGCATGTATCAATGTGTTCTTATTATTTTAACAAGAATATTTCATCCTAATGAGATATAACGGGCCTTTAAACCTCCTCATATCGTGACGTTTCCACTGAGAAAAGCACCCACAAAATTGTTCTCATAACAGGGATAGAAATTATTCCTAAATAGAAATAATCATAGATATCTGAAGAAATTCTATGTGATGCAACCCACATCCCCTTCACATACACACACACACACACATATATATACACACACACACCCACATATACACAGACATATATACACACTGTGACAGAAACCAGGGGATGGTAATAAATTCCGTATATAGGGCTCCCAGGATACTAGACAGTTTCTATCCTGTTTGGCCTGGGAGTGCAGCCTTATAATACATACACTCCATCCCACAGTTTGGCAAGCGCTGGAACTGAGGGATGAGAGATCCAGACCAGAGTTTGTCTGCTGCCTGATTTCTGTCACCTGTCATGCTAATTAGGAATCAGGTATGAAAGACTGATTTCCTGTTTGCTCTGGTCTCCACACAAGAGCCAGGAGGCTGGAAGGCTGCTGAACTACAGAGGGGAGAAGCCTCTTCCCCAAACAGGTTCAATCTTTCTGTTCATTTGTGTAAGACTGCAAAAGTACCGTGTTTTGATGTTGGAAGTGGAAAAGCCACTTCCAACCCTGAGTCAGGGATATCTAAGTTAAGTTATCGCTCAGGTGAGCAGCTTTTGTTTTGATCTGTTTTCTGTTGTATGCACTGTGGCAGTCTCAGTGCCTGGGACTGAATAAACCAGGCATAGCCTGTTTAAAGGAACAGTACGTGACGCCTCATCATTTAACCTACCCTAAAAGACCGTGTTCTAAACAGTCCCGGACAAACGACGGAGCCCCGGAGTAAGCCGTTTGTCACAACACACACACATACACACATATACACACACACATACACACACATACACACACACACATACATACATACACACATATATATACACACACACACACATCTATACACATATATACACACATATATACACACAAATATACATACACCCATATATACACACAAATATACATACACACATACATTGCAGACACTGAGCGGTAGCGGCTCGAAAACATCGTTTTCACAGTCTTCCCCCCGATCGGCCGGCTCCACGCTCACTGCCGTACACGCGCGCGGCCCTAGTATAGGATTTCTGGCTAACCACAGCCAACTATAAGTGCCGCACGCGCGTGCACGGCGGAGCAATCACGCCACTATTTTATGGGCCTAAGGCATTCTGGCCCAGGTGTATCCTTCCCTCTCTCCTACAGGGAAAGGCAGAGCCGCCAGAGCCCTGGCTACTCTCTGTACTCAGACACACCTCAGCCCCTAAGAGGTAAGGCAGAACAGGACTCTCTCAGAACTCTCTTCCCCCAGAGGGGGGAGAACAGACAGAACCAACAAGGCAGGGGGCCCTCATCCTTTACACCTGGGGAGGGGTTAATCCTTCTCCCCCAAAATCTGGGCAGGCCCAGCTGACATCACAGGCCTAGTCAGCCCAACCCCCTTACATGTGACTCCAACTACCAGGCTCCTCCACTTGGCTACTTAGTGTCTCTCTGGTTAGCCATCTCACATTCAGGCCCATGTACAAGAGACTTAACCCTAGCACTGCTGGATGATAATAAACAGACTGCACCTTGGGCAAAGGATTGTAGTAGCCAGGGGCTACATGGGTATATATAATATATATATATATATATATATATATATATATATATATATATATAGCAGAAAATAGCCGTGTTAGTCCAGTTGCGATAGTGCAGAATAAATGAGTTCTTCAGTATTAGGTGATACCTTTTTTATTGGACTAACAATTTCTGTAATAGGACAAGCTTTCGAGAGTTCTCCTCTCTTCTTCAGGTCTAGCAATACTGATATACAAAGGATTCTATGGCTAAAACAGTGGGTTCTGGTGGGTTCTGGAGTTAGAGATTGCTGGAATTGTGTGTTTAATGAAGAAGAGAAGAAAAAAACATTGCCTAAGACAAAGATTAATTATTGGACTATATATATTATGAGCCATAGTGTGTGTGTTCAGGAGTGTAAATGTTTATCCATGTGTACAGTGTATATGCCCAGAGTGCCCTCCTGGGTGATGACTATTCTGCAGCTACAGCATGTCTGGTGGTTTTGTTTCCCGCAGCTTCCTGTGCCTCGCTGAAAGACACCTCCTGCCACGCCCAACAGTCACAACAATGGAAATCGGAAATAGAACCCCTAGGTATATTACAGGCAAATTGTTTTGTGCTTAATAAGTACGCTATAAATTGTGCCTAGTACCCCAGTGAGACAAATCAATCACTATCTCTAGAAACAAGTGTGTTTAAATGGGCTCTAAAATATATCATTCAATGAAATAGCAAGTACTAAACCTCATGATTCCTAGACAGAATGGAGACGAATGGAGATAAGTCAAGGCCTCTAAGATAGGTAGAATGCTCCCTCTCCTGGCCAAAAGAGAAACAGCACAGAGAAGAACTGGATTTGTGATAAGCTTTTGAGACTTTATGTCATTGCAATAAAGGACAGTGGGAGTTCTCTTAGATAATTTACATGCAGCGGAGAGCTAGCACAAGGGCAGCAGTATGTGAAAGCTATACTGTACAAGTGAGGACTGAAGGAATGTGACATTAGTATGTGAAGCGACACAGACACGTGGCTTCTCTTCTTGTTATCACTCCAGACACCCACGTGCAATACACTCGATGACAGGAAAGTGGATTAGTCGTGTAAGTGCGCTGAGCCCCGACTGCTTGAAAGGAAAGAATAAGACTAATGAGTACAGAGCTGCTCTCACAGCCTCGGCACAGCATGGAAACCCGAGTGCACCATTATGCAGCTTAATATTCCCTGTCAATAGCATTGGAGACGAACCGTCTCGATTAAGCTTTGTTTTCAAGCTGTTACTTTATATCAAGCTCCTTACAGCTGCATTTCCCAACTATCTATTGTTTTTAGGAATATTTTGAACCAGGCCGATTTCCTAAACAGAACTGCGCTCTCTTAGTTCTGTGCATTCACCGGTTTCCGAGATTTGACATTAAAATGCCATTTTTATTTGGGATAACAATATGGCCACAGGGTCAGCCTCATCCTGATACAGTAAGTCTATACTATAATACAGTAGGCTACGACAGAGCTGCTCAACTCCAGTCACCACCCCCCCCTCCCCCCCCCCCCCCCCCAACAGGTCAAGTTTTCAGGATAACCAGTTTCAGCATAGGTGCCTCAATCAGTCCCTGCTTCAGCACAAGTGGCTCAATCAGAGGCTTTGACTGAGCCTCTAATTGAGCCACCTGTGCTGTAGCTGGGATATCCTGAAAACCTGACCTGTTGGGGGGCTTGAGGACTGGAGTTGAGCACCCCTGGGCTACAACATCACTGGCACAATGTCAGTGCTGTCTGTAGCTAAACTCAATGGCCTGTTTGCTTTTTAAACTCAAAACACTGCAGTTGAGCTCCAGTTTGAATATGAAGAAAAAGACCAAATCCAACAAGAGGCGTCAGTGGTTTTATTTGAAAGGGGTGGTGTCGGGGTTAATTTAGCAATTAAACCAGGAGTGTTCAAGTGCGGTCCTCAAGGGCTTCCAACAGGTCGGGTTTTTTAGTTAACACATGCCTTAAGAAGTTGTCTTAGTGGTAATCAATGCTATGTTAATTGGATTAGTATGTGTTAATTTGAGAAGCATTTAATACCTGGCCCCTTGATAGCCCTTGATGACTGAACTTGAACCCCTCTGAATTAGTCACAAAGGGGCCTATTCAATAAGCCTCGATAAGCCACTTATCGAGCACTTATCGGCCAAAATGCCTACTGCTATTCAGTAAGCCTCGATAAGTGGGCGATAAAGGCATGAATCGCCAAAAAATCGCTGGGTTCTGAAACTCGTGCAATTCTAGTAGCCATGATTAGCTTATTGAGGCAAATTGCGGCTCTAGAATGGCGAGTTTCTCCCAAAATCCGGCGCGAGGCTGGGGAGAAGCTGCTGAAAGGCGGTGATACAGGACTTAGAAAAAAAAATGCTTTTTTTCTGCATCAACTTGATGCCGAGGGTCTCCGGAGCTGATATCCATTAATATCAGCACCGGAGACCCCCGGCATGAATCCCATGCAATAAAAATGCATTTACAGGCAACTTCATTACCTTTGTTGCTAACCGCGAAGGGACAAATACCCCCTTCACCCACCCCCGCTACCCACAATAAACACTAATACCCACCTCCTCTACCCCCACATGATTGATTCCAGAGTCCCCGTTGGTGTCTGTGGGCCCTTGGGTGGTCCCTGCGAGTGTCCGGGGGTCCTCAGGTGGTCCCCACGGGTGTCTGTGGGCTCTTGTGTGGTCCCCACGGCTGTCTGTGGGCCCTTGCGTGGTCCCCGCTGCTGCTTGTGGGCCCTCGGGTGGTCCCCGTGGGTGTCCAGGGACCTCAGGTGGTCCCCGCGGTTGCCTGGGGGCACTCAGGTGGTCCCCACGGTTCCCCGCTGGCATGCTGTACCAATTCTGTGGCTAAATTTTTTTTTGCGAGACTTTGAAATAAATACACCTCCTCCCCTACAACACATACAGTACTGTATTGGGAAAAATAAGTATTATCTAGATATTTGTCCATTATAAAATCAAACATTAGCCAGCCAGATTAAATAAAGTAAATAAAACTTTCTACTTACCCTATATAAGGCCTGTACGTCTCATTTTACCTCAAGAAGCCGACTTCTGTTCTGGATTTACCTTGGGGTTTTGGATTGACAGATGAAGAAAGAAGATTAAAGAAAAGAAGAAAATAATGACAGATGAAGAAAGAAGACGTGATAGAAGATAAAAGAAAGAAGATTTTGTTGTTGGCGTTGGATTGCGGGTGATGACGTCGCGGGTCGGGAGCTTGCAGATACACCGGGATTCGGAGGGTGAAGACTTCTAAAGGTAAGGAAAATATTTAATGTACGAAAATGTATTTTTTTCAGGGTTTTTCATTGCATTTATTTATTTTTATGTTTGTGATTGCCTATTGACTGCTAATGTATAATATGTGTTAGGGTATAGATAAATACAGTGACAGTCAATGCATTTTTTGGCAAATGCTTGTTTTGAATTGATTGTAATTTTTTCTATTTATTTTTATTGTTTGGGTTCAATTGTTTGGAATTTAGGTGGCTTATTTTTAGTACATTTTAGGATTGGTTAGCATTTTAAATTAATTATTTGTTTTGTTGGATACTGGTTTAAATTCATTCATTGTTATTTTGGCTGGTGTTTAAAATGAATTAATTGTTTTGTTGGTTAGGGGTTTTATTTATTTAATTGGGGTGTTTAGGTGCTTGTGCATATCTTTTATTATTGTGTATTTTTGGCCTTCATGCTTTTTTATTAGTGTGACCATTGACTGCTATAGTGGCTTATCATGCCCATATTATATGGTACATGATACCACAACTAGACACAGATGACTTGCTTCTTGGGGACTCCTTGAAAGCAGCTGCCTCCAATCCAGATAAGAGCGTTTTCCTCAGCAGGCAGCAGTTTATCAGGTAGGTTTTTTCCCCACAGCAGACACCAGCAATAAAAGTCCAAGTGATCCCTGAAGAAGTAATTCAGTTTACAAAACGTGTAGGAGTGATTTGTTGGACACTGTTCCTGTGATACACTGTTGCTCAAGCCGCAACTTTGCAAGCCACGGGACTTCACTGCCTTATCGATCGGTCGATGCGGAGGAGCGTTTTTTAATATACATTTTATTGCTAGTGTAGAAGAGCAGGGGGTCTCCGGAGCAAAACCGCATTGATTTGAGGTCCGGGGACCCCCTGCTTCTCAAGATACAGACCCCGTTATGGGGTGCCAGTATCTCCAATGCATTTAAATGTCCTGCGTCACGTGACTGTGCGAATAAAATACATAGGACATACCGGCACCCCCTAATGGGGCCTGTATCTCGAGAAGCAGGGGGTCCCCGGACCTGAAATCAACGAGGTTCTGCTCTGGAGACCCCCTGCTCATCTACACTAGCAATAAAATGTATATTAAAAAAACATTAATTTGGTCGAGAATTGCGCTGGCAGAGGCGGCTCTCTCTGAGCAGCTCTCTCTGCAGCTGATGAAACCTCCGTGTAAGGCCTTTTCAGAGGGTCGATCTTCACGTCGCCGACTACTCGCCCGTTTTGGGAATTTTGCTATCACAGGTACCCAAGGCTTTTTGAATACTGTGATAGCAATACCCAAAAAACAGGCGATTTAAATGGCCCAGCGATTTCTTTTATAAAGGATTATAGAATAGGCCCCAAAGTATTACGTTTTGAGAAAGTACTTTGCTTTTAATAAGAGATATTAATCTCAGATATACACAGTTAAGAGGTGTTTAATTGGACGTAATGGTGCTTATTCACTATGGCATTTGAATGAATAATACCCAACAAGTAGGAAGTAATATTGACAAGTATTTAAATGAGCAATCCACCCCACCTCACCTCCATTTGTACATGATTGGAACCTGTGGCCCTCACACTATTTTCCGTTCCGGGGACCCCTGGGTTCCTGTAATACTTACTAGAGATGTTGCAGCTTCCTATTGACCTGAGATTTGGCCGCCATATTGTTTTCCCTTGGGGTAAACCTGGTAATTTTACCGGTATGTGGAACCCAGGTCCAAATGCTAAAAATAGTGGGGTTTGGCTAGAGGGGACCCCTGCTTCCCACCCTGTAACAGTGGGGGGGCTACAAAAAAAACTAAGAGGACCTGCTCCTTTAATTAGACACAGGAAGTTATTAATTAAAGGTAAGAAGTTATTACTACGTCACAAGAAGTATTCAAATGTGTCATTCAATTATACAACAATATGAGACGGATGTATAAAAATGTCACTATAAACTTAAACAAAATACAAAGACATTTGAGTTTGTTATTTTATATTATTTTTTAATAAAAGTGTATCAATTATTACATATTCTATGTTCATATTACAGTACAGTAAGTATAACATGTTTAACTTATTTCCTTTTAATCCTTATAACAGCCACAAAAAATCATCTTCTTCAAATAACAAGGATGACAGTACAATACTTCAAAGTCACCATTTGTATTACCATGGAGACACATTTGAGTTTCAAGTGAAAAGTAACCTAGAAACTCTATATAAACACTTCCTATTTCTAACTTCTTAACTCTAATTAATTACTTCTTAATGTCATTAACTCCCTCAAGCTAATTCACTTGCTGAGAGTAATTGTCATGGACAGATAAGCCTGCAATGCTTCAATATGAGCCCATGTACAATGGAGAGAAAAAGTTTGTTAACCACTTATGATGTTGTATTGTATTGTATGTTTTTATTTATATAGCACCAAGTGTACTCAGCGCTTCACAAAGAATTACAGGGACGGGGGACACCAGGGGGACGGGGGACGGCACCCGCAACTGTCTGCCACGAAAACTCATCCTCCCCCCGCCCGCTCCCCTATCATTCCGTCTGCTGGGGATAATCACACATCGCCCAGCAGACGGAGGCGTGCACGCACTGACTCGCGCACACAGCATCGCGAAGTGCGCTGTGTGAACGGGGCCTTACAGAACTGCTTCAACTCAGTGACATTTGAGGGCTTCATTGCATGGACAGCTCGCTTCAGGTCCTGCCACAACATTTCGATGGGGTTTAGAGCCATTCTCAGGCCATTCTAAAATGCAGAATTTCTTCTTCTGCAGCCTTTTGTAGATCTGCTTGTATGTGTAGGATCATTGTCTTGCTGCATGACCCACTTTCGCTTCATCTCACGGACGGGTGGCCTGACATTCGCTTCTAGAATCTTTTGATACAATGCTAAATTCATGGTTGTGTCAATGATAGCAAGCCGTCCAGGTACTGAGGCAGCAAAGCAGCCCCAAACCATCACACTCCCAACACCATGCTTGACAGTTGGGATGAGGTTCTTCTGTTCGAACGCAGTTTTCGTTTTTGGCAAACATAACATTTCTCATTGAGGCCAAAAAGTTCAACTTTTGACTCGTCTGTCCAGAGAACATTGTTCCAGAAGTCTTGTGGATCATCAATGTGCTCTTTGGCAAACTTCATACGGGCCGCAATGTTCTTTTTAGAGAACAGTGTTTTCCTCCTGGCTATCCTTCCATGAACACCATTCTTGTTCAGTCTTTTTCTGATTGTTGAATCATGAACAATCACATTAGCCAAGGCACCACATTCTTGGATGTTGCTCTGGGCTTCTTTGTGACTTCTGGGATGATTTGCCGGTTTGTTCTTGGAGAGATTTTAGTAGAATGACCACTCCTGGGTAGAGTGACTGTGGTCTTGAACTTTCTCCATTTGTTGACTAATGTATCTGTCTGATAGGGAATTGGTGGAGCCCACATCTTTAGACATAGTTTTGTAACCCTTTCTAGACTGATGAGCATCAATAACTGCTTTCTGAGTTCCTCAGAGACTTATTTTGATCGTGGCATTACTTGTTTCCACGCGTTTATATGGTGAAGACCAAACTTCCAACATTTCTGATCTTTATATAGGGTGGGGCCTCCCAAACTCACACCTGAAGATCTGCTTAATTATTTAAACACGATTGTAATTATCCTCTTTAATTAGACTGATAAAACCAGGGTTTCACTTACTTTTTCACATACCTTGACTCAAAATTACTCATTGTTTGTCTAATTCAAACATAATTTTATTTCAAAATACATGGAACTGAACATTTAAGTAAAGACTGGTTTTGCTTCCAATTATCATTGGGGTTGACAAACTTTTTCGCGCCACTGTACAGAGGCGACCAGGCTTAACCTAATGCGGCTGCCCCCGCATTTTAAAAATAGCACTGGCGGCGCGCGGCAGTCTTCCGCCGAGTACCGGCCGGTTTTCCCGCGCCTCGGGCGCTTTCAATAGTAAGCGCCATTAGCGCTTATCTATTGAAGCGGCCGCCGCGCTGGAAAATCCGTTTTTAAACGGAGAGCAGACCCGCGGCGCTCCCTGCCAGCTCCCGGCGAACTTTAGATTAAGAGCTGCCGCAGCAGTGCATTATACAGCAATATTAGAAATCACCTTCAATGAGTGTACCATAGGACTACTGGTAAGGTCACAGATTTTGCAGCGGGGGCATCCAGCTCAAATATCAGTTTGAGGCATAGATACATTAAGCTCCTTACCTGAACGTTAACTTACATTAATGTTAAAAGTTAGAGAGGTAGCTCTAACCTATATAATAAATCAAGAAGTAACCTTTGAGGTGTAAATATTGAAACAATATGAACCCAAATAATGTGTATATTTAGAGAGTGTGAATACCAGTGAAGAAGGTGGCGAATACAATATAAAGTGAAACAACCACAAAGTAAACAATCAGGATATAAAGATACAAAATGTATATACTATACAGTATCAAACCAGTCCCAAAGTGAAAGGGTGAATCACAAGTGTTAAACAGTAAGAAGTCCAGAGCAGATTGGGGTAGATAAATGGAGACTCCAATGCAGCTTCAAAAGTGATGAACCACATGACAAAGGGCAACCTAAAAAGAAACAAACAAGAAGAGCAAGTTCCATAGCGTGATTCAGTGAGAAACCATTTAAAAAGTTGCAAGGACTTGCATTCACAAGGTTAAAAGTAAAAAGAGCAATTCAGCATCAGCTGACAGAGTAGCGTCTGTGAATGTTCCAACGCATTTCGGGACATGCATGACTTCATCAGGGGTGATGGGTTGACTGGCAGTAAAGTCTTAAATACCTAACGTTACTAAGCACTGGATTGCACAGATGTTACAATCAGCCACTCTGAAAACTGATGGTCAAACAACAATCATGACAAGCATACTGTACATTGAATAGAGTAAACTAACAATATATAGAGTCAAAGATAATGAATTGCCCAATAAATGTATAGCTGTGATTTTAATACATGAAATATATTAAAAACATATTGAAAAATGAATAAAAGTATATACTGAATGTATAATGTATGGATGACTGGAATGACAAAAGAATGAATGAGTTAGATACAGAGAGAAAGAACTTGGATAAACAGGACAAATGCTAGAGATATTGGAACAAAACTAAGTACATGGATGTTGGAAGTATGGAGATAAATTAATTTTAGGTTCATTATAACGCCTATGCACTCAAAGCCAATAACCGAATGCTAACCCAGTGCTACTCCTTAAGTAGCTTATGGTTATTTTGTTTCTGTCCGTTAGTGCTAATGATATGTAAAAGAGACGTTCCCCCTAACATCGCATATGAACGGCAGAATATATATATATATATATATACACCCACAAACCTCCCTCCAAATAACATACTGTAGAGAGAAACACCTGTGCACAAAAAGGAGCATACTTGGGAGATGTGCTAATGGTTGTACAAAGTATATTTAAATGTCTCACACCCCACACCAGATTTCCATAAGACCTGTATTGACAAACCTAAAGCCCCTTGTGAGGAAGGGGGGGGGGGGTATTAATGTCAGGCCCAACAGGATCAGAACCCCCAACCTCTGCTATTCAAGGCAGCAGCTGTAGCATTGAACTCTCTTAAATGCTGGATAGCTCCCCTGTCAGAGCATACAGTACTATATAGTTTTACCGCTCGCACCTGGAGCTAATCATACTCATGCACACTCTCCTGGCTTCCTTTAAAAGCCGACCACTTTCAGTAGTGCTCTAAAGTAGTAATTTGCTTCCTTAGAAATGTAATCATTCCCCCCCCCCCCCTCCACTCCCAAATATATATATATTTGTAAAGACAGTTTGGATTAGCACAGAGATTTAACCAGCCCTTATTTAGCTCCCTCCAGACACTGAAACATGAGTTTTGAGAAGAGAGAGAGTGAAAGAGTGAGCTAATGAGAGAGAGGGAGAGAAAGAGAGCGAGAGAGGGTCCGGAGCAGTGGTAGCCAACTCAGTCATCAAGAGCTACCAACAAGTCGGGTTTTCAGGATATCCCTGCTTCAGCACTCATGCTGAAGCAGGGATATCCTGACCTGTTGGTGACCCTTGAGAACTGGTATTGGCTACCCCTGGTCTGGAGGGAGCTAACACCACCTTATGTTAATACAGACGTTACGCGATTCATGTTAAGCTATCCCAAGGCAGTGCCTAGCGTTAATACTATGCTAATGAGTTAGACAATGGCTGTTTTTGCATATAATTAGCTTAGTGGATTTGAGTTACACTCAGAAAATTTAAAATGTACTGTTTCTTTTGTATTCTCAACAGCAGTATAAAAAAAAACTCTGGATTCCAGTTTTTAGCACACAAAAAGAAACGTTTATTATCCGCAGTCATTACTTAATGTACCTGTACGTTCAGACCCAGCAAATAAATGGTGGTTACATCAAATAAGTTCTGCTCTGTTCAAAGAGATTGCACATTATTATTTTCTCTGGGTGGAAACCTTCTTTCGCCTGTTATCTGTGATGTCATCCTGGCAACAAATATTATTCTGGCTACCTTTTCCTAGCTAAACCTCCCAGTATTTATCCAGAGAATAGTCCCTAGTTAGCCATCCTTACTCGTAGCATTATGACCGAATATGGTATCACCATGTGTTCTCCAGCTAACACTCCATTTAGCACAATGTCATACCTCCTTATGTACTGTGACAAACAGCTTACTCCGGGGCTCCGCCGTTTGTCCGGGACTGTTAGAACACGGTCTTTTAGGGTAGGTTAAATGATGAGGCGTCACGTGCTGTTCCTTTACCCAGGCTATGCCTGGTTTATTCAGTCCCAGGCACTGAGACTGCCACAGTGCATACAACAGAAACACATCAAAACAAAAAGCTGCTCACCTGAGCGATAACTTAACTTAGATTTTCCCTAACTCAGGGTGGAAGTGGCTTTTCCACTTCCAACAACAAAACAAGGTACTTTTCAGTTTTAGACAAAAAGGAACAGAATCATTTAACCTGTTTGGGGAGAGGCTTTTCCCCTCTGCTTCCAGCAGCCTTCCTGTCTCCAGGCTCTTGGGGAGAGGGGAGAGGAAACAGGAAATCAGTCTTAAATACCTGATTTCTAATTAGCATGACAGGTGACAGAAATCAGGCAGCAGACAAACTCTGGTCTGGATCCCTCATCCCTCAGTTCCAGCACTTGCCAAACTGTGGGATGGAGTGCATGTATTATGAGGATGCACTCCCAGGCCAAACAGGATAGAAACTGTTCAGTATCCTGGGAGCCCTATATATGGAATTTATTACCATCCCTTGGTTTCTGTCACAGTACATATAAGGAACTCAAGCTTATTATCAAAAATGGTTACATCAGCTTCAAATATCTCTCGCTGGCCCTTGTTCAGACATCCCAAAACAGCTGTATGTCATAACCATAGCCGCACCCCTTCTTCTTCTTCAGATATCTCCCAGCAGTTGTCTTATTATCAATCAATCCCTCACACTCTATTCATAGTTGGTATGAATAATGCGTGTAACTTATTTGGGTATGCTGATGTTATTTGCCCCGATTTAACAGAACGTGTGTATCTGGATCTCAGTTTCTATTCGCCTTGAACAAGTCCCTTTATTTGCTTGTTGGGTACCAAAATTAGATTGCCAGCCCCATTGCTCAAGAAGTAAAAATTATTATTATTAGAAACTGTATATGATTACATCATTTATCAAATGTAATGAACAAAAACAGGTTGCTTAACATTTGAAGTGTTTCAGTTGTATTACTTTGTGTAAGCCATGTGCATGTGTAATCTAACGAGACAACAGATACGGTACACACGGAGCACAAGACATAGTTAAAAGCAGAAGAAAGGAATCACTGTCCATAAAGGTTTACACACAATCCAAATATTCTGCTTGAGGCAATGGCTTCATAGGAAATATCTTTAAAATGCATCTAAAAGGTCCTCCCCAATTCTCATTATAGAAAAGTACGTTTGCACTCCAGCCTCCTCTATTCCCTTCTTTCACTGGACAAAAGAGAACCTTCACCTAAGCCATGACCTTTCCCTTCCCAACAGCATGGGGCCATATTTACTAAACAGTGCTATTCCATGAAACACATTCCAACACTTGTAGGCACCTTCTGGCTCAGTCACTTGAATGGTATACAAGGTTTCTTATGGCATAGCAAACACTTAGTAAATATGGGCTACATTGTATTTCTTTAAGATACTGCAGCTACATGTAGCCTCCAAGAACAGATTGGGGACTTCGTCTACAGGAACAAGAACTTTGAGTATCGGTTTTAAGACTGCACTCAGCAGGACATCCTGCATTCAGCCGCATTTGTTAAACTACAAGAAGTAGGGTGTCTAGTGCTACTTATATCATAACTAGCAGCTGTGTAATGAGCAGAAGTGCTTGTGGGGCCTAGTCAATTCAGCCAGCTGTGCATTCCCTTGGAAGAACGTTCTTGCCCGTTTCACTTAACGCCCTGATCTCTAACCTTTCCAAGCTATACCACTTACAGGGCGCCAACCCAATCCATGTAATAACTAGATCTCAATCCAGCCCTTGCTCTATACTATAGTTCCCTATTTTAAGAAGACATGCAATAAAACTACTTGTACACGTGATACCATACAAATATGACACGCCATTTAACCAGCTCTTATTAGGATTACGATATATCACTGATTTGCCATAGGATTGGATTACAATGCTTGTATGGCATAATGCAGTGTACGGTATCATAACACTGTGACTAATACTGGGGGTGGAATGAATCTATTTAACTTTTCCGTTTTACCATAAATATACCAGCATTCGAATTCATGGTTGATCATCCTCATTTTCCAGGATTTGTCCATGGATATCATCATCATCCTTTATTTTTTACGTAAATACAGGCCTCCACTTAAGGGGGCATCGCAATACTGCAGTCAGTTTGATATATATGGGAAATGTCATCTGTAATGTAAGGATTTGAAAAAGGCAGACATACAGATTTGAACAATTTCCAAACGTACAGTATTGCAATATTTGGTGATACATTGCATTGCACTGTGCCAGCATTACTATTAACATTTACTTAAAACATGGTTTGCACACTGATGCATGAAAAATCCTATGGACCAATGCTTTAACAAATCGTTTGGTATATGTAGGAGACAAGGGCAGAGGTATAACCAGGGAGACGTATTTAATGGACTATAAAAGTTGGCTTTTATTTAGCCCACGGCTTTAAACCGTACAGCTTAAACCTCAGCATGCAAAACAAACAGCCTATCCCTCTGTAAGGGCTGACTCACACTTCCCAGTCCCTATCTGCAAGGCTGGGAGGATAGGCCTCTTACCAACCTCTGACCCCAAAGTCCAAAGAGGTACCTGTAAGCAGGGGTCTTTACATCAGTCCGGGTCTGGTTTGGTGTTTGTGGGGTACACCATCTGGCGGGTTCCAGTGACCGCTGTGTCCTGGAATAGAGGGCCTGGTTCCTTGTGGTCAGCGCAGTCCTTCTGTGCTCAAGACCACCCTGTGCAGTTTGTGCAGCACACCTTTTAACCTGATTGATGAGCCAGATGGAGACTGGTTAATTGACTCTAGCTGCCATTAACCAGCTGCTTGCTGGGCTCCTCAGCTGCAGCCAGGCTTTTGATGTGCTGCCTTTATAACCCGGGGAAAGGCCCTGTCACAGTATACCATTGACGTGAATTACAATAGATGTTTTTTTAGATTGGATATTATTATTTACCCCACCCAGGGGCGCCAACAGGGGAGACAGAAGGCACTGGCATCCCGGGCCCCGTGAGTCAGGGGGGCCTGGCTGCCCGGGCCCCCTGCACGGCCGTGCCCGTCTAAAAAAAAAAATGCAGCCTCAAAAAAAAAAAATCCCCGTGCGCAGTGCTGACAAATCCGGCTTTCTAGTCGCCCCTGGCAACCAGATTCTACCCCCTCCCAGAAACCCCTCCGCCCCCCCCAACCTGATTGGCAGGCGCTTTACCAGGGTTTTTTTTTTTTTTGGCTCGCAGCCAGGCTCTGAGCTGTGAAGCCACCATTTCTTCTATCCAGCATCCTGCCTCGCTCTCTCCATCACCCTGCCTCGCTCTCTCTGTCACCCTGCCTCGCTATCTGTCACCCTGCCTCGCTCTCTCTGTCACCCTGCCCCTCTCTCTCTGTCACCCTGCCTCGCTCTCTCTGTCTCACACTCTGGATCTGGATATCTTATTTACCCTATATATCTTAACTGTCCTATACCTACACCGAAATAACCTATACTGCTTTCTTCCAGATCTGACTCTCAAGCTTCACACAGGAGACAGCTGAATCCCCCCTAACCCAGAAGACAGGTAGGGAACACCCCCCCTCCAGTATATATCATGAGGTTACCTGGACATTGAGGGACTGCGGATCAGGTAAGATCCCAGGCGGGATTGCTGCCTTTGAAAATTGTGCATCGGGGGCATCCAGACACTGGTTCAGGAAATTAGTCATTCACATCTGGGGTTTTTTTCTAGATTAGTAAGTTCATCCAACACATGCACACACACACACACACACACACACACACACACACACTGTAGAGAGAAACACCTGTGCACAAAAAGGAGCATACTTGGGAGATATGCTAATGGTTATACGAGACGGAAGAAACGCGTAGGGTCACGTGGTAGAGGCATCTACGGTGGTCGAGTAGCTCAGACACCAGAACTAGGACGTCAGTTCCGGATCTCTCGGCTCTATGACTGTGGAGAACTCGTGTACAGCCTACGATCGAGGAATTCCTTCCTGGTCCACAGAGAGAGTTTGGAGCAGCAGCAGCAGCGTCAACATCTACATCCATTTGCTGAGATTACAGCCGCTTGCAGACGGAGGAGAACTATGACAGTGTGACGTCGGCTTGGTGCATGGGCTGGTCCCATAATATGCTTTTAACTTATTGAGAAAGTGTGAGTTGGCAATTGTCGTTACTTGGCGAATTAAACCTTTTATCACTGATTTTATACAAGGATCGGGCACTTTTTCTTTTCTTTTTTTCTAATAGGTATCGTGGTAGGCTGGTGAGCCCAAGAGTAAAAAGGACTCTTAAGGACATTCAAGTACAATTCATTTTCATTGTTTTTTCATTTATGTTTTATGTGTCAACTTTTTTTTATATATTTTTACCATTGCCACACATTTTTTCTTTTTTTTATATATCACATTTTTGGTTAATTAAGTAATATATATTTTATATATTTTTTATATTTCACGGTTTTTATTCAATATTTCAATATATTTTCATCCATTTTTTTTTTTCTTAATTATCCACTGTTACCTCACCACAATCCATTTTGGATTATATTGTATTTTAAATAGACATCTGTGCTGGGTGTATCATCTTGCTGCATGAGATCAAAATACAGCAGTTTGGGTGTCACTTACAGGGGCGCT